>CM046436.1:23295920-23778420 GCA_025506505.1 Flaveria sonorensis | reverse complement strand
CGATTTCTTGAAGTTTTAGTCAATCAGATATCTGGGTGTGTTTAAAACCTTTAGGGTTTCAAATTTCAATTGAATCGGTGTGAAATTGGTTTAGTTTTCTTGAATTTTAACTTGTGATATGATCATATGAACTCATGGATTTGATCTCAGCATCGACTTTATGGAGTTCTAACTTATCAGACTTTTTGGGTATTGTCAAAGCTTTTAGGGTTTCAATTTTTTATTGAATCGGTGTGAATTTGTTTAGGTTTCTTGAATTTTAACTTGTGATGTGATTATATGAACTCTTGGAGATGATTGCAGGTGAAAGAAGAGAAATCACGAATGTCAAACAGTAGTAATAATAATGCAGCAGCATGTGCAGAAAGGGCAACAAGTGATATGCTGATCGGTCCAGATTGGGCTATTAATATTGAGCTATGTGATATTATTAATATGGATCCTGGGTATAATTTTATTTCCAATTATCACAACTAATTTGTTTGCAATCTGTTTGTATTATGGTAATTTTGTTTGAGTTCTGTATATTAGGGGTTAAGGTTTCACATGATTACATGACATTAGCTATATATGCGGGGAGCTAAAAAATCTGTATATGGGAGGCATAATTTACAAATTGATTATTGGGAGAAGATCGAGATGTAGTAATGAAATTAAATTGACCTTTAAAGCTTGTTTGTCATTCAAAGACGATTCACTTTCAGGATGTTCTATTTTCATGAATTTTTATATCTGATTAAACCGACCGATCTAAATAGAATAGTTATGAAACCTGGTTACTATTTAGCGATCTGTTGTTAAACTTGAAATGAATAATCACTAAGTAGCTTTCAAGCTTCATTAGGTCACGTAGTTTTAACCATTTATGCATAGTTTCCCAATGGTGGAATAATATTGAAACTTGCATGGTTTTGAAGTAAAAAATGTTAGTGGCACAATATTGAAACTTGGTTGCTAGTTCATGATTATTTGTAACTCCAAAAATTACTCAAGTTTCAATATTCTTCTGGTTTTGTGAATTTTTTTTTAATGGTTAACCTGAGTAACCTAAATGAAATCATATTGTACTTGGTTGCTTTTTCTTGGCCTCTTGTTGAACTTGAAAAGAATGATCACTAAATAGCACCCAAGTTTCATAACTGTTTCATTTGGGTCACTTAGTTTATAAGCGTTTCATCCCCAACAATGAAACATTATTGAAACTTGAGTGGTTTGTGGAGTTACAGAAAGGTTTGAGTGATTTTAATGGGATGTTACTATCAAGTGACATTTTCAGTTGATTATAATTATCATTTTGGTGGTGAACTTCTTTGCTATTACTTTTCAACATTTACATGTATTAAAAGGATATGTTCATCTTTCCTTCTAAATTTTTCTAGGATTTTTTTGATATGGTGGATTTAGTAAATTCATCCTGAGATCATGTGCTTGATTTTGCAGGCAAGCAAAAGATGCTCTGAAAATACTGAAGAAGAGGCTCGGGAACAAAAATCCAAAAATACAGCTCCTGGCTCTTTTCGTACGTGTTTCATTGCACATTGTGGATGTTATTCGTGTTTCCTATATTTTCGTTATAGTTTGTTTAATGTGTCTTACCAGTTGTTACTTCTTCTTCAAGGAACCAACTTTTTATGCTTCATATATTTGAGCATACTTTGTTATATTCTGCAAGGACCAACTTTATATTAAAATCTTGTTTTTGTAATTGTTGAATTAGGTGTTGGAAACTCTGAGTAAAAACTGTGGAGAGCACGTATTTCAGCAGATTGTTGAGCGTGACATTTTGCATGATATGGTCAAAGTTGTAAAGAAAAAGGTGCCCTATATGACAATTTTCATGATATATTTCGGTCCAGTTACATTGATTATGCTTTTTATTACTAAATTAACCAACAATTCTGAAATTGCAGCCAGATTTAAATGTACGGGAAAAGATTCTTATCCTGATAGACACTTGGCAAGAAGCTTTGGGGGGACGCGGCGGAAGGTATCCCCAATACTATGAAGCATACAACGAACTGAAGGTGATTAATAGATGTTAATTATTGGAATAATAATTTTATATATTTGGAGATTCATTTTAACATTGTTTTAATTATTGAGTACTTTACAGTCTGCAGGAGTAGATTTTCCACCAAAAGAAGAGAACAGTGTCCCTCTATTTACGCCACCACAAACACACCCTGTTGTGCACCCTACTTCACCTTATGAGGAAGCGGCTATTCAGGCATCCCTTCAAACTGATGCTGCGGGACTCAGGTATTTCTATAAAGTTGACTAATGTCATTGGGACAAACACTTCTTGACATAACTCATGAATTGTTCTTATAATCATTACCATGATTTTATTGATTAGAGCCTAGGGGTGGCAAAATAGGCCTGTCGGTCTGGTTTGGTAACTGTTGGAAATGCGTTCGAGTCAAAATGGGTAATATATTAATATGGTTTAGGTCTGGTTGGGTTGACCTGAAACAATTCCGGTAAACATTTGGTCAAGTCAGAAGTCAAAAGTCAAAAAGGGTAAGTTATTAATATGGTTCAGGTACGGTTAGGTTGTCCAGAAACACTTTATCCAATTTTAAATTAATAATTAGTGTGTCAAATTATAGTTCAAAAAACCTCATTATTTTTATAAAAAATCAATTTTTGAATAGCATATATTAGGAGACTTTATGCTTTAAAATACATTTGAGACAGTTTAGAACTATTTTACATGTTCGATCCGTTTGACACGATTGTTTTTAATTTATTTTTTTATTTCAGTTTTGAACACTAGATCATACAGATATTAACTTTAACCCGAACCCATTTGTATATAAATGGGTCAAGTTGGCCACCTGTACATTTAATAGTTGATACTATAGTTATATTATTTTTGCCATGTGTATTTACGTACAAATTGTTGCTTGATGCAGTTTGTCAGAAATCGTGAGTGCAGAAGGAATAGCAGATGTGCTGATGGACATGCTTTGTGCTTTGGATCCTAAGAATAGGGAGGGGGTAAAAGAAGAATTGATCGTTGATCTTGTTGACCAATGTCTTTCTTACCAACAACGTGTCATGACCCTCGTAAATACTACATCGTAAGCACGTTTAACTTATGTTAAAATTTACTCTACTATATGAAAAGTTTGATCTTTTGCTTTTTGCAAATTTGATCATCAGAATTTTGATTCTCTTTGTCTTTATATCAGAGACGAAGAGCTTCTAGGCAAGGGGTTGACTTTGAATGATAAGTTGATGCGTGTTCTTCGCCGCCATGATGATATTGCCAGGGGTGTGGGCCCTACTCAGCCCAGCGTGACGTCTGCAAACGAAAATTCAGTAGCTCCCCTTGTGAATGTAACTCATGAGGATGATGAGTCTGACGATGATTTTGGTCAGCTAGCGCACAGGTAAAAGTGTAGTTCCCTTTTTTTTCATTCGACATTCATTCATGAATTAGTAAGTAAATATGGCAAAATGGGATGGATAGGGTAACAGGTCAAAGATAGTTTAGCCTTTGGTCAAATATCTAAATAGAGAGATCTTATAAACCACAATTAGTTTTTTGTATCGCGGGTGCCACTGGATCAAAATTTGAACCGAAAGAACTAAAACATGTTCTTACTTGTTTCAGGGGACAAAGCCGGAACCAAAATGCTACAAGAACCGAACCACAACGTGCGGCCCCACTTCTTCCCCCTCCACCCGCATCAAGGAAGCCTGTTAGTTCCGATTCAGGCATGATGGTTGACTATCTTAGCGGTGACACATACACCTCTAAACCATCAACAAACCCACCAAAGCCATCCTCCCCTCCCCCTCCATCAGACGATTACATAAACCCGACTGCAACCCTTTTCACTGATCAGCCCACATACGACGAACCCAAGTCCATAGTCGCTTCACCTTTGAGTCAATATAGTGCACCGCCTGTGGTTTCCATTCCACCACCACCTGCTAAACACAGCGAGAGACGCCAGTTCTTTGACCAGACTCACACTTCACAATCTAGCAGCGGGTCGGGTTCATCTTATGATAGCTTGGTGGGTCAGACTCAGAATCTTTCTCTTAACTCTTCGACCCCGCCCAAGAAAGAGAAACCAGAAGATGCTTTGTTTAAGGACCTTTTGGATTTTGCAAAAGCCAAGTCGTCGCCATCTTCTTCGTCGTACCCGAATAGATCGTTTTGAAGCGAGTGAATTGGTACAGTTGTCTGGGTATAAATCAATCGGTTCATGTTTTGATGTTGTATTTTATTAGTAAAGAGATATTTGTTGGGAATAAATGGATTTGTGAATTTGTGGGTGATTGTATTATGCCATTGCTACTTGGTTTTATGAGTATGTAAATTCGTTCTTTTGGATTATTGTCGTATTTTTTGTTGGATCGTTCTTCGTTGGCTTCGACAACATGTCTACCAAGGTTCTGACCATCCCATCGACACGATAGCCATCCTTTGATTTGGCAACATACTGTGCAAATGTCCCACCATCACCTTAAGGCTAGTCGGGGCCCTTTGGCAAGGGGCCTCGAGCATTTCAATTTGATCGGCAGCACTGCCACCAGCAAATCTGTAACCCAATTAGTGTTTTAAAATTGGTAAGTACAACATGATGCTTTTGCTCACTTTGACAGTTGTAAAACTTGAGTAGTTTGGTTGTGTTCTTACTAATTTGGGTAGTTTTTGAGCAGATGCTGGTAAAAATAAGGTACAAATCAATTTTTGCTTCATCAAATTGGGTGCTTTGACAAGTGCTCCTACTTTCTAGTAGCCTAAGGTTTGAAATTGAAGACTACAAAGAAGCAGAAGTTGGAGAATATAGAAGTGGAACAAGACGACGAAGACTAGCTAGATACTAGCCAAGTTATGATACGTTCGCAACCTTGGAAAGGTAAATAGGATCACAACATTAACTTTCAAATTCACATTTTTATATTACTATGACGCAAAGCTTTACTAAAAACCATTTTTTATTTTATAATGACTAGCATGATTGTTGGTGATATATGCATTGATAAAAATACTAATTCTTGAAACTTAAATTCAAAAACTATTAAACATCTACTACTATTATTTTTATTTTTGTACATTTGCACACATTATTTTAGAATGTCTAGTAAAACCACATTCATCAAAGAAATCAACTTGCATACAAAATCAACCTACTTTTATATTAGAGTAAATTACACGGATGGTCCCTGGGTTCAGCTTGTGGCTGTTGGTGAGGGGTCGCGGTAGGGGGGTGAATCGGGTCACTGGGACTAGGTTGTCATGTCGGCAGGAAATGTTTGATGGTAGTTCGCCAGAAAAGGTGTGGGGATGAGCGAATTCTACTGAATACTAATACCATACCGATACCGTACCTGTATCGTACCAGTACCGATCGAACATAATCGGTATTGATATTCATTCTTTTAGGTTTTCGGTATTTGGTACCTTCGGTTTGGTATTTTCGGTATTTTCAATGGTACCGGTATAGATCGGTACCGAACCAACAAAATCGGTATGGTATTTGGTTCACGCTTTTACCTATTTTCGATATCGGTATTTTTCAGTATAGTACCATTTGGTACCGGTACTGTACCGATCTTATCTCTAAGAAGGTGGCCATCAAAATTGTCGCTGGAAAAGGTGGCCGTCAGAAGCAATTGTTTCCGTCAGTCGGAGGTGGCGATTAGGGTGGGCTGGGGGCTGGATTAGGTTGGAAGATAAATTTTTATTTATTGTATAATAATATTAAGAGTAAATTGCATGCAGTCCCTGGGGTTTACACATATTGCAAATTAGTCCCCGCTTTTCAAAAATTACAGACGCGGGCCTGAACTATGAATGATATGCACACCGGCAGTCCCCGACGCTAATTGAGGTTAAGTTTCTCTGTTAAGTCAATGTAAAATTACCAATATGCCCCTAAATTTAATAAATAATAATTTCTAAATATAATCAAACTTGCCCCCACCCACCAAATCTCATCCCAACCCTCCATCTTCTTCTTCCATCTTTACCTTCTTCATCCATCTTCATCTTCATCTTCATCTTCATCTCCATCAGCCCACCTCTCCACCACCATATAAGAAATCAAGCACTACCATTAGTCTAAGTCTCTCTCTCTATCCCTTTCTCTCTCTCTCTCTCTCTCTCTCTCTCTCTCTCTCTCTCTCTCTTTCTCTCTCTCTCTCTCTCTCTCTCTCTCCCCCTCTCTCTCTCTCTCTCTCTCTCTCTCTTCTCTCTCTCGTTCAGATCCGACGGTGCAAACAACGATGGTGGTCATGGGTTGAGTGTGTTGCGGGACGGTGGTGGTGGGTTGAGGGTGTTGGCGGCGATGGTGGTGGTGGGTGAGGGTGTAGGCGGCGACGTTGGTGGTGGGTTCAAGGTAGAGGTGGTTGTGGGGGTGGGTTGAGGGTGCAGGCGGTGATGGTGGTGGTGGGTTGAGGGTAAAGGTAGCGGTGGTGGTGGGTTTAAGGTAGAGGTAGCGACGTTGGTGGTGGTTTGAGGGTGCTGCACCGATGTTGGTGGTTGGTTGAGGGTGCATGTGGCGATGGTGGTGGTGGGTTGAAGGTCTCGACGGCGGTGGGTTAAGGGTAGAGGTGGCGGCGGTGGGTGTTAAATGTGGAGAAGAAGATAAAAGAAAAAGAAACATCTCACTAGTTACTAGTTTACGTATGTACATGTATTTGGTATTCTTGAAAGTCATGAGTTTGTAGATCAAACCAAAATTGTGACTCTCATACAAAAACACAAAATGCATCTACTTCAAACTCTAAAATCCTTAACTAAAAGATTTGTTTTCTAACAATTCCTGCATCATATATCACCAATGACTTGTTTAATTTTTAGAACATGTGTTCGTCTTTTAAAATTAATATTTTAAGGTCATGAAAAAGATCTTGAAACAAGAGATCTCAAAGATGGTGTGAACACTAATTTTTAACACTGAGATTCTTGTCATACTTGCTTAATTTTTATATATCTTAAATCATGTTAATATAGTGTTAGATGAAATACTTGAAGCTTGTGGTATTATTTGGAATTTTTAAACAATAATAATCGTTATAATACCGAAACTTCGACTTAACATAAGAAATATACCTACGGTTTACGGTAAATTCTCAAAATTTCACAAAACATTTTACATATCTTAGTTAACTTTTAAACCAAATTTTATGAAATTAGCAGGTGTCTACCTATTATTTCAAAGTTATGTCCATTAAACACCAATAAATCATGAAACCCTAGGTATGGTTTTCCGTAAAATTATCAAACTTTTTGACTTTATATGTAACTAATTTTTGTACCCACCGTGCATTGCGGCGTATACGACGTGATAAAGTATAGACTACAATCAACTCAACTCATTTCCAAATTAAATTTACATCAAAACGTAGAGTAACTCGAAATTATACCGTAAAACGAACACATATTATATTACACCCGACTCTTTTTCAAATAAATTTTATGTCGAAACATAGACCTTCTCTACATGTAAATAAAAAAGCACTTACAACGACGCCGTATGCCGAATTTTTTTAAAATTGGGTATTTTAGTGTGTGTTTGTTGACAAGAGGGGTTGATCTCGATAAAATTACACATTAGGGGAACCCGCCCATGGCAGGGGCGGGTTCTGTCCTTCGGTCAAGCCTCTCCCGTGAAAAGAGCCTGGGTTGTCACATCTCCATCAGAACCCGCCCCTACCATGGGCGGGTTCTCAGTGTGTGTGGCCGTGTGTGTTTCAGTGTGTGTTTCAGGCGCAGAGTGTCACATCGCGAGAAGAACTCGCCTTTGCCAAGGGCGGGTTCTCCTCCTCTTTTTTTTCCTCCACAAATTTAACCTACCTTTCACATCGGGGACGGAACACGCCCTTGCCAAGGGCGGGTTCTCCTCAACCTAAATTCCAACCACATATTTAACCTAACCGCTTAACCGTTCCATCCAAAAATTTTGTATATAAAGTATCGAATTTTATTTTTGATACATTCAACACATAACTTTTCTGTATTCAAACCCAACATGTCTCGATCTTATTTTTTACAATTATTTTGGGGTGGTGATATTTCATTTGAAAATGGAAATATCATATGTGATAATTCTACTAGAAGTTCAACAATTATTCTTTATAATAGAGTGTTATATGAAGAATTTGTTGATTTAATCTATAATCATATTCATGTTCAAAAAGAGTATTATAATTTGAAATTGAAATTATATTACTCATACGGTGGTTTCTCTCAAAGCTCTGAAATTTTTAATGACTCAAGTCTAGAAGTCTTGTATTATTTGGGAGAAAATGTTGAAAATTTCCAAGAAAATGTTTACGTTATCATTGAGCCGAAGATGTCTATTCAACAATCCAATTATTTGGATCATCTTGGCGGTTTCTCTGTATCAGAAGCACCCGGTCCGTCAAGCAATTCTCATCATCAAGGCAATGTTAGATCACATGATTATCAAGCCGGTCCGTCAACCATTTCTCATCATCAAGTCGATGATGATAACGGAGGTTTTGATAAGTTAGATGATGGTATTTCAGACAGTAGTGAAGATACTGAACTCATCCCGTCACAAGAAGATTCTAGTGATGATGACAACAACAGTTATGGAGTTTCAGACTATTATAATTCTAATGTTAATCCAGGATCTTACGGGGTGACAAACTATTCTGAAGATCCTCAAGAGTTAAGAGATTATGAAGCTGCTGATTTTGACGATGAAGACCATATGGATATATGGAATGCAGAGTCAAAAGAAATCCATGTTGGGATGTACTTTAAATCGAAAGATGAAGTAATGCATGCAGTGCGGTTATGGAATCTTGCACGTCACAGAGAGGTTGTAGTAGTTGAAAGTAAACGTACAAGATGGAGAGCAAAATGTTACAGTACTAGCCCTAATTACAATAATAATGTTAGTAATGGTCCTCCATGTACCTGGTATGTGTATGCATCCAAGAAACACGATCATCACATGTGGAGAATTTCAAGATGGGTGAATGCACACAATTGCTTTGGTACTGTTGTTGGTAACAACAATAGAAGTTTCAAATGCAGAGATATTGTTACCCGCATCATCCATTTTATTCGTCAAGATATTGCTTTTCCTATCAAGCAAATTCAAGCACATTTAAAAGACACGTTGAATGTTGATGTTTCATATAATAAAGCCTGGCGAGCTAAATAAGCTGCTATTGAGAGTATTTACGATAGCTGGGAGAGTAATTTTGAGCAGTTACCTACATACATCAACGCATTACAAGAGAAAAACCATGTTATCGTGGAATGGTTACATCATCCAACCGATACATCTGCTTATTATCTATTCAAATATGTGTTTTGGGCATTCGGTCCAATAGTTAAAGCATTCATTATTGTTAGCCGGTGATATCTGTTGACGACACTTTTTTGAAAGGTTCCTACCGTGGTAAAATGTTAATTGCAGTTGCAAAAAATGCAAACAACTACGTAATGCCGGTAGCTTATGCAATAGTAGATGAAGAGACGGTGGAAAGTTGGAGTTGGTTTTTCGAGCAATTTTGGTCACACATTGCAGTTCACCATAATTCTATTGGTTCGGGAAAAAAGTTGTGTGTTATTTCCGATAGGCACAAAGGAATTATTCGTGCAATGAATACTCTTGAAGAGTGGAAAAATAATGCTGTGCATCGATTTTGTCTCCGACATGTTCGAAGTAACCTCATGCAAAAGTTCAAGGTTTCTAGCTTAAAAAGGATATGTTGGTCTATTGGAAGCACCACCCAACAAAGGAAGTATAACTATTGTGTAAGTCAAATGACAAACATCAATCCAGAAGCGTGGAATATTTAAAAACTATTAAAGAGAGTAAATGGACGCTTCTACACGACAAAAATCATCGTAGGTGGGGTAACCTGACGACGAACATTTCAGAAAGCTTCAACAATACGTTACGAGGTGTCAGGCTTATGCCGTCCACACTGTTTGAGTGCCTATGGATCTTAGCTGCATTCATTAAGCGAAGCCATGGTATTAATATTAATCTAATATTATTTTGTATAAATTAACATTGTGAAAACATATTAATTCATATTTTTTATATCAGTTTAATTGGAGGCCTTATGATAATATCATCCACCGTCTACCTGATATCTGCACAAGTGGATATCAAAGCTGGAGAAGTGACACATACCTTATATGTTGGGAAATTGTTGAGACTCACATATCAAGTAGGGTTTTAAGACAGTTTGGAATGTTTCAACCAATCCCTACAAGTGTGTTACTAACCCGGGGGCAACACACAAATCTACATTCGATTGCTCGTAGAGGTGGTAGAAATAAAAACTGGATGCAACATCATAATATCTTTGTTCAAGCATGGGCGTCTCGACATAATTCAGTTGTGAATGAGGAATACACCGATTCGCCAATTGCTTCTGAAGCATACATGAGGTGGTATTTAGAGCGTACTGTTGTGTATACAACAAACCCGGCTCATCAAGACACGAACCCTCATGGCTTCCAAAATGATGGACAAAGATTGAGAATGATGGTATTATTATTATTAATTTATTTGTTATAATGATTATTTAATTATTATTATTATCATTATCATTATTATTATTATTATATTAAAAGTAAGCTTTCATAATGTTATTTATAGATGGATGGGAAGAGTCAGTTTTATCAAAGACCAGGGGATGAATCGGGAAGGAATATGGCGAGCCGTTATATGGAATTTGCACATGCAAACCATATAAATTATCTACCAACGCATGTGACACAGAATGTTGATGATACTCAACTTCCTCCTGTCACACAACGTTTACGTAGAAGGGGTAGAGGACGAGGGCGGGTTGGTCGACAAGTTGTTGATGATAATGTGGAGCAACAGAATATGACTGAACAAAGGGTTTCCACAGGACAACAGTTCAACTCCCCCTTTTTAAGCCAAATGGGTAACCAAGATTTTTTTTACGGTGGTACCTCAACTTCTCAGTTTCCACAATTTAGTCAAATGGGTACCTAGAATTTTGAAGAAGGGGGCCCGTCAAATCCTTATCAAAGCCCTAGTACAACTTATGAACAGTCGTTTCATCATTCTTCCCCGATACCTTATTACCCTCAATTTCAAGAGATGGATCAATCAGTTGACCGGTTTTTTTAATGCATCTCCTCCTTGCTCATTCGACTTAAATGATGAAGCAACAAATGATAATGATGACACTTGTTAGATGTTATTTCATTTATATTTTTAGAGATGTATTTTTACCTTTTTAGTTATGTAATTTTTTGTACTTTCATTTATAGAATGAAATTTTATCATAAAATAGAAACATAAAATACAATATTAGAATAAGCATCCAAAAACTAACAAGTAGTATAATAAAACTAACAAGTAAATCAGTAATACAACAAAGAAGGTCACTTATGGGTCTTGCGTTTGGCTATCTTTTCTGTGAACCATTCAGGGTGACTATATGTATAACGATACTGATAAAACTCTTTTGCCATATAGCGTCGATATTTTGCACACATGTCTTTAAAATTTCCCTCCATACTTAAGGTTTTTCCTTGAACTAGCTTTTGCATTAACATACAAACAAAAACCCCTGAATTACCACCAAGGTCACCCCCGTCTTTGGGAAAATACTCCTCAGTAGTTGTGAAAGGCATGTCATCCCTTTTATCAGGATGAATAAACGGTCCAGTATAATTCCAGTAACCAATCTGTTCCATCAGACAGTAAAAATTACATGGAATAAAATCTAAAATAGGGAGAACTAACTCATGATATAGTTCACAATATAAGTTATTTGACCAATACTGAAGGATCTCCATTGTATGCAAGTTGATTCGGATCAGTAACCAATCTTCTACTGCTTTTATAAGTATTGGAATATAACATATTGCACTTCCCAAAATAGAGGGTACAACTCATCAGTTCCGTTGGCATATTTGATAGGCTTGACATCTTTCCACACACATAATTCATCCCGAAACTGAGGTGGTAAAATTGTCCAATTCAATCCCGATGGTCCAAATTTCACAACCTTTTCACGTCTCATCCGCATCATCCGTTTTACCCAACCTTCTATATGCTGTGATATAAAGTATTAACATCTAATAAATATTATATAAAACTAATAAGATTTTTAACTGAAAAATATATAAGATTTTTACCAATGGAGAAAGACGACCATCACGTTCATAGCCTAATAAAGCACCCAAAAATCCTTCCCAAGCAAGTTACCACCAAATAGAACTGAAACACAATACGGCGCATCGCCGTTGTTGTAGAAGTCAATAGCATCTTTTGACTAGTTCTTAGATTCTTCTTCATCTGCAACTAAAAATGGTGTATGCATCGAGTTGTTTTCGGATGAAGATGATTCATGTTGCTTCTTAGGCCGCCTCAACCTTTGTAGAATTGAACTCGTCGATCGGAGTTCATGAACTGGTTCTTTACCGGGCCGGTGTGCCATTTTTATGGGTTATTTGGTGTTTTTTGAAAGAGAAATTGTGAAATGTGATGTGCTAGTATGAGAAGGGTGGTGCTATTTATAGGAGTTTTTTGGAATAAAATAATTATTTTTTGGAATAAAATAATTATTTTTTGGAATAAAATAATTATTTTTTATTAAACAACAAAATTAAATTAAAACAATAATAACCAGTAAACATCAAATAAAATTAATATACAACAATCTCCTCATGAATATGAGTTTGGACAAGTGTTCATGTTATGACCTGTTTGTCTACATATTGAGCATCTACGTATACCTGGTGCACCTGGATGATGAGCATCCATCTCGTTGTGTATCCTTCTCGTGCGTCTCCTACCTCGTGACGTAATGATTTTTGATGGATCGCCTCTTATCCTCCAACCCGGGTTCATCCAATAATCAGGGTGATGAAGCGGGTAAAAATGATCGTTATACTGTTCTTGATAAACAACAGTACTATAGACCTGATGAACAATGTTATGAGTCACCTCTATGGCGGCAAACTACAATTGCATGTGAGCACGGGAATCTTTGCATTTGCCATTTACCACGCGTGCAATTTCTGTTTTTGTATTCCATGGTATAATCATTTCCACTAGCTTCATTTGTTTGGATCTTTGATAGAACTCTATATCTCGCCTCTCTGTAATCAAACTCTATTATGATATGTTCTTGCGAGTTAATATCACGTGCATTGAACAAACGCCATATGCGAGGGGGTAACGCTGTGTTACAGTTGGCTGCGATGTCAGTATGCTTTCTGAACTGTTCGACTGTTTTCTCGAACGTACAATTAATAATAGCTTTTATTGGCATAAGCCTGACACCTCGTAACGTATTACTAATAGCTTTTATTTCTGAACTCTCCCAGCTACCGTAAATACTCTCAATAGCAGCTTTTCTAGCCGCCAGGCTTTATTATATGAAACATCAACATTCAATGTGTCTTTTAAATGGACTTGAATTTGCTTGATAGGAAAAGCAATATCCTGACGAATAAAATGGATGATGCGGGTAACAATATCTCTTCATTTGAAACTTCTATTGTTGTTACCAACAACAGTACCAAAGCAATTGTGTGCATTCGCCCATCTTGAAATTCTCTACATGTGATGATCGTGTTTCTTGGATCACATACCAGGTACATGAGGACCATTACCAAGATTATTATTGTAATTAGGGCTATTACTGTAACATTGTGCTCTCCATCTTGTACGTTTACTTTCAACTACTACAGCCTCTCTGTTACGTGCAAGATTCCATAACCGCACTGCATGCATTACTTCATCTTTCGATTTAAAGTACATCCCAACACGGATTTCTTTTGACTCTTCATTCCATATATCCATATGGTCTTCATTGTCAAAATTAGCAGCTTCATAATCTCTTAACTCTTGAGGATCTTCAGAATTGTTTGTCACCCCGTAAGATCCTGGATTAACATTAGAATTATAATAGTCTGAAACTCCATAGCTGTTGTTGTCATCATCACTAGAATCTTCTTGTGACGGGATGAGTTCAGTATCTTCACTACTGTCTGAAATACCATCATCTGTCTTATCAAAACCTCCGTTATCATCATCGACTTGATGATGAGAAATGGTTGACAGACCGGCTTGATAATCATGTGATCTTACATTGCCTTGATGATGAGAATTGCTTGACGGACCGGGTGCTTCTGATACAGAGAAACCACCAAGATGATCCAAATAATTGGATTGTTGAATAAACATCTTCGACTCAATGATAACGTAAACATTTCCTTGGAAATTTTCAACATTTTCTCCCAAATAATACAAGACTTCTAGACTTGAGTCATTAAAAATTTCAGAGCTTTGAGAGAAACCACCGTATGAGTAATATAATTTCAATTTCAAATTATAATACTCTTTTTGAACCTTAATATGATTATAGATTAAATCAACAAATTCTTCATATAACACTCTATTACGAAGAATAATTGTTGAACTTCTAGTAGAATTATCACATATGATATTTCCATTTTCAAATGAAATATCACCACCGCAAAATAATTGTAAAAAATAAGGTTGAGACATGTTGGGTTTGAATACAGAAAAGTTATGTGTTGAATGTATCAAAAATAAAATTCAATACTTTTTGAATTGTGTTGAATGTATCAAAAATAAAATTCGATACTTTATATACAAAATTTTTGGATGGAACGGTTAAGCGGTTAGGTTAAATATGTGGTTGGAATTTAGGTTGAACTTGGCAAGGGCGTGTTCCGTCCCCAATGTGAAAGGTAGGTTAAAAAGAGGAGGAGAACCCGCCCTTGGCAAGGGCGAGTTCTTCTCGCGATGTGACACTCTGTGCCTGAAACACACACTGAAACACACACGGCCACACACACTAAGAACCCTCCCATGGTAGGGGCGGGTTCTATGGAGATGTGACAACCCAGGCTCTTTTCACGGGAGAGGCTTGACCGAGGGACAGAACCCGCCCCTGCCATGGGCGGGTTCCCCTAATGTGTAATTTTATCGAGATCAACCCCTCTTGTCAACAAACACACACTAAAATACCCAATTTAAAAAAAAATCTCCAAATAATTGGATTGTTGAAAAGACATCTTCGGCTCAATGATAACATAAACATTTCCTTGGAAATTTTCAACATTTTCTCCTAAATAATACAAGACTTCTAGACTTGAGTCATTAAAAATTTCAGAGCTTTGAGAGAAACCACCGTATGAGAAATATAATTTCAATTTAAAATTATAATACTCTTTTTGAACCTGAATATGATTATAGATTAAATCAACAAATTCTTCATATAACACTCTATTACGAAGAATAATTGTTGAACTTCTAGTAGAATTATCACATATGATATTTCTATTTTCAAATGAAATATCACCACCGCAAAATAATTGTAAAAAATAAGGTCGAGACATGTTGGGTTTGAATACAGAAAAGTTATGTGTTGAATGTATCAAAAATAAAATTCGATACTTTTTGAATTGTGTTGAATGTATCAAAAATAAAATTCGATACTTTATATACAAAATTTTTGGATGGAACGGTTAAGCGGTTAGGTTAATATGTGGTTGGAATTTAGGTTGACCTTGGCAAGGGCGTGTTCCGTCCCCGATGTGAAAGGTAGGTTAAAAAGAGGAGGAGAACCCGCCCTTGGCAAGGGCGAGTTCTTCTCGCGATGTGACACTCTGTGCCTGAAACACACACTGAAACACACACGGCCACACACACTAAGAACCCTCCCATGGTAGGGGCGGGTTCTGATGGAGATGTGACAACCCAGGCTCTTTTCACGGGAGAGGCTTGACCGAGGGACAGAACCCGCCCCTGCCATGGGCGGGTTCCCCTAATGTGTAATTTTATCGAGATCAACCCCTCTTGTCAACAAACACACACTAAAATACCCAATTTAAAAAAAAAATCTCCAAATAATTGGATTGTTGAAAAGACATCTTCGGCTCAATGATAACATAAACATTTCCTTGGAAATTTTCAACATTTTCTCCCAAATAATACAAGACTTCTAGACTTGAGTCATTAAAAATTTCAAAGCTTTGAGAGAAACCACCGTATGAGAAATATAATTTCAATTTAAAATTATAATACTCTTTTTGAACCTGAATATGATTATAGATTAAATCAACAAATTCTTCATATAACACTCTATTACGAAGAATAATTGTTGAACTTCTAGTAGAATTATCACATATGATATTTCTATTTTCAAATGAAATATCACCACCGCAAAATAATTGTAAAAAATAAGGTCAAGACATGTTGGGTTTGAATACAGAAAAGTTATGTGTTGAATGTATCAAAAATAAAATTCGATACTTTTTGAATTGTGTTGAATGTATCAAAAATAAAATTCGATACTTTATATACAAAATTTTTGGATGGAACGGTTAAGCGGTTAGGTTAAATATGTGGTTGGAATTTAGGTTGACCTTGGCAAGGGCGTGTTCCGTCCCCGATGTGAAAGGTAGGTTAAAAAGAGGAGGAGAACCCGCCCTTGGCAAGGGCGAGTTCTTCTCGCGATGTGACACTCTGCGCCTGAAACACACACTGAAACACACACGGCCACACACACTGAGAACCCTCCCATGGTAGGGGCGGGTTCCGATGGAGATGTGACAACCCAGGCTCTTTTCACGGGAGAGGCTTGACCGAGGGACAGAACCCGCCCCTGCCATGGGCGGGTTCCCCTAATGTGTAATTTTATCGAGATCAACCCCTCTTGTCAACAAACACACACTAAAATACCCAATTTTAAAAAAAATTCTCCAAATAATTGGATTGTTGAATAGACATCTTCGGCTCAATGATAACGTAAACATTTCCTTGGAAATTTTCAACATTTTCTCCCAAATAATACAATACTTCTAGACTTGAGTCATTAAAAATTTCAGAGCTTTGAGAGAAACCACCGTATGAGTAATATAATTTCAATTTCAAATTATAATACTCTTTTTGAACCTGAATATGATTATAGATTAAATCAACAAATTCTTCATATAACACTCTATTACGAAGAATAATTGTTGAACTTCTAGTAGAATTATCACATATGATATTTCCATTTTCAAATGAAATATCACCACCCCAAAATAATTGTAAAAAATAAGGTCGAGACATGTTGGGTTTTGAATACAGAAAAGTTATGTGTTGAATGTATCAGAAATAAAATTTGATACTTTTTGAATTGTGTTGAATGTATCAAAAATAAAATTCGATACTTTATATACAAAATTTTTGGATGGTACGGTTTAGCGGTTAGGTTAAATATGTGGTTGGAATTTAGGTTGAGGAGAACCCGCCCTTGACAAGGGCGTTTTCCGTCCCCGATGTGAAAGGTAGGTTAAATTTGTGGCGGAAAAAAAAGAGGAGAACCCGCCCTTGGCAAGGGCGAGTTTTTCTCGCGATGTGACACTCTGCGCCTGAAACACACACTGAAACACACACGACCACACACACTGAGAACCCGCCCATGGTAGGGGCGGGTTCTGATGGAGATGTGACAACCCAGGCTCTTTTCATGGGAGAGGCTTGACCGAGGGACAGAACCCGCCCCTGCCATGGGCGGGTTCCCCTAATGTGTAATTTTATCGAGATCAACCCCTCTTGTCAACAAACACACACTAAAATACCCAATTTTAAAAAAAATTCAATTTTTTAGTACCTTTTATATGTTATGTTAGATTTATAAACCAAACTTTATAATTTTTGAAGTTGTGTAGCTATTATTTTTAAATTATCACCAATAAAGATGAATAAATGACTAAATATTATTAAATATTCCAGAGATTTGAATAATTATTTTACTATGGATATAACTTATGTATAACTAATTTTAATAAAAGTAAGATATGTTATTATTTTTAACTAATTTTGGTATTATTAATAATTAAATTGGCAAAAACCGATGAATATGTGTATTGACATTTTTAACACAGTTATATGACCACAACTTCCATTTTTAACACTGTTATACTCAACCTTTTTTTCCCTCTCTCTCCTTTTAGTTATATAAATTTTGTTTGATTATTTTTTATATTTCTCTCTCTTTCTCTCTCTCTTTAAATGATTTATATAATTAACTAAGAGTATATTTTTATATTTTAACAGCCAGTGTAATACACGAGATTTATAACGTAATTAATCTTATAAGCACAATTTTGGAGAAGTCCTATAACAATGGATATTAAACAAAACAGTGTCCGAACAAGTATTCGTTCATCAACAATTTATCTTCACCACATTACGTACTAGGATGGAGACATGCTACATTGTTATATTAAGTTTGATCCTTAGATCTCATTAGTGTTTTCTTGTATTGTAGGAATCAAGTATGACCATTCATGTTGCTATCTTTGTGGACCCTTTGTCATACCTTCATAAAACTTACATGTGATTTTCACGCATCTTTTTACTCAACTTTTTTCACGGGGAAACATGCTTCATTTATGCATATATTGTGTTTTCTTGATGTATTAAATGGTTTCTACATGTTATCACTCTCTCAAATCCCCTTAAACACGACCAATTAATGATAAGACACCAATTATATAAATAACATTATTTGATTGATGCCCATTCATTAAGTTGATCACAACAAGTAACTCGTTAAATTAAATGCATATCATCCTTTACATATTTGATGTTCCATAATAAGACATTGTGTAGGATAGGATACATGTAGGAAGTCAAGTTTTGGTTATGAGTTCATTTGAATTTACATCTTACGTTTATGGAGACTGTTTAATTACTTGTGCCATTAAACATGTGAATTCACCAACTTATAGTTAACATGTTTTAAACATGTCTTTCAATAAACGGAAAGTAGAGTCATCACGGTTAGTTTTACTTTTGAAAACAAACATGGTTAGGAGAACAAGTCGAAGATTCTTAAATATTACATTTAGTATTGCATGTAGACTATATTTTATGAATATATGAAATTTTTATTTATACACCTTATGTTGTGTTGCCCTAGATAACTTATATCTAAGATTACAAGTTTAATATTTCTTGTAAAAAATTTCTTCTCAATAATCAATTCGTTGCATTCCATGTTAGTACTTTAGTAAGGGTGTGAGATGTTTGTTACAATATGTCTAGCTAGAGAAGACGAAGAGTGTCATAGTTTTATGCCAAATTATTAAAATTAATGGATGTTACACATGTGTTATAAACCAAAACAAAGAACATAATGCATGTCATAAGAATATTGATCACGCATACAATGTATATGTCATAATAATTGAAGAAGAGACATTGGTGTTTAAAAGAAGAAAAGGTAGATAGATATTTCGATGTTAAGTTGGCATGGGGAAGAAACAAAATAATTCATGGGTTGAGAATGGGAACATGCTGATGGGACTTGGAATTGAACTTGAACTGCATTCCTTGTGTAACATTTGATAATTTGGAGGTAACCTTTTAGCTTGATCAGTCACACCTAAACCCTAATACCCATGCACGCTGATTCATGTGAAAAGTATATATATTTTGATAAAGGTTTTTCGCACAGATTCAGATTTAATTAGTTATTACTAATACTAAAATACACACACAAAAGGCAAGTGTATCTGTCGTGTGGTAATATAGTGATGGTAAGAACCGAGTATCAATCCGTGGACGCACCGAGCCTACTCAACAAACTTAATGATTGACTATCGGATTAGATTTTTGTTTTGAGAAAATGATAAATTGCATTGATGTAATTAAGATTTTTAGGGTTTAGAAACAATAATTAAAACAAGTAAAAATAAGATTGAAACTTTTGGATTTAAAACCAGGGAATAAAGGCTAGCATCCTAATTAGATTACACTTATGTAATTGTGATGAATTGGTGGTGTGATTAAAGATATTGATTAAAGTAATTATGTTAATGTAGTGACTAGGACTTCATCAGGATGAGATTTACTGAACAAATCAAAGCCACTAGTAATGTAGGTAAATCTCCTGTAACCTTTTGACATATGATTTTTGAAAATATAACTTAATGTTAAAAAGAGATTTGATCGGGTTTCTTTCTAACATACGATTAATTTTAGAAAACCATAACAATTACTGTAGATTCCTCAGACTAATAAAAGGAACCCGTAAATGATCAGAAAGTTAAGGTGATATGATTTCTAATAACCATTTCTAGTTCATTAACCATGGATTTAGTATGAAGACCGGTTTCACGAATAAAAGTTAGTTCATACGTTTTTCAACCTTGTATGACATTCATAATTACAAATTATAAGTTTATAACTTTCCGTTCAAATGTAGATGCTACCCATCAAAAGTTTTCCCAAAGATTACTATAACATTAACATAATAGAAATCACACCATTAGTTCATCTCAAATTACATAAGTTTCATCCAATTAGGATGATAATAAGAGTTTAGCTCATAATGAGCTTACATATAACAACATGTAACATAGAAGATAGATATGAAATCATCGGTGAAATGGAACAATCAAACCGGTGATCCACAATTGATGATGTTTAGACAATCCCAAGCTTCTTCCAAGGGTTGTATGCACTTTCCAAGCCTCCAAATGATCTTCAAGTCTTGATTCCCTAGAGAATTCAGCAGAGTAACTCTCCCCACCAAAAGCTTTCCCAAATGATGAACTTAGGCCTCTATTTATAGGCTTTCTGGAGTGTTTAAGTATGGTCCCATGCCTAAAAGGCATGGCCCCGTGCCGGTACAATGCTTACGAAAGTTGGTCAGGTCGTACGTGCAGAAGGTGTCGGGCATGGCCCCGTGTTAAATGGGGCATGGCCCCATGTTTGGGGTGGGGCATGGCCCCGTGTTTGGGGTGGGGCACGACCCTGTGACTCATGGGGCACAGCCTCGTGACTCCTTTTGGGACAATACTTTTTGTCCTGTCACATGTCCAAACACGGGGGTTTGCCAATTTAAGCATGGGGTGTGTTTCAGGCAAGTCATGGGGGCGTGCTTAATGAGGCACGACCCCATGCTTGGACTCCAAAGCTCGGTTTTCTTCAAATTCTTTTTAAATATGCTTCTTTTGTCCATCTTGCCCTTTTGAACACCTGAAAACACAATTTAATAATTTTAAGTACATAATCATCATTTTAAGGGAGATATTAAGGAACAATTGATGTGCTTTTGATAGGATTTTTATGTATAATTTAGAGCACATCAAACATCTCCACACCTGAACTTTGCTTGTCCTCAAGCAAAATCACTTAAAATGATAATTCCACCAAAAACAAAATAAATCAAATTATAAATATCTTTTTTGGGAAATCCGCAAGTAAACATTATTTTATCCAAGTGTAAACATTTTAAGCATATGTTGAATGATATACTAGCAAGCAATAGATTCATTAGTAAAGATTATTAACATGTAAAAATCCACACTTCTCACAAGATACACTCACACTTGGCTTAATCATATGGAGTTATAATCAAGGTTAAGTATGACTAATACGCTCAATTGCCTAGTATGAATACGTGTGAAATCATATGCTTGTTAAGGGATCAAATCTCCACCTACTTAGATATTTACTTGCATAAATCATTAGGTCTTTGATGGGTTGTAACTTGGCTCGGGCTCGAGTATGGATTATTTGGAAAAAATGGCTAAATGCTAAAGACGACGTTCTTGGCCTAATTTATCTAACATAAACTACAAGGAATGCAGTAGAAGGCTCCCTATACAATACTTCAAGCTAGAAGGGATATGCTAACTTAAGGATTCGTTTAAGGTCGGATTGTCAAGATCGTACTTTGCTTTTAAAAACCTTACTTCATCTTTCACCCGAAGATACACAAAACTTTCGTTTCGTAAGGATCGTTCGGCTTGAAGCCTAATAGCACCCAATCCGATCAGTTCCTGTATTCGTATTAGGACTCGGTTTGGTTCTTTTTGCATTTTTCATTGTGGGACCAGTTTCTACAATTCGGGCATCTTTCATATCTTTTTGCCCGCCTCTTTATAGCACTTTTTGAAATTCCACAAAATGGCGCAACTTGTTTCTTTTTTCGCCATTTCTTTCTTGCGTCGAACTTGAGGTTGAAAATTTGTTTGCGAATTTCCGGGGGAAGTTCCCGTTTTGCGTGGTGAAGGAAAAAAAGTAAATTGAAATCAAAAGAATGCATTCCAGTTCTTTTAAGTAAGTCTGCCGGTAAACGACCAAAATTTTCTTTTCTTTTCTTTTTTCTCTTTTTTTTTTTTTTTTTTATAAGCTAAAAACGTGTCTTTAACGAAAAACAGGTTTTGTTGAAGGCTTTTTGGTTAAGTGACTTGGCGGTTCGGGTGATCAAGAAATAAATATGTTTAAGCTCAACGGGACTAACTAGGGTTGACGTTTGGTTAAGGAAAGTTAAAAGAAAAATGGTTGGGGCTTGAATGGTTAAGGTTTTCTAATGCCTAACTTATTTTATGCAACAAATACTAATTAAGGTCTTGAAATGAATACCCAAAGCAAGTTCTAATCACACGTATCATAAGGCACCCTCAATTAAATCCAAAATAAAAGTAGAATTACATGAATGCAAAAGCTGTTTAAGGCTAAAAAATAAACTCACATACGGATGGAATTGGGTAAAAGTGTTTTTATTTTACATGTTTAAATTTTTACTAAATCATTGCCTTTAAGGATATCACAACAAAAACATTTTTCAATTTTATTTGGATGTCATCTGTTTACTTATTTATTTCCCGAAAACGTATATTTATAATTTAGTTTATCAAAAATTGTTTAAATTTTTGGTTTCTTGTCACAAAAATTAATGGTTAAGTGATTTTTCTAAATTTTTTCAATTTGAACCTTTTTAGCAAAGTGTCAAATGTGTAAATTACCCCATCCCCACACTTAAAATGCACATTGTCCCCAATGTGATTAATAAATTAAAATAAAGAAAGGTGATGAAGTAACTTCCCTAAAAATGATGAATTTGACACTTGTGCTTGGAACCCTTAGTCGCCTTAAATTGTGAGAATCCTCGGAATCACCTGAAATATCATCAATTTATTGAAAACATTAAAATCCTAAACATACGAAATAAAATAAAATGACATAATTAGAAGATAGATTGGCATGAAACAGCTGTGCCTGGGCCCCAAAAATGATACTGTTTTCAAGGGCTTTGTGGCGGGATATCCCCCCACTCATGATACATCCGGTTCCTGATGTAAGTGACATCGTTGCTCTGGTCATCCACTCGGGAATGCAGATTTTCGACTCGGTTGAATGCTTATTGTGCGTATTCAAATGATTGCCTTGCATGGTTGCTGGTGGTTTGGATTGCTTCATAAAGGTCTAACAAACTCGGGAATTCACCAGCTTGTGAACTAGAAGCCCCGGCTACTTCATGCTGTGCCGACATATCGAGGTCCATGATGATTTCTTCGGGATAAGCCGAATCCCAGGTTTGTCCTTTCTGTCCATAAACCTCGGTTGTCCATTTGGTAGGTTTGTTATCATTTACATACTCGCGCAAATGCTCAAATCCAATAGTCCTGGTATCATTCCTTCAGTTCCCTTTGTGTTACACCCATAGCTCTCGTATAGGTTCAGAATCCAGCTTCCTCCAAACATGGGTGTTGGAGCACCTGTAATTGCATTTCTAGCAAACAAATTACAAAACAAATACCTAACATTGCATGGCAATTGATTCACCATACAATATAAAATGAATAAGTCCCTCAAACAAACAACTCCCTAGCTTTGACCACGAGCTGTTATCGAATGGCTAAGTAACCGATGTATGTAACGCAGCAGTGGGTCTTGAATTTGACTGCTTTTGGTTTTACTCGAGTTGAATACCCCTGTTCAAATTTGTAACACCCGGAAAATTTTAAAAGAAGAGAAGAAAAAATAAATGAAAAAATAAATGTGCAGAAAAAGAAAGAAAACACAATTTAACCCAAGTTGAGGGGCTAAACGTGTTAAAAGGAAAAAAAGAATAAAAGTGGGTGCAAAAAGGTGATGGCCGCCCACACCTTCCTGCACATTTCACTTCAACCGGATTTTCTAGAGAGAGAAAGGAGAAGAGCTGAATTTTCCGACTTTGAAGAAAGAAGAAGAAGAAACCTAATTCAAGGTAAGAATTCTTGGCTTTAAGTTGTTCTTGGTCGACCTATGCCTCGGTTGTATGCTTATGTGTTTGTTTGTGTGTTCGGGTTGTGTGATTTGGTAGGTTTTAGGTGTTTGAACTCATTTGCAAACGGGTTTGGTGAATTCATACTCGAAGGTTGTCAAAGGTGAGTTCTAGAACCCCCTTTTTTACATGTTTTAACTGATTTTGGGGCTGGAAATGCATGTATGTATGTTTTTACAAAAAATGGGTTTTTGTACCCGTATGAATGTGTATGTGTGAATGTGGGTTGGTTATGATTTTGGGTGTTCTTGATGTTATGATGATGCCATGTTCATATTATGATGCTTTAATGCTAAAACTAAGTTAGAACATGTTGAACTAATGATGTTGGGACTGATTATGATGCCGATAGTGAGAGTTGGTTGCCCATGTGCCCGAAATTGGCCCATGCATCCAACGGTCAAATTACCTAAGTGTAGTCCCATGCGCCCAAAACCCATGCTCCCGAATACTATCCATGCGCCTAGAATAGGCTGAATTTGACTAAGTGTTCCATGCGCCCAAAACTGCCCGTGCGCCTAGGCCCTCATGCGCCTGCATAGTGCCCATGCACCTAGAAATTTGCCCAGGAGACTAAGTGTTGGGTCATGCGCCCAAATAGTGCCCATGCGCCTGAAAGTTCCCCATGCGCCTAAGTGTTCCCATGCGCCTGAAAGGCCATGCGCCTGCATAGTGCTCATGCGCCTATGCCTTTAGAATATTTTTTGAAATTTTGGGGAAAATGTAAAGTGTAGGCTTTGACTTGGGATGTTCCCGGGGGTAATGTAAGTTGACTTTATGATGTTGTATGTGATGTGATGATGCTATGTATGGTATGGTTATGTTTATGTTATGTTCCTTATTATGTATGTTTATTTTCCGTGGCTTTACGTGGTATGATTATGAAAAGTAAATGGAAAGTATTATGTAACGTAAAGCGAAAGATAATGAAAAAGGGAACGTAAGGAATGAATGAATTCATGCATTAATGAATGAAAGTAATGAAAGTCTTGCAAGTAATGTATGGAGGTTCACACCCAATGAAGGGTGTTAGCTCAACTGTGTGCGGGTTAGCTACCCTAGAAGGATGCACACTAGGGGTCTAATCTTTGTGTTTGACCATATGTATGGGACCCTTGCCGCTTGCCCTAGGTACTGGAGTCAGCTTCTTGCACAATGTTCGAGGTCTATGATAGACCTCAGGCCCAGTAACCAGCTTCGTGCGCAATGTTCGGGGTATAGCACATGGCACTGGTCCGAAATGAAAGATGAATGATAATGATGAGTGTACTTTCCCCAGGCCCATGAGTCAGCTTTGTGCACAATGTTCGGGGTACAGTACATGTCATCGGAAGTTAATGAATGTACATATAGTACGGTAAGAAAGATAACGAATGATAAAGATGACGTAAGAGGATGAATGAACGAAAGTCAACGAATGACGATGAAAGATAATAATAAATTATTATCTATGCGTACGTATGATGCATGATCACATGTGAAAGTAAAGAAAGAATGGTTTTAAACGAAAGAAAAATATTTTATTTTATAAAACTAGAACTCACTCAGCAACGCTGACTTTTATGTGTTTCCAGTTGGCAGGTAATGTTGCTGAGGATGGCACGGGGCAGCTACTTGGCATTTTTGGATGGCATCCGTTGTTTAGGTTATAATGTTTTTGTGATGTAATGCAATGAGTAATATTTTGTAATCTGTCAACGATGTATTATTTTGCAAAAACAATTATATATATATAAAATGGTTTGTTTAAAAGAATTCCGCTGCAATGTTTTAGAAATTGTAAATGTAAATTATATATTTTATGTGAGATGATTGTCCAACTGTGAGCATCCCGGGATCGGGGCCTTACAAAATTCTCTCCCAAAATGCTTTTCTCATGGCACCACTTTCTGTGTCCTTACTTTCCCCATTTGGAAAGGTATGGTATGCCGACATTCCTGATATTGCTTCCTCCTTCATTTCTTGTTCTGTATAGATACCTAGATAGACACCGAACAGTGTGATAGATGTCTTTCGCAAACATCCCCCAAGCCTGAATGAAACTGCTTGATCATCACACGGGTTAGAGTCTTTCATTCTAAATCTAAAAGATGCCAAAATTCAAGTGTCAGTTCATAAATAGAAGGTTTGTTTTGTGAAAATAGACGTTTCCACTGAACACTCAATAAATTATTATATCTTTCGAGCTGTTCGATAGCCACCAAGGTTTCTTCATCTACTTGTAGATGTGATTTTTTGACCCTTTGTAACAGTCTTTGCATCCTGTCACAACACCATCTTTCGCGGCTTAAACAAATAAGTTGAACTATACAAAACAAATTTCTAGAATAGTTTCATTACGTTAGTAACAAACATGGGTTTCATGAGACATAACACCATATTTGTTCAACTCATGTTTAAAAATAGTTAAAAGTTTGACATTCAAGAAAAACTGTTGAACATGGGGGTGTGTCTCGTGAAACCTAGGGGTGTGGTTAACATTTTGAGTTATGAAATTTTAACTCGAGCACGCGGGTTTTGTTTGTAAACCTTTGATTAAGCATGGGTTTAACGTTTTCTTACTTGAAAAACCAAAGATTACACATGTATCATTTTAATCACTTGTTAATAATTCAAGGTACTCAAAATATATATAGTGGTTAACACCACTTGTTTGACAATTGAACTCTTGTAACTTGAATGTGCTTAACAATGATTTACCACGAATTATGAAGATAGTCATGTTAACGACAAAAGGAAAAACATAAAAAAAAATAAACTAACTAAACATAATAATTAACAAACTAATTAACTACAAAGATAAACATGAACAAGAAGGCTTAAAGTATTCATCATTCCATAGAGCTTTTAGTTACAAGGTTTTACATATAATGGCTAGGATTTCGGTTGTTTAGAGACCTAATCACCTAACTATATGTAAATCACCATCATTATAACTAAGAATTAGTAATACTAACCTCTTGGACAATCAAACTTGATAGGAAATGGAAGAATTCTTGAAAACAAGAAATAAAAATGGAAAAGGTGGTGAAAATTGAAGTGGATACGGATCTTTGCAGGCATGTGGTCGATTTTTATCATGGAGAATTGATGGGGAACAAGACAAATGGCTGAAACAAGTCAGAAGTTGTCATTTATTATCGGTCAGGGGGGCGTGCCTCCCTAGGCATGGGGGCGTGCCTCCCCTTTGTTGCCCGGTTCAGTTTTTTTGTTGTTCCGTTTTTCTGCGTTACGCGTTATGTAATTTACCCGGTTAAGTTTTATCATTTCCAATTAGTCCTAGAGTTAATTTAAAACAAGTCAAATGACAATTACATTTCCTAAGATCCTTCGGTTACATGATACGTTAAAAATCGAGAGTCTAAAACTACAAAACTAGACTCTTTAACGCGCATCAGTGCACATCGCGAAATACTTCTAAAAGAAGCCTCCACACATTTCGTGTGGAAGGTTCAGAATGGGATAGTGTGAAGGAAACGAGTTCCTCGCTCATTTCTTGAACTTTTTGGATGAGTTCAGCTAGGCGTTAGGATGCGATGAGGTTCATCTCAGTCAATTGCTTGATTAGTTCATGTAACTTGAACTTCCATCATTGGATCTCACGTTTCAGAACACGGTTTCTTTGTAGGATTCCAGCTTGAACTTCCATGACTTGATTCTTTCATTTTTTGATGATTTTAAGCAGGAATGGATGTGATGAAAGCTTGGAACAAGTGTGGTATTTATATACAGGTCGGGAAAGTTGATCACGGGGGCATGCTTGGCCAGGCATGGCCCTGTGTTTGTCAGATTTCATCTTAAATTCGACCTGCAACGTTCCAGAGTCGTCAGCGGAGATCGTGGAAAATTTTTGTCAGAGGCACCGAGGTGTGCTTCATGGGGCACGGCCCTGTGTTTGTGCTTGTGAGGTCCTTGAAAAAGTTAAAAATCAAAGAAAAACCTATGTACAGGTGCCGCGTTTAAGTTTTGGGTCTTCGGTGCGACCCTTCCCCATACTTAGTCTTCGTCAGTGCGGAGGTATAATTCCTTCGAGAAAATGTTGGTTGGTCCATCGGCATACGGTTTCAAACAATGACCATTTACCTTGAAACTTAAACCGTCGTGGTCGTTGATTTCGATGGCACCGTTTGGAAAAATGTTTTTAATCGTATAAGGTCCGGACCAACGTGACTTAAGCTTTCCAAGAAACAGACGTAAACGAGAATTATACAGTAAGACATGTTCTCCCATAAGAAATTTTTTAGTTTTCTTTAATCTAGAGTCGTGGAATTGCCTTGTCTTTTCCTTGTAAACCGTAGCGTTTTCGTATGCTTGTTCTCTCAGTTCTTCTAGTTCGTGGATTTGTAGAAATTGATTTTTTTCTGCAATATTTTGGTCTAGGTTTGCTACTTAAGTGCCCAATAGGCTTTGTGTTCTAGTTCCACAAGTAGATGACACAACATCCTATAAACTAATTTGAATGGTGTGGTGCCAATGAGAGTCTTATAGGATGTCTTAAAAGCCCATAATGCATCATCTAGCTTGGTAGACCAATTCTTGTGATTTTGACCTATAGTTTTCTTGAGGATCCGTTTGATGCCTCGGTTAGTGACTTCTGCTTGCCCATTCGCTTGTGGATGATAAGCAGTTGTAAAGCAGTCATTGCTCTTTCAAGCTGGTTGTTATAGAAATGCGTTCGTCGGTCACTAATTAAAGTCTTGTGGGCACCGAAACGAGAGAATAATTTCTTAAGGAATCTTACAATGTTTCTTGCATCATTGGTAGGTAGGGCTTGAGCTTCGGCCTATTTTGAGACATAATCAACTACTGCCAAGATGTAACGATGCCAAAGGATACCGAGAATGGCCTCATGAAATCAATACCCCATATATCAAATACCTCGCATACTTGAATGGGTCTCCAAGGCATCTCATCCCGTGTTTAGATATTGGTTGCTCTTTGTCATGCATCACAAGTGAGTACCATGTCTTGAGCATCCTTGAAGATCGTGGGCCAGTAAATTCTAGAGTCAAAGACTTTCTTGGCTGTTAGGGTTGCTCCATGGTGTCCTCCTGTGGGGTCCTTCATGACAGTGCCTTAGAATTTGTTCCGCTTCACTTCGGTACAAGCATCTTCAGATAAGTTGGTCTGTACCGATTCTGAATAGATACGGATCTTCCCAATAGTAATGCTTAATGTCAGCAAAGAATTTCTTCTTTTGCTGATAAGTCATTCCTTTGAGAAGGATACCGGTTGCCAAGTAATTTGCAAAATCAGAAAACCAAGGATGTTCATCGATTGAGGATTGGATGTGCATAAGGAATTTGTGAGGAAAATTATAGTTTATTTTGGATTCCTCAGTTTGTGAATGACTTGAATCTTTAAGACGCGTGAGATGATCTGCCGCCAGATTTTATGTTCCTTTCTTATCGCGAATTTCAATGTCGAATTCTTGAAGCAAAAGTATCCAATGAATCAATCTTGGCTTTGCATCTTGTTTATTGAATAGATAACGAAGGGCTGCACGATCGGTGTAAACGATTGTTTTTGAAAGGATTAGATACGAGCGGAATTTGCCAAATACGAAAACTACCATAAGAAGACCTTTCTTGGTGGTGGTGTAGTTTCTTGTGCGTCATTTAGGGTTTTGCTTGCATAGTTAATTGGGTGGAATTGTGTAACACCCGTAAAATTTCAGAAAAAGAAAAGAAATGAAAAGTAAGGGAGCAAACGGGGTTTTATTTCAAAAAGCAAAGGTTAATAGTGTGCAAGGGCCAAACCAGCCCATAATGGGTTCAAAAAGGTGAAATGGCCGCCCATACCCCCTCTGTCATGCACCCAACTTTCGGGTAGAGTGAGAGAAAGAAGCTCCCATCCGATTTTAGAAAGAGAAAGTGGAAGAAATCTTCAAAAGGTAAGATTTTAAGGTGTTTTCTTCTCGGTTTCAGTCGGGTTCGATCTTCTGGACCCATTTATATGTGTTTCTATATGTTTAGTTGCTTCTTTACGTGTGTTTAGGTGTTAGAACTCCAGGTTGCTCTTGAGATGTTATGTTTGACTTAAAGGCTATTTAGGGTGAGTTCTAGATCCCCTCTTTTACTTGTTTTCCACTTGTTTGGGGCTGATATGCGTACTACAAAGAATGTTTCTTTATAAACTATGTTTTTCCATGAAAAATATGACTGTTTTCAAAAGATGTATGTTTTAAATGATTTCTTTGATGTTGAATGGTTGTTTATTATGTTTTAAGTATGTAACTGATCGATCTATGCTAAGAATATGCTTAAGATGATGTATGGGACTAGAAACTGCATAAGTTGGATCGTAGGTGCTGGACTTGTTGTCCACTGTGGACACTAGCTGTCTGCTGTGGACACTTGAACATTGCTAAGGTGTCCACTGTGGACACTTAAGCATTTAGATTATCCTCTCTGGACAACGCATGTCCGCTGTAGACACTTATGTATGCATGCATGTCCACTGTAGACACTTAAGTATGCATTCATGTCCACTATAGACACTTAAGTACGAATGCATGTCCGCTGTAGACACTTAAGTATGCATGCATGTTCGCTGTGTACCATTTAGGTACTTTAGTCTGTTCGGTGTGGACTTGGCTGTCCGCTGTAGAAACTTAAAATGTTTAAGTCATCCGCTATGAACCTTAGTCATACGCTGTGGGCACACTTAGTGTTTTACTCATCCTCTATGGACCTTTAGCCGTCCGCTGTGGACTTTGGTCATCCGTTGTGGACTTTGGCAGTCAGCTGTGGACACTTAGTATTTAAGTCATCTGCTGTATACCTATTTCATGCACTGTGAACACTTAGGTTTATTCCAAAATTTTGGGAATAGAAATTAAGTGATTGGTACTTATGTTTTAATGGAAGTTTATGCTTGTTTAATGTTTCTAATTGTGAGATATTAAAGTCAAATCAAGTTTGCTTCCGAAGCAAAAGTACAAGTTTTCTTCCGAAGCTTATATTCTTCCGAAGCTTATAGCATAAATCTTCCGAAGCTTATGTTTGCCTTTGGAAGTATTAGTATTAGTGTTGTGTTTGCTAATTGATAGTTAGCATAAGTTTAGGGGCTTAAATTGTATGTTTATTAAAGTTGCGTGTGTTGGGTGTTAATAGTTAGTTTGTTAGTTGTGAAACTTGGTATATAGTGTGATGTATTCTTATTTCGAGAGATGATCAGAAATAATAGTCTATGCAATCGTTCTTCTCTAAGGTGTGAATTCTAACACTAATGTTATATTCTTTTCTTATGGGCTGTTGTTATGATCAATATTTAATATTTCATGATATGTGATTATAAGACAATAGATATCTTAAAAGTATTATTCATAATCAAGTGGTCACAAAGTAATAAAAGAAAGACAGTGGAACTTAATGAATGTTACCCCCAGGCCCGTATGGTCAATGGAAAGCCTTGCAAGCAAAATGAATGGAGGTTCACAACCCTGGGTGTCGTTTGCTCAACTGTTGTGCGGCTGTTTCAGCCCAAAGGATGCACATTTGGGGTCTAATCCTTGTGATTGACCAATGAATGATTGGGACCTGTATTCATGAGCAGGCTTCATGCCTAGCGAGGTGGGTCAACTGTCAGGGGTTAGCTACCATGATAAACGTGTACTGGCAGGGGTTCGGCATCTGTTGCCAACCAACAATGTAGGTTCTTGCTTTGTGCGATCCTAGTTAATGAAAGAGGAAGATAATGAATGAAAGAAAGATAATGAATTTCCTAATGAACGATTATGTATAATGATGGATGATCACCAAGTGAAGTTTGCAAAATATATATTTTCTATATTATCAAAACTAGAACAAACTCAGCAACACTGACTTTTTATATACATATTAGTTGGTAGGTAAGGATGTTGCTGGGGATGGCATGAGGTTCAAGCTACTTGGCAAATTAAGACCGACACCCATGTTATGCAGAAATGATATTTTTGTCTTGTAATACACCTAAATGTTCTTTTGAAACTTCTAACAACGATGTATTCTTTGGCAAAAGTTATTATTAATGCATGAAATGGTTTTTGTTTAACTATTCCGTTATCATGATTTCTTACTTCAATGTATTTTAATGTGTAAAGTGCTATGAATGACCAGCTGTGGGGTTCCCCGAAACGAGGCCTTACAAGTTGGTATCAGAGCCAAAGTTTAAAAGAATTGGGTAAATTATTTTCAAAACCTAAACTTAAATTGAAAATGGGACCAAATGGAGGGATTCCAGCCCAAGTAGCTACGTGCCATAAGGTAATTTTCCTAAAGTTGACCTGTATTATGTGCGTGTGCTATTTGATTTATGTGCTTAGTAGATTTAGATGCTGATGTAGTCAGGATAGGAAATGCTTGGGGAATGAACAGTAAAGTAAGTGGCTAATCACAACTGGCCACTATAATTAAGGACTTACTATAATTGACATGATCTGAGCTATTACCTTGAATGACCTTGTTGTGTTCAAATCTTATAGGATGTAGATTTTATGGCGGATTGAAAACCTAGGAAGGCAACTCGAGGTGGTGCTCGTGGTGGGCGTACTACTGGGCCACGTGTCACCAGGAGCAAAACTAAGGCTTTTGAGACGGTTCATGAGGACACAGATCTCCATAGCCACCAAGAGGGTGAAGGATGAGCTACCCTCAAATCTACAGTGTAGGAAGCTATTGCTGATGAGGTCTACAACGTCATGCAGAATGTGTTCCCTTCGGTGGTGACTGTAGTGTTGAGGGCTGTAAAGGATGGGGAAAGAGCTGAGGATATGGGGAAGAAGGAGGAGAGGAAATCAAGAAGAGCCATCTAGCCCAAAGTTGGTAATTCATGACGATGATAGCGAGGAGGAGAAGGAGACTGCTAAGGGGTGTAGCTATGGGGCGTTTCAGAGATGCAAACCCCCAACTTTCGACGGTAATGGCAATGCTACTGCTGCTGACCGTTGGGTCCGAGAGATGGAAGCAGTCCTGGACATCAGAGAATTTCGGGAGGATCAAAAGGTGAAGTTTGCCTCCCATTCTTTCGTTGACTCGACACTATGCTGGTGGGACAACATTGTCCAAGCTTAGGGAAAACAATCTATAGCAAAGATGAGGTGGTCGGATTTAAAGGAGCTGGTGCTGGAGGAGTATTGTCCACATCGAGAGTTGGACAAAAATTAAGAAGGAGTTTCTGCATTTGGAGGCCGAGAACATGACTCATCAAGAGTACACCTCCAAGTTCAATGAACTTGCAAGACTTGTGTCAGATCTGGTAACTTTGGTTTCCAAGAAGATTAAGAAATACATGCAAGGTTTGCCAGTGGGCATTACGAGGAACATGATAGCCACTATGTTGGACTCAACAATTGCATTAAGAATTAATGCATAAAAAGTATGATGCTTGCCACATCAAGCATAACAAACATAATGTGTTTTAACATCCAAAACAATCATTTAATAACACATTAACATCATTAACATTCATAACAATCAGTAATATTTGTTTAAATTTCTTTTTCAGGTTTGTACATAAAAGGAAATTTTGACAAGTGTTCACAGCGGATGAAGAAAGTCTCACAGCGGATGAAGATCATCAGCAGCGGATGAAGATTTGTTTCCAAGTATGTGCAGTGGATGAACAACCATCCCACAGCGGATGAAGAACTCATAGCAGACAACATTCCATAGCGGATGTTCATCCATAGCGGATGAACATCCACAGCGGATGAGCAAGATTCCACAGCGGATGTTCATCCACAACGGATGAACATCCCACAGCGGATAACATACAACCATGCATTGCGGATGACAAGATCTTCTCCACAACGGATGAGCAAACATCCACAGCGGATGACTGATCTCCACAGCGGATGACATATAGACTTAGGATTATTTTATGTAATTTTCATTTACATAAGGGTAGTTCGGTAATTGTATATAGCTATGTTTATAGGCTATAAATAGCATACCCTAATCCTTTGTAAGATTTTGAATGAAATCAATACAAACAAGTAGTTAATTTTCATTGTGTTCTTGCACACACACCATACTCACATAAACACACACACACACTGATTTCATACTCTATCATTATGGGTTTTCGCACCATAACGTTAGTGTGTTGAAGTTGAGAGATATTGAAAAGATCCTTGGGGGAATCAACCTTTTATTCATGTTCATCATAAGTTTAAGCTGATTTGATCAGGTGGTATCAGAGCCTTGGCTCAATCATTCATTGATTTCGATCCTCTCACTCAATAACCTTGATTTCAGTGGTTCATTAGCTTCAAAACTGACATTCACAAGCTAAAACATCATCAAACTCATCTTCTTCTACTCATAAACATTCATTAAATGCAAACAAACATGATTTCAGAATCATTTTGTGCATTTTGAAGAAGTGTTGTTGCTTTTCAGCTTGAACATCACACATAACACAAGTTTTCTATGGTTTTTGTGATATAACAATACACGAGTATTGTTAATCATTTGTTAAACAACATTCTACAGAAGGTTTTCAACTGCAAATCTTCATCAAAACCTTTAAAACCCTATCAGATTTAAGGGGTTTTTGCAAACATTTCAAGTGTTTATTCACTGTTTTATTGGTTTTCAATCGAAACCAATCATTGTTTGAACAATCTAAACCGGTTATATTGTTCATAATCATCACAAACTAGTGACAATCTCACTAGGAACACATTTGTGTTTTTAAATTCAACAATCTGTTTTGTTGAATATTTAAATAGTTGTTTTTTCGAACAAACCCTAGAAAAACCTTCGTTTTTTATCTGAAAAACTCATACACAGTTCAAGGGATTTGTGTTTGTAGATTTGAAGAACCGAAGAAGAACAGTTTTCTTCTTTTAAAAGTTCTCAAAAACTAACTTTTTGATCCAAAAAGTTTTCTGCAAAAGACAAACTTAGTGTTTTTAGGGTTTTGACCGAAAGATTTGACCATTCATTAAATCAGGAAAAGGACAAATATTCATTTTCACACAATCTTTCTTGTCACCGTGACATAGAAAGAATCAAATCATAGGATATTTAACTAATATTAATTAATTCCTTTATTGGTAAACAATTAAAAACAAATAGTTTATCTAATTAACAAACAAATCTTAGAGACAATTAGGATTAATTAAATTTTAGCACTGGTCTAAAATTTAAACAAACAGATTTAACTGAGAATTATTAGTTAAAAATGGCTGATGAAATGATGAGTTTTAACATGGATTAAACCCCCTAAATTGAAGAACAAATCAGATTTCAAGCAATGGAAAATTAGTTTAGAAACTGTTACATATCAAGATCCAGATCTATGGACATCCATCTTACAACATTCTTGCAATGACTTTGCCTTTTGAAATTTTAACTCGTGTTGAAAATTTCAAAACAGCCATGAGTTGTGAAAAGTTCTTCACACCATATGTGAAGGTAGTGAGGAGATACGAGAAATCAAGAAGGAAAAACTGAGGACCCAATATGAGACCTTCCACCACATCCATGGAGAGTCCATCCCTCAACAGTTACATAGATACGTCCAACTTGTCAATGAAATGATAGTGTATGGACTTAAATATGACACTGTTGAAATCAACAAGAAAATGTTGCAAACATTGCCTGAGAGTTGGGCTCAGTCAGTGTCACTCATGAAAGCAACTTTGGACTTAGAGGCCCTATCCTTTGACTCACTAGTAGCCAAGGTTGAAGCATTGGAAATGGATGAAAAATCCAAGAACAATAACCAGATCAGACATGTAGAGGCTTATAAGTTCAAAGAAACCCAACACACAGACAGTGCTTTCCTCACAAGCATTGGAGAAGATGAAGAAGAAGAATTCTTGTATTCTCATGACACATCATTCTTTTCAGCACCAGAATCATCCAGCAACAAACACAAGTCTAAGAAGACTGGTGTTCATGCTTCTCATGAAGCCACACCCCAAAGCAAGCATCACCCTTATAACTCCAACTCAAACAAATAGCCAAAACCTCAAACATCAAACATACACAGACTTGAAAAACAATGGATGCTCTTACTATCATTCTACAAAGTGAAGAGCAAAAGCAGCATATGCAGCCTTTTCCACCAGTTTTGAAGCATTCTTAGGAGCAAGTCTGACTCCATCTTAAATCATTCAACAGGATGTGGATGAGCTTCCACCTGATATGGTAGAAGAGATGGATCTGCATTGGTTCATGCAATGATAGCATACATGTCTAAAATTTCTACAAAGAAATCAGGGATTAAACATGGACAAAAAGACAAGAATTGGTTTTGATAAAACCAAAGTTAGGTGCTACAACTGTCAGCTTTATGGGCACTTTTCAAGAGAATGTCAACAGCCTAGAGTTGACTGAAATACACATCAGGCACAACCCTCTAGTGGAATTCATTCAAACAGACAAGTGCCTCCACCAATTAGCATTCCAAATGCACCAACACAACCTCAAATCACACAATTCAGTCTAACTCAACATCCAACATCTTCTGCTATGATCATCAAAAAGGATGGAGAATGTGACTGGAGCCTTTATGCGGCTGAAATTCCATCACCTTCATATCATGCCCTTATGGCTGATATTGAAGACAAACTAACAGACATCCTCGAAAAAGGTAAAAGAAATCCTTTGTAGTAAAGCATGCATTGATGAGGTAAATAGGTATAGAGAGCATGCTGATAAACTGTCAAAGAAAGTCATAGAAACAAACATTTTAAATGAAAGTTTAAAATCTAAACAAAAACAATATGCAACTAAAATACTTTCATTACAAACAGATTTAGACAAATTAATGTCTGAAAAACTGACTTTGGCAGCTCAGGTTGAGCAACTCTCTATCTCATTAACTGAGTCAAAATCATTACAAGCTGAAACTGAAGTGAAACTTCAGAAGTTTCAGGTTAGTAACAAGAAGTTCGAAGAACTCTTGCACATCAAAGGCCTTTAAAGACCCTTTAGGTTTAGGATATAATAAGGTAGGTCCACCTTATAATGATAATTATATTCCTTTACCCGACTCCATGACCATCGAATAGGATGAATCACATGATTCTCATGAACAGACTGATGACTTCAAACAATCATCATCATCATCAAAATCACCTTTAAAATAAAAATCACCCTTGATAAAGTTTGTTAAAAGTTCAACACCGCCACCAATCAAATCCACTGACTTTTATCAAGGAGAAAATAATGAATTTGATAATCAAATAACAGATGATGATGAGGATGATTTATTAGATGATGAGTCTGATCAGCCAATTATTGAAACTCAAAAGGTTTCTAGTGTGGCTGATACATCAAACAAACAATCGAAATAGATTCAAGGATTTGATATCTATTTCGGTGGAAGAAAATCTGTAACTTCCATTGCCTCTCCCAAACAGGTAAATAAAGGAAACGGTAAAGCAACAAATCAGCCAAAACAACAATCAATAACTTTTGAAATTCCATTAAAATCTAATTTGAAATCAAAAGTTTTTAGCAAACAAACAAAATCAGAGTTGCCATACTGTGAGTGGTGTGATCAATTCACACACACCACTGAAAAATGTAGATATGAGTATTGCAAGTACTGTAAGATGAATAATCACAGTACAGAATCATGTCATTTTCATAATTACTGCTCTATTTGTGAAAGAAACAATCACAGCACTGCAAATTGTTTCTTCAATAAGAAGAACATGAAACAAAACAAACAAGCTCAGATTGAGAAAACCACTACAATCAGTTGTTCAAAATAAGAGCAGAATGGGAGTTCCTAAACAAACTCCTCATCAGAAAAATGTTTTAGATAATGATAAAACTTTTATGACAATTTTCAACACACATCAAGGAGACATAAGTCTCAGAACAGACAAAACACTGACACTAGCTCACAAAAGAGAAGAGCACAAAGCACGTCTCTCAATAGAGCTAAAACAAACCATAGGAAATCTAGTGTTTCTAGAGTTCCAAAACCAGCAGACAATGCTGTTTTGGAAGAAATTTGCGTTGTTGGAAAAGATGGAAAATCCAAGACAATCTTGGCTTGGGTTGCTCCAACTAATAGATTTCTTCTGTTTTACAGGGACATCTTAGAAGGCCTGATAACATCTGGTATGTTGACAGTGGATGCTCCCATCATATGACTGACAATTGTTCCCTCCTTCGGGATTTTAAGAACAAACTTGGAGGCAATGTAGCCTTTGGAGGAGATAAAACAGGTGGGAAGATAACTGGCGAAGGAACAGTAACAAATGGATTGATTAGCTTTGAGAATGTCAACTACTGCTCCAATCTTCAGTTCAATCTTCTGAGCGTATCCCAAATCTGTGACAAGGGATATGCCACCTTATTCGACTCCAACAACTGCTACATCCTTAAGACGGGTTTTCAGATTCTAGAAGAACATATCCTTTTGAAAACTCCTTGTCTAAACAACAAATACATTATTAATATGAACAATGTTTCAGCCTCAACCCCTGAAACTTGTTTATTATCAAAAGCTACAGAAGATGTCTCACAATTGTGGCATAGACGATTAGGTCATTCTAATTTTAACAGAATGAACAAACTTGTTAAAAATGATCTAGTCATAGGTCTACCACAAAAGGAATTTTTCTGTACAGACCACTGCACAACATGTCTGAAAGGCAAACAACATAGAGTTTCACATAAATCAAAATTGATAAACTCTAATAACACACAACTCAAATTGCTTCATATGGGCCTTTTTGGCCCAACCAACATCCTAAGTATAGGAAAGAAGCAATACTGTCTTGTCATAGTGGATGATTATTCCAGATTCACATAGGTTTTCTTTCTACTACACAAGACAGAAACAACACAAATCATTACATCCTTTATCACAAAGATTGAGAATCAACTTGACCTTAAAGTTAAATCTTTAAGAAGTGATAACAGCACTAAATTTAAAAATGACTATATTTCTTCTTTTTGTGCAGAAAAAGGAATAAGTCATCAATTCAGCGTAAATGGTGTAGCTGAGCGGAGAAACTGAAAATTAATAGAAGCAGCTAGAACCATGCTAGCTGACTCTCTATTGCCTATATCTTTTTGGGCTGAAGCCATAAACATAGCTTGCTACATACAAAGCAGAACATTAATCATTAAAGAATATTCCAAAACGCCTTATGAATTAATGTTTAAAAGAAAATCATATATAGGATTTCTTAAGGCCTTTGGTTGTTCTGTTTCCATATTAAACACCAGAGAACAATTATCCAAATTTGCTCCAAAAGTAGATGATGGATTCTTTGTTGGATATTCTAGAAGCTCAAAAGCTTACAGAGTATTCAATCCAAGGCTAAATATAGTGGAAGAAACAACTGATGTTGTTTTCAATGAACATTCTTTCACTAAAAAAGTCATTGGATCAAACTAGCTATTTGATATTGATGCATTAACAAAATCATTTGACACATCTTATTTTGATGTTTTAGGTTCCAAGGATAACAACGAATATCCAATGGTTCCACCAACAACTATTGATGTTCCATTGACAGCTGATCCTCCAAGGAGAACCACTAACACTCCTAGCACAACTGTGTCAACACCAGCTGATCAACCAAACACATCAAGAGGAACATCATCAGACACTCCGGCATCTTCATCACCTGTACCCAGTCAATCACAAGAAACCAACAAACCAAAAACAACATGAAGATTATGATGATTACCATTCACTACCAGATACACATCATGAAGATGAAATCTTAGATTTCTTTCATGTTTCACCACAAACATTCACTGACCCCCTCAACAAGACAATCACACATTACCCATACTCTTACTCAACCATCATCACATGATCAGACAATCACCAATCTTGATTCAACAATTCATGTTGATCAGATTACTACCACAAGAGTTCACAAGGACCATCCAATCCAATAGAAAACATCATAGGTGACCTCAACACCAGATTGACTCGTAGTCAATCTGATATAGAAAAACATTTGCTTGTATTCCTGTTTCTTATCCTTAACTGTACCAAAAAACATCACTGAAGCATTAAAGGACAACAGTTGGATAGAAGCTATGCAAGAGGAACTGCAATAATTCAAGAAGCAAGAAGTTTGGAAGCTGGTAGATCTACCTGAAGGTCAATATGCAATTGGTACAAGGTGGATATTCAAAAACAAAGCAGATGACAGAGTGATTGTCATAAGAAACAAAGCAAGGCTTATAGCCTAAGGTTATACTCAAGAGGAAGGCATTGACTATGATGATGTCTTTGCTCCTATAGCAAGACTGGAAGCCATCCGAGTATTCCTTTCTTATGCCTCATCTCAGAAGTTCACTATCTACCAAATGGATGTCAAATGTGCATTCCTCTATGGTAAGATAGATGAAGAGGTATACGTTGCTCAACCACCAGGGTTTGAAGATCTAGATTTCCCTCACAGATTCTACAAGTTAGATAAAGCTCTGTATGGTCTTCATCAAGCTCCTAAAAAGTGGTATGAAACTTTATCAAAGTTTCTACTATAGAATGGTTACACCCGTGGGAAAATTGACCAGACATTGTTCTTAAAGAGAAGAGAACAAGACTTACTAGTAGTGTAAGTCTATATGGATGACATAATATTTGGATCCACAAACACACAGCTTTGCAAAGAGTTTGAAACCCTTATGCAATCAAAATTCCAGATGAGCTCTATGGGAGAACTTACATTCTTTCTAGGTCTAAAAGTTCATCAATTAGCAGAAGGATTTTTCATCAATCAAAGCAAATATGTGAATCAGATCTTGAAAAAGTATAACATGTCTGATTGCACATCTAGCAAAACACCATTCGCAACTGGATTGAAGTTTAGACCAGATCCAGAAGGAATATCAGTTGACCAGAAACTTTACAGATCTATGATAGGTTCACTGATGTATCTTACAGCAAGCAGACCAGATATCATGTATGCAGTTTGCATGTGTGCAAGATATCAAGCAGATCCCAAAGAATCACACATTAAGGCAGTGAAGAGAATCTTTAGATACTTGAAAGGCAAACCAGCACTTGGTTTATGGTATCCCAAAGATGGAGATTTCTCTTTATATGCATACATAGACAGTGATTATAGGGGATGCAACAATAACAGGAAATCAACCAGTGGAGGCTGTCAGTTTCTTGGATCAAGATTGATCTCTTGGCAGTGCAAGAAACAAACCAATGTCTCTATGTCAACAGCAGAAGCAGAATACATAACTGCTTCTGCATGCTGTTCTCAAGTGTTATGGATTCAAAACCAAATGCTTGACTATGGCTTTAACTTTCTTAAAACACCCATACACATTGACAATTCTGCAGCCATGTTTATAACAGACAATCCTATTCAACTTTCAAAAATCAAACACATAGAAATCAGATATCATTTTCTGAGAGATTGCTCAGAAAAGGGTCTGATCAAGTTGATCAAAGTCCACACGGATAATCAATTGGCTGACCTTTTTACAAAACCATTTGATTTAACAAGATTTGAATTTTTGGTTTAGTCATTTGGTATGATCAACTATGAATCAACAAATTAATGTTTTTCAAAACATTAAAATCAAACATGCTTGATTTTGTCAAAGTCCATGATTAACACCAAATTTACCTTTTCAAAATCAAGAAATCATACAAATCATTCATTTGTTATATTGAATCGCACATACATCTCATGAGAAATGATAGTAAACTATCTTACTTCTTCACTTAAGTCATTTTCCACTAATAAAGACTGACTTGTATTCTGTGTGATATGTGGATAGGCTCAGCTGGGACACCTAACATCACATACAACAGTGAAGAACTAAATTCTCATGATTGTGTGGTCAACAACACATCTTGGTTTATGGTGAGTATTAATCTATCCAATATAGGTTGCTCTCAAAGTAACTACAATACACCAAGTGAAACAGTTTATAAATTGCTCAATCCTATAAGTGTCTCCTCTGTTTGATAATCATAGACCTGGAGTACACCTTGGCATTCTTTGTTGTGCTAAGCACAGACCTGAATGACCTAAATTGTGATCCAAAAAGATTCCCAAATTGCAACACATCCATCTTAGATGAAAAATCAATAAAGTCTTCATGACTACATTCCTTGTGAATGAATCAAAAGAATCCCAAAGAGAATCACCTTCCAAAGTGAAGTGAAAAAGAATCCCAATGACGATCAACAACATGGATCAAATTGAGCATTTATACTCCTAAGTAGCTAGGTTTTAAGTATTGAAAGTGCTTTCTAGCATATCTTGAGGAGGGTTGTACCAATCATACAATCAGATGTGGGGTACATACAACTCATGTCAATCAACTCAAAACATTATAATCACTCACTGTTTCAATCAACCATTAATACCATGCTTGAGTTTAAGTGGATCAATATATCTGCAATCAACATTGTACTTGTCTATGTCTATTCTCAAAACCATACGAACAACTCAGTAAGAAATGTAGACTAGTATGATCTCATGGTATGTGCAAAAGATTCATGTTCAAACATGAAAATCATTCATTTATTAGTTAGATAAGGCATTATCTTTCTAACTTTTATCAAGCAAGCAATCAATTGGACTTTGATAATTTCCATATTATAGCATATAAATTTTTGTCATTTTATAACAGGTTTTTATAAATATGCAAAAATTTAGGGGGAGAAATTGAACATGGAATTATCAAAGGCAGCAGAATTGTGCATTTTCATACATTTCAAATTTTGATATTTTCAAATAAAAAAAAAAAAAATAAACAAAACAAAACAAGTCAAGCAAACACTAACAAACAACACAGGCAGGTTGACACATACATATTTGTTTATTTTATTGCACAATATTGCTTATGAGTGATATCAAAACATCCATATATTGAATATGTTAAAATTCAATATTTTAACATACATTTTAAATCAAATTTTAAACAAACATTTTGATTTAAACAAGATTTATCAAACAAAATCTTCTTTTGGAAGAAAAACAAACAAATTTTGACAACTGTTCACACAACGGATGAACAAATATTACATCCGCTGTAGGTACAGTACCAGACAAAACATTACAAGTGTTCCATAGCGTATGAAAATTGTTCATCCGCTGTAAACATCTCTATTCAAGTGTTCCACAGCGCATGACTAACATAAGTCATTCGTTGTTGAAAGAGTGCAAGTGTATACAACGTATGCACACAGGTAATCATATGCTGTAAACATTCACACATCACATCCAATTGTTCACAGCGCATGAACAAATGTTCATCCGCTGTGAACAATCATCAAAACATTTCATGTGTCCATAGCGCATGAACAAATGTTCATCCGCTGTGAACAAACAATCAAATGTTCAAAGGTTCCACAGCGCATGAACTTTGTTCATCCGCTGTAAACATATCAAACATTTGATCAAAGGATCCACAGCACATAAACAAATGTTCATCCGCTGTGAACAATCAGTATAATGGACCAAGGGTTTACAGTGTATGAACAAAATTGTTCATCCGCAGTGACTACAGTTCTCATACACAGTGTATAAACTATGTGCACAGCGCATGAACGAATTCTTCATCCGCTGTGTGCACAGTACAACATACAGTGCATAGTGTAAAATGCACAACGCATGAACACTGTTCACACAGTGGATGACCTAAATTTAATTTGAAGTCATTTTTGCACAACGCATAAACACTGTTCATACCGCGGATGGTTTGCGCATGAATACTGTATTCACAGCGGATAAGTCTTTTTTCCGCTGTGTATATAAACATAACACTTGTAAATTTTTCTTTTCATCACGAGAGAGAGAGAGAGAGAAAAATCCAAATTTTTTTAAACGTTATACACTGTGTTTAAACCCTTAAACCTTTGAAACCCTATGTGATTGAAAGCCTAAAATCATTGTGATTTATCATCTGATTCGCAATCAAATAGATATAACAACATTCTTATCATCAATCATTCATTAAAACATCAGATTGAGTGATTCACATTCATACACTGTTCGACGAAGTCGAACCCTGAACCAAAATCACACATGAATCTCATGATGTTTATAAACAAAATCAAACATTGAATGAGTGTTTTATGACTTTAGTTGAATGTATTGAGACTGTTGATTTGATGAAATTTGATTAATTGTTCATTGGGTTCATGAACAGTCAGGGTGTTCATGCCAAAATCAAACAAAAACCTCTGTCTGATCTTTGAAAATGTTCAAAAATAATTAAAACATGTTATAACTTAGCAAACATTTTCATAATACAACAACAAACAAGTAAAGACAGTTAATTTGGCATGGCATTCATCACACAAACATTAAATGCATATTCATTCATGTGCACTAAAAGGTCATTTTGACTTTAAAAGGTCAAACAGACATTCATAAACAAGCTGTTATGAAGTGAAATTGTTGTAAATATTGAACAAAACAACCTTTTTGTGATAAAACAAGCATATTAAGAATCAAGTTGAATCAAAACAAATTGTATCATACAAGTTTTTCATGACCAAGATATAACAAACAGTTGACTTTGAAAAGTCAAGCTATCTCATTTGGTAATACCATTCTAACATACATTTCAAACCAATCACAAGTGTTGAACATACAAAATTTATCATTTTATAACATTCAAAATAAGTCAATGAACACTTGATCTACATTTCATCAATTCAAACATCATACATTCATGCTATACAAGTTACTAACATACTCTTCTTTATTTTGCAGATATGGAAAACTTAGTGTTTGTCAGAGATCACAACATATGTGCATATCTGAATACTGACTCTCTTAAGGCAGAGACCTATAGAGTCATGATCCAAGCTATCAGGCAAACAAGACTGGTGCATGCTATGACAGCAAGGCCAGATATTTATAAGGATCTCATTGTCCAATTTTGGACAAATGCACATCTGGGAGAAATTGATGATCAACAAGTAGTTGTATCTACTGTGCATGAACAACATATCATCATTTCTGAAGAAGTTATAAGAAGAGTGCTACTACTGGGAGAAGTTGATACTAATGGCCCAGTAGAGTTTGATGAACACTATGTTTTACATGTGTTCAGGCAGATTGGCTATACAGGCACTATTAAGAGAAAATAGATCAAGAAGTCATATATGTGTGCACAATTCAGATTCTTGATGCATACATACCAAAAGACTATGACCAACAGGAAGACTGGTTGGGATGCCACATCACTAAGAGCTTCATGTGCAATAGCAAGTATCATAGCAAGGATGCTTTTAACTTTGCTGCACAAGTGCTCAATGGACTAGTTTACAACATTACAGAGGTGAGGAACAAGTTTCTGATGTTTCCAAGATTCCTGGAAATGATGATTGATGATCTGTTGCCCAACATTCCAAGAGAAGGAGCCATCTTCCATCCTATTCATTTCAATGAACATGTTTTCAACAACATAAAGTCAAGTCTTTACCATGGTGATGAGGTGCCTGTCCCTCCTCATATGATAGATCATGACATTCCTGTACCTGAGGTATTTATGAGGATACCAGGACAAGATGAGCCCTTCATGTTATACCAAAATGCCATACATCAAGCTCCCATCATACAACCACCACCAATTTTACCTGAACCAATCATCCCTTCACCACCTTAAAGCCTAAATTTGTCTGATCAACAAACATTGTTATCTCTTTTGAGAGATATAGATACGGCTCTTGAAGAAGAAACTGATGAACATGAGGATGTTAGCACCTCATCACATGAGCCTGTACATGAACAGACATCCACTGCTGTTGAAGAAGTTGAAACTAGTAATAAGAACATCACTGAAGATGATATTGAGCATACTAAAGTATTTCTCTTCACTGAATACAATAAGCTCATTGAAAGATCAAACAACAGAGCAAGAAGATTAAAAGATAAGATTAAAGGGAAAGATAAGGAAATAGAGAAATTAGAGTCAGATAATGATGCTCAGAAGCTGATTATTAAGTTTGTTGAAAAACAGCTTGAATAGACAAAAGGTGAGTTAAAAGCTAAAGATAATGAGCTGAACATTGTCAAAGCTGAGATTGAATACTTAGCTAAAAAATCAGAATACAGATCAAATGAAGTGGATGAATTAAAGTAGATAATAGAAGCTCAAAATGACAAGATAAAGAGATTAAACAGAGAGCTTGAACTTGCAGACACTCAACTAAATGAGGAAGAACATTCAGTAGGTCTAGATCAAGACCTGAGTGATTCTGAAAACATGGCTGCTGAAGAAGAAACAAACCAAAACCAAACAGATCAAACAGAGCTAGCACTGATCATACCAGAAGAATCATACACATTGGATCAGTTGTTTAGTGATGCTAACCCATTTGAAAATATCCACTACTCACCATTCCTGAGGCAACACTTTCACACTTCAGATCCCATCTCTGAAGAAACAAGCATTGTACCATACAACCCTTTAACATCCAAACAAATAGAGCTCATAAAACAGTTTGCAGAGACTGCCTCTGTTCAAACTAAACAAGCAGGTGCTGAAGCTTCATCATCAGAACCACAATGCAAAACTTATGAGAGAAAAAGGAAAAGAATGTATTTGAGATCTCTGTCCAAAGGTAAGAAACCAGCTCAAGAATCTAAAGCACCAAAATCCCCTTCTCTCAAGCTACTCAAAGTTAAGCAGGAACCAACAGAGTATGCTGAAACAATACAACTAGAAGAGGGTGAGATTGATCAGAGTTCTGAACAACAGCAAATCATCATAGTATCAGATTCTGAAGATGAACAAGAAGAGGTTGAAGATGAGGATCCAATCCCAAACATACAAGAACTATTCCCAGATGATCCAGAAACACTTATGGGAATAGAGTTAGTCTCCAGAGGCTTTCCCTATGATTCATTCATGCATCTGAATCTGTCAGAAGTAAAAGAACTGCTCAAAGACTTTCAGGAAGTGATGAAAAATGAAAGTGAGTAACCCTACAGAAGGTACAAAGAGATTAAAGATCAGCAGGAGTTGCAGAAAAACCTGCCAAAGGATCCTCAAATTGAAAAGATGACTTATCAGCAAGTGAAGAGTTGGTTAAGTCATACAAGGATTCCTTACGGATCATATGCCGGGAGGTTATTATCACAAATGAAAGATATGGGTAGGGAAGTCTACAAAAATATGCTCACAAATGCCCTTAAGCCACAAGTGTTTAGACCTCACCCTGCAGCCTCACTCTCAACATATCATCAAGCTCCTCCCAACTTTGTGAAGTTGTATGACAGAATCTCTCTGATAGATGGGGCAAATGAGCACAAAATAGTGGCCTGGAAGTATGATGAAGTATGGGATGCTGTTTTAGTGAAAAGAGTATCTGGATTAGTCCAATACTTATCTTATATATCCCAATTAGGCTCTTTATCATATGAAGACAGACTTGACCTTCTCCAACTGAGAATGGTCAATCACACTAATAATTCAAAAGGAGCTGATTACTTCCACACTCTAAGAACTTACATGAACAAACAACACTATGATCTAAAGACCAAAGTAGACAAAGAAGAAAAACTTCATATTGAGAATTTGAGGAGAGAACAAAGAGTAGCAGGAAAGGGTAAACAACAATAGACAAAACAGATAGAGCAACTAGACACTGAGCTGCTAAAAAGGGTAGGATATCCTCTCAGACCTTCAGACCTTAAGTTGATAATGAAGAAGATTGAAGGAAATCAGTACACTCAACCAATCACTCGGTGGTATTATGATGAAAACCATTTTGAAGTGGTGTTGGAGAGGAAATTGGAAGGAAAAGTGGCTGAGGACATAAGATTGTTTGATCCAGTTAAGATTAAACTTATTCACCCGTCTTATGTCTTATTCTTAAAGACAAAATCATTTCCAGGCATTCAGGATGTACAATGCAACGGTGATTTCTGCTACTTTATTCACTTGTTAAGGATACTGGGAACAATATATGTGAATACAGCTTTAAAGCAGAGATTAGAGACAAAACAGCAGCCACTTACCCATATTGAAGGAATCATTGGAATGAGAATTTCTGAGCACAACAAACTAGAGATTCTCAAAGGAAAGTATGTTTTCACCACCTTGGTGAGCAACATTGATGTCCAAATCCTTGACCAGTCTACTCTGGAGCAGCTGGTTCTCCTGACTATAGAAAGAAAGTATGATGATTAGAGAAGCACATTTGACTACTTCACTAAACATATAGTCAACTGTAGGAATGCCTTCAAGATCACAGCTCTCAAAGATCAGGTGAAAGAAGCTGAAGCTGACCAAGCCATAGAGCAAGACATTAAAGATACTCTTAAGGCTATGGAAGAAACCCAGAAGAAGGCTGATGAAGCAGGACCGTCTCATTCCTAAGGTTTCTAAACACACAACTGGGGAAACAAGCAAACAAACATATCCTTCTTTATTACTATGCATTCATACATTCATACATACATGTGCCCTTATGCACATGATATCGTACAATCATTCATACATGTGGTTTTATAAACATGGTATTATACAATGATACATACATGTGTTGTTGATACAAACACATGAGTTTCATGCAAACATACATATATGTGTTAATAAACACATGGATTCATACAATCATTCATATTTGTTTTATTATGCTAACACTTAAATCATTCAATCAAACAATCATTTCAAACATGTATTTTGTATAAACACATGTAAACATACACAAAACAAACATGTTTTACACATGTAATCAATCAAATATATACAATAACAATCAATCATACAAGTAAATAATCAAACAATCAATCATACATAACATACAATCAAAACATGCATAACAATCAAGACAAACAAACAAACAAACAAAACAATTATTCATAACAAAACACACAAACATATTACTAACAAACAAAACATTGATCTAGCAAACATAAAATGTTGGGCAACATCATACTTAGGGGGAGTATTGTTGGACTCAACAATTGCATTAAGAATTAATGCATAAAAAGTATGATGCTTGCCATATCAAGCATAACAAACATAATGTGTTTTAGCATCCAAAACAATCAATTAATAACACATTAACATCATTAACATTCATAACAATCACTAATATTTGTTTAAATTTCTTTTTCAGGTTTGTACATAAAAGGAAATTTTGACAAGTGTTCGCAGCGGATGAAGAAAGTCTCACAGCGGATGAAGATCATCAGCAGCGGATGAAGATTTGTTTCCAAGTATGTGAAGTGGATGAACAACCATCCCACAGCGGATGAAGAACTCACAGCGGAAAACATTCCACAGCGGATGTTCATCCACAACGGATGAACATCCACGGCGGATGAACAAGATTTGTTTCCAAGTATGTGCAGCGGATGAATAACCACCCCACAGCGGATGAAGAACTCACAACGGACAACATTCCACAGCGGATTTTCATCCACAACGGATGAACATCCACAGCGGATGAACAAGATTCCACAACAGATGTTCATCCACAGCGGATGAACAACCCACAGCGGATAACATACAACCATGCACAGTGGATGATAAGATCTTCTCCACAGTGGATGATCAAACATCCACAGCGGATGACTGATCTCCACAGCGGATGACATATAGACTTAGGATTATTTTATGTAATTTTCATTTACATAAGGGTAGTTCGGTAATTATGTATAGCTATGTGTATAGGCTATAAATAGAATGCTACCCTAATCCTTTGTAAGCTTTTGAACAAAATCAATACAAACAAGCATTTAATTTTCATTGTGTTCTTGCAGACACACCATACACACACAAACACCCACACACACACTGATTTCATACTCTATCATTATGGGTTTCCGCACCATAATGTTAGTGTGTTGAAGTTAAGAGATATTGAAAAGATCCTTGGGGGAATCAACCTTTTATTCATGTTCATCATGAGTTTATGCTGATTTCTTCATACTAGATCAAGCACATTTAGGTCAGTGGTAGATTTGGTGGGGAGATTGTATGACAAGAGGGACCCGGTGCTAGTTTCGAGGAAGGTAGAGAGGAGTTGGAATAAGAATGGTAATGGGAAGAGGTTCAGGAATGACAACATTGGAATTGGGGAGAAGAAGATAAGGGTTGATGACCGTCGCCTAGAACAGAGGAAGGGAAATACCCAAAGGGGGTGTAAGAAGTGTGGGAAGAGCCACACGGGTGAATGCAGAGTGGGGACGAATAGGTGCATAAAATGCGGGGGTGAGGGCAATTATGCTAAGGAGTGCAGGATACTAAGGTATTACTAATGCGAAGAGGTAGGCCACTTGGGCCAGGATTGCAAGAAGGGTGGGGCAGGAAGCTCAGGGACCCAGACTATAGAGGAGAAAGGGAAGAGTGAGACCATTAAAGCAAAGGCAAGGGCATTAAACATGACCCGGGAAGAAGCCTGAGTGGACCCTGAAGTAGTTTCAGGTACGTTTTTGCTAAACCAATTGTATGCTTCTGTGCTCTTCAATTTGGGTGCTAGTAGGAGATTTGTATCTGCTGCCTGCATGGTAAGAGTAGAAAGATAGATGTGCCTTTCTATGTAGAGACAACGATAGGAAAATCTACCAAGGTGACTGATATGATAGACGATTGCCTCATAGAATTGGACGGTCATAAGTTTCCTGCTAGGTTGTATGTGATGGCCCTAGGAGGTTTTGATGTGGTGTTAGGAATGGATTGGTTGGTGACCTACGAAGCGAATATCGTGTGTCGAAAGAAGATGATTTGTCTGATTGCGCCCGACGGCAGTTTGGTTTTGGTTCACGGAGACAAGGAATGCACCACTCCGCGAGTGATATCGATGATCATGGCAGAGAAGTTTATGAGGCGAGGGTGTGGTGCTTACCTGGCATATGTGAAGGACATGGATGCTACCGTGCCTCAATTGTCAGACATGCCAGTGGTATGCGATTTCCCTGATGTGTTTCCCAAAGACCTGCCAGGGGTTCCGCCTGATAGAGAAATCGAGTTTTAGATTGACTTGATATTGGGAGCGTAACCCGTAGCCAAGGCACCATACCAGTTGGCTCCATCCAAACTCAAGGAGCTGACGATGCAACTGCAAGATCTTTTGGATAAGGGCTTTATTTGGCCGAGTATCTCCCCATGGGGTGCTCCGGTTCTACTCGTGAAGAAGAAGGACGGTAGTATGAGGATGTGCATCGACTGCAGTGAGTTGAATAAGTTAACTGTGAAGAACCGGTATCCGTTACAAAGGACTGATGACTTGTTTGATCAGCTCCAAGGTGCTAGTTGGTTCTCCAGGATAGGCCTTCAATCAGGGTATCATCAACTAAAGGTGAAGGAGCAGGATATCCCTAAGACAGCCTTTCACACTTGTTATGGACACTACGAGTTTCTCTTGATGTCTTTTGGTTTAACTAATGTGCCGGCTGCCTTTATGGACCTTATGAATCGGGTATGCCGATCGATGCTAGACAGATCGATGATTGTATTCATTGATGATATTCTAATCTACTCTAAGAGAAGAAGAGGAGCATGCCTGCCAAATCAAGGAGGTGCTAGAGACACTTAGAAATGAGAATTTGTAAGCGAAGTTCTCTAAGTGTGCATTTTGGCTACGAGAGGTGCAATTTCTTGGCCACATGGTTAACCTCGAAGGAATAATGGTGGACCCTGCGAAGGTCAAAGCTGTAATGCAATGGGAATCCCTAAGAACGCCATTCGAGATTCGTAGTTTCCTGGGTTTAACAGGTTACTACAGAAGATTTGTTCAAGAATTCTCTAAGGTGGTGGCCCCATTGACTAAGCTGAATTGCAAGGATGTGAAGTTTGAATGTGGTTTCGAGTAGGAGGGTGCATTTCAAGAGTTGAAGATGAGGTTAACCCAAGCCCCAATCTTGAAACTACCTGAAGGGAATGACGACTTGGTGGTATACTCAGATGCTTCGTATTTGGGTTTAGGTTGCATGTTGATGCAACGAGGAAAGGTTATAGCCTATGCATCTCGACAGTTGAAGATCCATGAGGTTAACTACCCTACTCATGATTTGGAGTTGGCAGCTGTGGTCTTTGCATTGAAGATTTGGAGGCACTACTTGTATGGGAGAAGTGTACCATCTTCACAGATCACAAGAGCCTAAAGTATTTGTTCGAGCAAAAGGTTCTTAACATGAGGCAGAGAAGGTGGTTAGAGTTGATCAAGGATTATGATTGCAAAATCCACTATCATCCGGGCAAGGCGAACGTGGTGGCTGATGACCTCAGTCGAAAGGAAAGACCTGAACCGATTCGGGTGAAGGCTTGCCAACTGGTTGTGACACCGGATGTCACGGGTCAAATCAGAGAATTACAAGATGAGGAACTAAAAGATGATAGGATCAGCTCTGAACGGATTAAGGGACAGATAACGAATTTAGGGGAGAACACCCTTGGTGTTAGAACTCGATCCGGGCAAATGTGGATTCCTCGTTATGGGGATCTGAGGGGAAGGATTATGGATGAAGCTCACAAAACACGGTATTCCATCCATCCTGGTGCTACAAAGATGTATCATGACCTGAAGAAGGATTATTGGCGGCCGGGGATGAAGCGTGACGTGGTGGAGTACGTGAGTAAGTGCCTGACTTGTTTACAAGTGAAGGCAAAGCATCAAAAACCATACGGGAAGATCCGACCCTTAGATATACCCGAATGGAAGTGGGAACACATCACCATGGACTTCATCATGAAATTGCATCGCACGGCGAGGGAACCATTTGGGTGATTGTAGACCACTTTACGAAAGAGTTCTCACTTCTTGTCAATCCGAGGGACTTACTCATCAGAAAGGTTGGCGGAGTTATTCATCAAGGAGATTGTAACTCGTCATGGCATGTCGGTGTCCATTGTTTTTGATAGGGACACTCGGTTCACGTCCAAGTTCCGAAAGAAGTTTCAAGATGCGGTGGGAACGAGGTTACACATTAGCACAGCTTACCACCCTCAGACAGACGGTCAATCAGAACGGACCATTCAGACCTTGGAGGATATGCTCTGGGCATGCATTATTGATTTTGGTGGAAGTTGGGACCAACACGTACCGTTAGCCGAGTTCTCATATAACAACAGTTATCATGCCAATATTGCTATGCCTCCATATGAGATGCTATACGGTAGGAAGTGTAGAACGTCCATATGTTGGGGTGACATCGGGCAGAAGGAGTTGGGGAGCATTGAGGTGATCAAGGCTATGACCCAAAAGTTGGATAAGATCAAGCCCTTTATGAAGGCAGCAAAGGATAGACAGAAGTCGTATGCCGACAAGAGACGTAGACCGATCGAATTCAAGGTGGGCGATAGAGTTATATTGAAGGTCTCACCTTGGAAAGGGATCATCCAGTTCAGGATGTGAGGAAAGCTAAGCCCAAGGTATATAGGACCTTTTCGAATCATTGCTCGAGTAGGAGAGGTGGCTTACTAGTTAGAGCTACCTGATGAGTTAAGTGGAATTCATCCAACGTTCCATGTATCTCATCTGAGAAAGTGTTTAGCCGATGAGGATATGATCGTGCCACTCGAGGACATCGAGGTGGACGAATTGCTCAATTATGTGGAGCAGCCAGTGGCCATCATTGACAGAAAAAAGAAGAGGCTAAGGAATAATGTGGTCCCACTTGTGCCAGTACAGTGGAGACAGAGGAAGGGATTCGAGTCTACATAGGAGACTGAGGAAGAGATGAGACAACACTATCCGCAGCTGTTCAAGGAGTGATAGGTTTCGGGGACGAAACCTATATAAGGGGGTGGACCTGTAACACCCAGAAATTTCAAAAAAAGAAAAGCAAAGTAAGGGAGCAAATGGGGTTTCATTTAAAAAAGAAAGAGTTAAAAGTGTGCAAGGGCCAAAACCGGCCTATAATAGGTTCAAAAAGGTAAAATGGCCGCCCATACCCCCTCTCTTGTGACCTCTCGTATTTTTTTTTATTTAACGTTTGATTAACGTCGTTATCTCTTGTAAGGGCTTGCTTTGTTATTAATGCAAATACGAGGACTTATGTGTAACTTGTGGTATCCTTGTAATTTAGATGCAATTAAATAAATAAATAACTAATAATAAAAATAAAAATAATAATAATAATAATAATAATAATAATAATAATAATAAATAATAATAATAATAATAAATATGAAAAAAAAATATTAATATTAATAATAATAATGAAAATAATAATAATAATAATACTAGTAATAGTAAATAATCTTAATAAGTGTTACAAGTTGAAAATAAATAAAAACAAAATAAGTTTAATATTTTAAAACTTGTAATTAAATGTTTGGGCATAAAATAATAAAATTAAAACCACAGGGACTAAAACTGTAATTCTAGTAAAATACAAAACTTAAACTTTGAATTGATTTTGTAAATTCTTAAACCGCAGGGACCAAATGTGTAACTTCTATTTAAACCCAGTCCAAACCACGTAATCCCGGTCACCTCTCCGGCGGAACTCCCGCCGAGCTCCGACCACCCCCCAAACGGCCGAAATGCATTAAATATAACCGAATCGAACCCTCTTTTACAATCATATGTCAGTTTCGAACCTGTGAATGCGCCTTAAACGGGTTTTAATCGAAGTTTTGATGGGTTCTATCTGTAACCGAATGATCATCGAATTATCAAAACCGTTATACACTTAAATCATAATAATAATCAAATTAAACAAACAGAAACGTTCTAGTAATCATTTCAAAGTTATTAGAGTGATTAATTTCACTTGAAACAACTTAAAACTCACTCAAATCGACCTGAAACGGCCGACAGTAATGTTGTAGCCGTTGGATGTGTTCGGGATCGAATTGAAGCTATAAATTAAAGGGCTTTTGCTCAAAATGGGTTTCCTAAACTCTCTGAACTCTCAATTTCACCAAACACACACACACACTCATAACAATTGAATCAAGAACAGTCGCGGCCTCGGTTCACACTCGAAAACTATTCGTACAACATCAATTCAGGTAATTAAAGGTGTCATTCTATTCGATTTTTCATGCCAAACAAAATCCCTATGATTAATTCAAGTTTAAACATCGAATTGATGTTCAATTTGGTCGATTTCAGATTCTAGGGTTCTTAAATGGAAATTGGGGTTTTTGGCTGAAAAAAGAGATTTAAACTTTGGTTTCTAAATCATATCACCGAACTGGGCTTAGCCCAGCCGGTTTAACTCATGGATGTTGGCAGGAGGTCCCGGGTTCGAACCCGGGCACCTGCCACAATTTTTTTTAAAAAGGTTTCTTTAATATTTAAAATTCTAAAAAATATTCAAATATTACTAATAATCATATAAAATCTTTTTTTTTAATCAGAAAATAAATAAAATCATTTTCTTTTATATTTTCTTAAAATATTAAATTAAACCATTTCCAATTCTTTCATTTTAAAATTGTAAAATGGTTACAAGATACCATTTATTATTAATTTTAAATATTAATAAGTTCTATATAATTTTCTTAAATAACTTCAATTTAATAGATTTCTATAAAACATATATAAACCTGTTTATATGTTTAAAAGAAATATATATGTACTTATTTGAAGTTTATATTTATTATAATTAATAGAATTATGCTAATAAATTAAATCTATAAAATTACTATTTTAAATAAATAGTAAATAACAACCATTTGATAATAAAAGTTTAACTTTTATTAATAATGTTAGGCACTAAAAATCTTATCTAATCATTTAAGTACAAAACTATAACAAATGGTATCTACTTAATAACAAGAAAATCATGGACTAATGGTTTATAAATACAATACCAAAATCATTATGATTAACTTAGCACGACGTTTATTTAGGTTGAACGCTAACGTATCCTCGGCATTATATACAAGATTTCTTATTTGTCATCCTTATTAGCCATGTGAATTTTTCCATACCCCTTTTATATATTTTCACACTTTGGGGTGAAGCATGTTAACTTTATGATAATTTCACTTGTAAACTCGTTTGAATCTTGTAAACACTTGGGTAATTCATCTTATTTGTCGTGGATAGTTGAACTTTAGTAATTACCATGTGATGACCATTATATGTACAATCATTAACTATTTCTAGCCTGGCGACGTCATAGATCTATGGGCCTGACAAGCCTACTTGGTTAATCCAAGTACACTTAGCTAATCGTTTAGTCTTGTAATCTTGTAATCTTGTAATCTGTCAAGGTTTGATTGTTACATTTGTTCATCCATCCCTAGTTACTTTATTCAATAACCTATGACATGAATTACCATCTTTTATATATATATATTTATGTATGAAAACTATAGAAAACTCACCAACATTATGTTTACCTTTTATTTTTATCATGTTTCAGGAAATGATAATGCTTAGCTTGCTATGAAGACAATGTCACATCTAGGACTGGACCTAGAATAAAATAAAAATGCATTTGTTATTATTGAACGTTGAAATTCCTATGTTTTGGAACATATTCTATTTCTTAAATGTATGTCTTGAATATTGAGTTTAATAATATTGTCATTTTAAATTAGCGTTGTGTGGCATGAACAATCTTAACCCTCACATCTCGACCTTTCCGCCGTTAAGGTTGGGGTGTGACATCTCTCATGCACTCAACTTTTGGCTAGAGTGAGAGAAAGAAGCTCCCATCTGATTTTAGAGAGAGAAAGTGGAAGAAATCTTCTAAAGGTAAGATTTTAAGATGTTTTCTTCTCGGTTTCAGTCAGGTTGCTCTCGAGTTTGTTGTGTTTGACTTGAAGGTTGTTTAAGGTGAGTTCTAGATCCCCTCTTTTACTTGTTTTCCACTTGTTTGGGGCTGATATGCGTAATGTAAAGAATGTTTCTTTACTAAGCTATGTTTTCCATGAAAAATATGACCGTTTTTGAAAGATGTATGTTTTAAAAGATTTCTATGATGTTGAATGGTTGATTATTATGTTTTAAGTGAGTTAATGATAGATCTATGCTAAGAATACGCTTAAGATGATGTATGGAACTAGAAACTGCATAAGTTGGATCGTAGGTGCTGGATTTGTTGTCCGCTGTGGACACTAGCTGTCTGCTGTGGACACTTGAACATTGCTAAGGTGTTTGCTGTGGACACTTAAGAATTTAGACTATCCACTGTGGATAATTCATGTCTGCTGTAGACACTTAAGTATGCATGCATGTCCACTGTAGACACTAAAATAGGCATGCATGTCCGCTGTAGACACTTAAGTACGCATGCATGTCTGCTGTAGTCACTTAAGTATGCATGCACATTAGCTGTGTACCATTTAGGTACTTTAGGCTATCTGCTGTGGACTTGGCTGTCCGCTGTAGACACTTAAAATGTTTAAGTCATCCACTATGAACCATAGTCATCCGTTGTGGGCACACTTAGTGTTTTACTCATCCGCTGTGGACCTTTAGCCGCCCGCTGTGGACTTTGGTCGTCCGCTGTGGACTTTGGCTGTCCGCTGTGGACACTTAGTATTTAAGTCATCCGCTGTATACCTATTTCAAACGCTGTGAACACTTAGGTTTATTCCAAAATTTTGTGAATAGAAATTAAGTGACTGGTACTTATGTTTTAATGGAAGTTTATGCTTGTTTAATATTTCTAATTATGAGATATAAAAGTCAAATCAAGTTTGCTACCGAAGCAGAAGTACAAGTTTTCTTCTGAAGATTATATTCTTCCGAAGCTTATATCATAAATCTTTCAAAGCTTATGTTTGCCTTCAGAAGTATTAGTATTAGTGTTGTGTTTGCTAATTCAAAGGTAGCATCAGTTCAGGGGCTTAAATTGTATGTTTGTTAAAGTTGCATGTGTTGGGTGCTAATAGTTAGTTAGTTAGTTATGAAACTGGGTATATAGTGTGATGTATTCTTATTTCGAGAGATGATCAGAAATAATAATATGTGCAATCGTTCTTCTCTGAGGTGTGAATTCTAACACTAATGTTATATTCTTTTCTAATGGGCTGTTGTTATGAATAATATTTAATATTTCATGATATGTGATTATAGGACAATGGATATCTTAAAAGTATTATTCATAATCAAGTGGTCACAAAGTAATAAAAGAAAGACAGTGGAACTTAATGAATGTTACCCTTGGGCCCGTATGATGAATGGAAAGTCTTGCAAGCAAAATGAATGGAGGTTCACGACCCTGGGTGTCGTTTGTTCAACTGATGTGCGGCTGTTTCAGCCCAAAGGATGCACATCTGGGGTCTAATCCTTGTGATTGACCAATGAATGAATGGGACCTGTATTCATGAGCAGGCTTCGTGCCTAGCAGTGTGGGTCAACTGTCAGGGGTTACCTAGCATGATAAACGTGTACTGGTAGGGGTCCAGCATCTGTTGCCAACTAATAATGTTGGCTCTTGCTTTGTGCAATCCTAGTTAATAAAAAAGGAAGATAATGAAAGAAAGAAAGATAATGAATTTCCTAACGAATGATTATGTATAATGATGGATGATCACCAAGTGAAGTTTGAAAAATGTATATTTTCTATATTATCAAAACTAAAACTCACTCAGCAACGTTGACTTTTTATATGCATATCAGTTGTCAGGTAATGATGTTGCTGGGGATGGCACGAGGTTAAAGCTACTTGGCAAATTAAGACTGGCACCCATGTCTTGTAATACGACTGAATGTTCTTTTGAAACTTGTAACAACGATGTATTCCTATTAGTGCATGAAATGGGTTTTGTTTAACAATTCCGCTTCCATGATTTCTTACTTCAATGTATTTTAATGCGTAAAGTGCTATGAATGACCAGCTGTGGGATTTCCTGGGAACGGGGCCTTACAAATTGTTTGTCTTTCCGTTGGCCTAACACGGCTCCTACCACGAAATCACTTGCGTCGCACATGAGTTCAAATGGTAGCATCCAATCATAGGAAACCATGATCGAAGTTGTTACCACTCTCTCCTTAAGCAAATTTAATGCACTAATGCATTCGCTGAAAATATGAATTGTGCATCTTTCTCAAGAAGTTGAGTCATTGGTCGTGCGATTTTTGAGAAATCTTTGATGAAACGACGGTAGAATCCTACATGACCTAGGAAGCTTCTGATTTCTTTCACGGTTATGGGATGTGGAAGTTTGGAAATAGTGTCGACGTTGGCTTGATCGACCTCAAGCCCTATTCGAGAGATTTTATGTCCTAACACTATTCTTTCAGTTACCATGAAGTGACAGTTTTCCCAATTCAAAACAAGGTCAGAATCTTCATATCTAACCAATATCTTTTCTAGATTTTCTAGACATTGTTCAAATGAGTTACCAAAGATGGAGAAGTCATCCATGAAAACTTCCATTGAATGTTTGATTATGTCGTGTAAGATTGCTACCATGCATCTTTGAAATGTTGCAGGGGCATTACACAATCCAAAAGGCATTCACCGATAAGCAAATGTGCCATATGGACAAGTGAATGTCGTTTTCTCTTGATCTTCAGGAGCAATAAGAATTTGGAAATAACCTGAGAAACTATCGTGGAAACAATAGAACATTTTTCCAGATAATCTCTCAAGCATTTGGTCGATGTAAGGTAGAGGGAAGTGATCTTTCCTTGTGGCATCATTGAGTTTATGATAGTCAATGCAAACTCTCCATCCTGTAATCGTATGAGTTGGAATAAGTCATTCTTCTCGTTAGTTACAATAGTCATTCCTCCTTTCTTTGGAACAACTTGGAGGGGACTGACCCAAGGCGAATCAGAAATAGGGTAAATCAAACCGGCATCTAGCATTTTGATTACTTCTTTCTTCACAACCTCGTACATGCTCAGATTAAAATGTATTTGAGGTTGAATGACGGATTTGAAGTTCTCCTCCATTAGTATTTTATGAGTGTAAAAGGATGGATTGATTCCCTTGATGTCCATGAATTTCCATGCAATTGCTCGTTTATATGCCTTAAGCACATTGAGCAACTTGTTCTTCTCATCATTTGATAAGGCAGATGAGATTATTACAGGAAGTTGAGATGTGTTTTCAAGAAAGGCGTATTCAAGATGAGATGGAAGTTCCTTGAGCTCTAAAACCAGAGGATCTTCGATAGAAGGTTTGGCTTTAGGTTCTAGTTCTTGTTAGATGATCTCAAATGCTTCTTGATGAGATAATGTATCATCAACTTCTAGTTCTGAAATGATTTGATTCTCACAGATGGTTACGGTGGTTTGGACATCTATTAATTGAGTGTTGCAAGCTTCATATTCAAGAGATTTCCTTAAATGACAGCTTATGATCAAATCGCAAACAACAATGTAATAGAGTGATTCATCATGATATTAAGGATGTTTCATGGATTGTCCTATGTCAAATGTCACTTCCTTCTCAACCACTCGAAGTGTAAGTTTGCCGATGCAAACATCAATGAGAGCTCGAGCAGTTGTTAAGAAAGGTCGACCATGGATAAGAGGAAAATTCTTATCCTCATCCACTTCAAGGATCACAAAATCAACAGGAAATACAAATTTGTCAATTTTAACTAAAAGGTTTTCAACGATGCCCCTCGGATATTTAACAGAACGGTCAGCTAACTGGATGCTCATACGGGTAGGTCTAGGTTCACCTAAGTTTAACTTTTCAAAAACCGCATAAGGCATAAGGTTAATGCTAGAACCTAAATCAGTTAACGCGTTACTAATAGAAAGATTTCCTATTAGGCAAGTTATGGTGAAGCTTCCTAGATCAGTCATCTTTTGAGGTAGTTTGTTTTGAAGAACTGCAGAGCATTCCTCATTTAAAACTACATGTGATAACTCTTCTAGTTTCTTTTTGTTTTACATCATACCCTTTAAAAACTTAACATAATTTGGCATTTGGGCTAAGGCTTCCACCAAGGGCAGATTGATGTGGAGTTGCTTGAACAACCCTAGGAATTTGCCATACTGTGCCTCCATTCGTTGTTGTCTCAAACGATCTGGATATGGAGGTGGTGGAACATAGGGTGGCAGTGGTACGCATTTCTTGGCTGGTTCTTCAGCAGCAATAGGTTGCTTTTGCTTATTACTTACATTATTTGGAGTTTCGGTTTCTATTTCTTAAAGGATTGATTGTAATGCAGGTGCATCAACTTGAGTGGTTTTGCCACTCCTTGTAGTGATGGCTTTCACTTGAGCATTAGGGTTTGTCACAGTGTTGCTAGGTAAAGCACCTTGGGGTCTTTTAGATAGTTGTTGTGTTATCTGACCTACTTGGTGTTCAATGGTTTGCAATGATGCTTTGTTGCTTTTGATGTCAGACTCATTTCTTTGGAACCTCTCCTCATTTCTTCGATCAGATTTCTGGATGTATTCATCTATGGCTTGTGTGGTTATCAACAATTGCTGCAATAAGTATTCTATTGATGATGCTCTATAGTCTTGGTTACTACTGCTTGGACCTTGGTAAGGTGGTTTCTGTTGTTGGTAAGGTGGCCTTCGATTGAATCCAGATGATGATTGGTTGTTACTAGCTTCTCTGTAATTCGAGTTGTTCCTCCAATTTGAGTGGTTTTTATATGAGTTGTTTGGGCCTCCTACGTATTTGACATCTTAAACCATCATAATGCCTTGTGGGCATTCGTTGGTCTTGTGTAAATTTCCGCAAGTGTTGCATCGTGTTGGGGTTTTCTTCAGTTTGGCTTGCAATTATTCGAATCGTTTGGTTAGGGCTTCTAACTGGGCTGCAATTAGTGTTTCAGAGTCCACTTAATGAATGCCTTTAGAATTGGGTTTGTTTCTTAAAGGATTATAAGCAAAGTTCTTCTTAGCTGTTCTTTCTAAGGCTTGGTATGCCTCGGTTGGCGTGACACTTCCGAAATCTCCTCCCGTACTTTGATCAACAGCTTGTTTGTGTGCTCTGCTAATTACATCATAAAAGGTTTGGCACTGTAGCCACAAATCAAGTCCATGATATGGGCATCTCCAAAGGAAACTTTTGTATCTTTCCCATGCTGCGTGTAAGGATTCATCATCGTCTTGGCGAAAGCTTGTGGTGCTGCTTCTCAGTTTGGTAGTGCGATTGGGTGGAAAGTATTTCAAAGTAAATTGTTCAGCCATTTCTGCCCATGTAGTGATGGAGCCAGGCGGAAGCGAATCAAGCCAGTCAATGGCTCGGCGTCGAAGTGAAAATGGAAAAAGCCTTAGTCTAATGGCGTCGTCTGAGACGTTGTTGATTTCCAAAGTTGCACAGATAAGAAGGAATCGTGAGATGTGAGCATTAGGATCTTCGTCTTGCAATCCATGGAACTGAATAGAGTTTTCTACAAGTTGTATAATGCTAGACTTAATCTCAAAATTATTGGCCGCTATTGCTGGTTGGACAACACTAGACTCGTAACCATAAATTAACGGTATCGCATAGTGTGTCATCTTCATTTCCTCATCTCGGTTAGCCATGTCTTCTTCGGATGGTGTACCTTCCAAAACGTCTTCTTCGATAAACGTTGTTGTTTATCGTGGTCTTTCGCGTAACCTTAGACGGAAAACTCGTTCGGGTTGCGAAATAGGCGAAACAAGTTCAGGACTAGACGAGTCGGACATACACTAACTTAAGAAAGCATAAACTAACTAAGACTTAGAGTAAATCAAGCAAACATAACTAAACTGACTAACTAAGGCACACTAGCTAACAAAAATAAAATAAATTTGAACAAAACTATATTAACATGATTTAAATAAGATAGTCAAAAATTTAGTTTGTCTTTTAAAACTTCCGTGTGTCCCCTGCAACGGCACCAAAAACTTGATGCGTGTGAAAAGTTTATATATTTTTATAAAGGTTTTTTGCACAGATTCAGTTTTAATTAGTTATTACTAATACTAAACTACACACACAAAAGGCAAGTGTACCTGTCGTGTGGTAATATAGTGAAGGTAAGAACCGAGTATCAATCTATGGACACACCGAGCCTACTCAACAATCTTAATGATAGACTATCGGATTAGATTTTTGTTTTGAGAAAATGATAAATTGCATTGATGTAATTAAGATTTTTAGGGTTTAGAAACAATAATTAAAACAAGTAAAAATAAGATTGAAACTTTTGGATTTAAAACTAGGGAATAAAGGCTATCATCCTAATTAGATTACACTTATGTAACTATGATGAATTGGTTGTGTGATTAAAGATATTGATTAAACTAATTATGTTAATGTTTATAAATGTTCGCCGGCGCGATTTCTCGTCTATTCGCTCCTTAGTGACTACAACTTTATCAGGATGAGAGTTACCGAATAAATCAAAGCCAGTTGTAACACCCGAAACCTCGGTCAAAATAGAAAGAAAAGAAAAGTATTTTGAAGTTGAGGGGTGCTTTGTGTAAATAGTACCAAAAAGTCAAAAAGGTTACTTTTAAGGGCATGGCCGCCCATGCCATGCCCACTTTGCTGCTGCTATTCGACTAGAAGAAGAAAAGAAGCTGATTTGGGTTTTCTCTCGATTATGAAGAAGTAGAGGCTGAAAATCTTCAAGGTAAGTGTGTCTTGTGCTAATTGGTTCGGTTTCTTTTGGGTTTCCACCCTTAAAACCGATTTTCATGTGTGCTATGTGTTTTGGTGCTTGTTTTTGCTTGTTTAGGTGCTTGAACTCGTGTGCAAGCAGGTTCGGTGGAGTATTACTTGTTTGCTGCACTAGGTGAGTTCTAAACCCTGGTTTCTATGTGTTTTAAACTATTTTGGGGCTGAAAATGCATGATTTAAAATGTTTTACAACTGGTTTATGTATACTCGTATGTTGTGTATGTTTATGCTTATGTTTATGCTTGTTTATGTGTTGTGGTTGCTTAGAATGTTAAGTTTATGCTTAGAACAGGTGCAAATGCAGATCTGGGTTAGTTTTGATTCTAAAAAATGTATAACAGGTGGTCATGCGCCCAAACAGGGCCCATGCGCCTGAGGTTTTGACTTAGAAAAGCCTAAGTACAGGCCATGCGCCCAAACAGGGCCCATGCGCCTCGAAAATTGCCTTAGAAAAATTATAAGTGGGGCTCATGCGCCCCAATAGTTCCCATACACCTAAAGTTTTGCCTGAAATGACTAAGTATAAATCTCATGCGCCTAAATAGTGACATGCGCCCAACCCTTTGTTCAGGCACCTAAGTGCTAGTTCATGCGCCTGAACAGTTCATGCGCCTAGAATGTAAGCTAAAATGCCCAAGTGTAGAGTTTATGTGCCTGAATAGTGTTAATGCGCCTAGGCAGGGCTCATGCGCGTGCATAGTGCCCATGTGCTTAAACACTTAGAAAATTTTCTAGAATTTTGGGAAATCAGAATTTTAGGGTTTGACCCTGGTTTGACTTGATGCTATTATCTGATTATTTTATTTATGGTTTGGGCTGTTCTTGTGTTCCTATTTATTGACTTTATGTGGTGTGATTTATCCGTATAATGAAAAGAATTATCATTAAAGAAAGTTGTAAGATTAATGATAATGAGAAGTGGAACATAAAGAACGTAAGAAAGTCTTGCAAGCGAATTCACATGAGGTTCACAACCACTAGGTTGTTAGCTCAACTGTGTGCGGTTTAGCTAACCCGTTGGATGCACACAGGGTTAATCGTTGAGATTGAGGGGACCATTGTTGTTGCCCCGGTACTGGAGTCAGCTTTGTGCACCACGGATGGGGTCTATTATTAGACTTCGGCCCAGTACCAGGTTTATGCGCATTATTTGGGGGTATAGCACTTTGGTGCATATCGAGGTGAAAGATTAAAAGTAAAAGTTCAAGTGAGCGACCATGAAAATGGTGAAGAAAAATATTAATGTTGATAATGAATAATATCTGAATGTATGTTTGACGTATGATCACATACAAAGGAATGAATAGTATTTTAAAGAGTATTTTCCTATACAAACTCATAAAGTATTTTCGCTATTTTAAAACTAGAACTCACTCAGCAACGCTGACTTTTATGCATTTTCAGTTAGCAGGTAATTTTGCTGAGGATGGCACACGGGGAGGCTACTTGTCAGGGCAGGACTGGCATCCGTTCATGATTAATAACATCGTTGTTTTGTAATGCATCCTAAGGATCTTTTGTAACTGATAACAAACACACATGTATTACTTAGCAACATAATTTATTAATTAATGAATGCCTTTTGATGTTAATTCCGCTGCCATGCTTTATGAATTATGTAATGTTTTTATCTAATTATGTTGTGATTGATCAACTGTGAGGTCTCCGGGAACGGGGCCTTACAAGTTGGTATCAGAGCCAAAGTTTAAGAGAAATGGGTAAATATTTTAAAAAACCTAAACTTAAACTGAAAATGGGACCGCATGGAGGGATGTCAGCCCGAGTAGCTATGTGCCATCAGGTAATTCTTTTTATGATGTTAACCGGTATTATATGCGCATGCTATTTGATTTATGTGCTTTTAGTAGATTTGAATACTAATGTAGTCAGGATAGGAAATGCTCGGGGGATGAAGAGTAAAGTAAGTGGCTAATCACAACTGGCCACTATAATTAGGGACTTACTATACTTAACATAAACTGAGCTATTACCTTGAATGATCGTGTTGGTGTTTGAATCTTATAATGTTTAGAGGATGGCGGGCGGAAGATCATCCAAGGCTTCTTGTGGTGGAACACGTGGTGTTCGTGGTAGGCCACGTATCGCAAGGAACAGGACCAAGGCTGCAGAGATGGCTCCTGCTGAGCCTGAACTACATCACCGGGAGGGGGTGGATGAGAGTGCTAACTTGAGAGCCTCGGTGAAGGAGGCAGTGGTGGAGGAGGTTCACCAAGTCATGCAGACAATCATACCGTCTGTCGTGACTGAAGTGATCCGTGCTATGAGGGAGGATGAACGAAAGGAGAAGGAAGAGGAGGGGAGAATGACTGCTAGTAGGAGAGGTGATGTGAGGGATCACGATGAGGAGGAGGAGCTAAATGCTGGAGGGGGAGCCTCTAGTGATGATGAAGAAGTGGTGGTGCAGGAAACCGCGAGGGGATGCAGCTACGGGGCTTTCCAACGATGTAGACCCCTTACCTTCGATGGCAATGGTGATGCTACTGTTGCTTACCATTGGGTGAGGGAGATGGAGGCAATACTGGAGATTAGTGAGTGTCGGGAGGACCAGAAGGTGAAGTTTGCCACTCACTCTTTTGTCGACACGGCGCTGTGTTGGTAGGACAACCTTGTCCAGGCAGAGGGCAACCGGGCCATTGGAAGGATGAGGTGGGGAGAACTGAAAAAGTTGGTGATCAAGGAGTTCTGTCCTCATCGGGAACTTGACAAGATAGAGAGGGAGTTCCTACAGCTGGAGGCGGGCACTATGACTCGCCAGCAAAACACCGCCAAATTCAACGAGATGGCAAGGTTGGTGCCCGATCAGGTTACGACAGCAACAAGGAAGATTAAGCGGTATATTCAGGGGTTGGCAGCTGACATTCGCAGGCACTTGATTACTGCCCGGCCAAGCACTTTCAGGTCGGCAGTGGATCTGGTGGGAATGTTGTATGATGAAAGGGAAATAAAGGTGGTGGATGTGAAGAAAACAGATGGTGGTGGTAATAACTAGAGAGGAAAGCGATTCGGGCATGGTGGTTTCACCCCGAACAATAAGTGGCCGAGGGTGGATGACCGGCGAGGGGTTGCTGCAGGCCCAAGAATAAAGAGGTGTGGTAAGTGTGGAAAGGAGCATAGCAGGGAATGCCGTTTGGGATTGAACGTCTGCTTCAAGTGTGAGAAGCCCGGCCATATCGCAAAAGATTGTGGAGTGCCGAGGTGCTTCAATTGTGGCAGGACTGGCCACAGAAGCCACGAGTGCAGGAAGCTAAGAGCTGAGAGCTCTGGGAGCAAGAAGGTGGCCAAAGAAGGAGGGCAGAGGGTAAGTGCTAGAGCCTTCACGATGTCCCGAGAGGAGGCCCGGGTAGACCCCGACGTCATGTCAGGTATGTTTCTAGTAAACCAAACTTGTGCCTCTGTATTATTTGATTCTGGTGCTAGTAGGAGTTTCATATCTGCTGCTTTCTGTGCTAAGTTTCCTGTTAGTAGTAGGAATGTTAACGAACCATTCAATGTAGAAACTGCTATTGGTAAGTCTACCAGAATCTCTGATATTATAGAAAACTACGACATAGAACTAGAAGGCCATAGGTTCTTTGCTAAACTATACGTGATGCCCCTAGGCGGATTTGATGTAGTACTAGGGATGGACTGGTTAGCAGCCTATGAGGCAAACATCGTGTGTCGTAAGAAGATGATTCGATTAACTGCGCCCGATGGAAGTTCGGTGACAATCTATGGTGACCGCGTCGCTACGGTCCCGAAGGTGATTTCGATGGCGGTGGCAGAGAAGTGCATGAAGTGGGGATGTAGTGCCTACCTGGCTTATGTGAAGGATGTGGACGCGTCAGTACCATAGTTGTTTGAAGTACCCATGGTGTGTGACTTTCCAGACGTGTTCCCAGAAGATTTACCAGGTGTGCCACCGGATCGTGAGATCAAGTTTAAGATCTATTTGATACCCGGTGCTCAACCCGTTGCCAAGGCACCGTATCGATTAGCTCAGACTGAGATGAAGGAACTAATGGTTCAACTGCAGGAGTTGATGGACAAGGGATTTATCCGACCGAGCATCTCTCCCTGGGGTGCTCCGGTCCTGTTTGTCAAGAAGAAAGACGGTAGTATGAGAATGTGTATCAACTACCGGGAGTTAAACAAGTTAACGGTAAAGAACCGATATGCCCTGCCTAGAATAGATGACTTGTTTGACCAGCTCCAAGGTGCCAGTTGGTTCTCAAGGATAGACCTCCGATCTGGCTACCATCAATTGAAGGTAAAGGAGCAGGACATCCCTAAGACAGCTTTTCGCACGTGTTACGGACACTATAAGTTTCTCGTCATGTCCTTCGGTTTGACTAACACGCCAGCTGCCTTTATGGATTTGATGAATCGAGTGTGCTGGCCGATGCTAGATAAATCAGTGATTGTATTTATTGATGATATCTTGATTTATTCAAAGAGCGAAGAAGAACATGCTGGTCACATACGTGAGGTGTTGGAGACACTTAGGAGAGAGAAGCTTTATGCTAAATTCTCTAAGTGTGCTCTCTGGTTACGTGAAGTTCAATTTTTGGGTCACGTGGTTAATGCTGAAGGAATTATGATGGACCCGGCGAAGGTTGAGGCGGTGATGCAATGGAAGCCTCCAAAGACGCCATCTGAGATTCGCAGTTTCTTGGGTTTGGCGGACTACTACCGAAGGTTTTTTCAAGACTTTTCCAAGATAGCCTCACCTTTGACCAAATTGACACGCAAGGATGTGAAGTATGTGTGGGGACAGGAACAGGAGGATGCGTTTGAGGAGTTAAAGGCAAAATTAACTCAGGCTCCTGTCTTGAAATTTCCCGAAGGGAGTGAGGATTTAGTGGTCTATTCGGATGCTTCCTATTTGGGACTGGGTTGCGTGCTAATGCAGCATGGAAAAGTAATAGCATACGCATCTCGACAGTTGAAGACCCACGAAGTCAATTACCCCACTCATGACTTGGAGTTAGCGGCGGTGGTTTTTACGTTGAAGATTTGGAGGCACTATTTATACGGGATAAAGTGCACAATCTTCATGGACCATAAGAGCTTAAAGTACTTCTTTGAGCAGAAGGATCTCAATATAAGGCAGAGGAGGTGGTTAGAGCTGATCAAGGATTATGACTGCGAGATCCATTACCACCCGGGCAAGGCCAACGTGGTGGCCGATGCTCTTAGCCGAAAGGAGAGACCAGAGCCGATCCAGGTTAAGGCGTATCAGTTGGTAATAACCTCGGATGTGATGAAACAAGTCAGAGAATTCCAAGATGAGGTGTTGAAAGAAGATCGCCTCAACTCCGAACGAATGAGAGGTTTAGTCACAGAGTTGGGAGAGAACACCCACGGGGTTAAGACTCGTTTTGGACGGATGTGGATTCCTCGGTATGGGGATCTACATGGGCAAATTATGGATGAAGCTCATAAGACTCGATACTCCATTCATTCCGGTGCTACCAAGATGTATCAAGATATGAGGAAGGACTACTGGTGGCCGGGTATGAAACGCGACGTGGCGGAGTATGTGAGTAAGTGCCTTACTTGCTTACAAGTGAAGGCAGAACACCAGAAGCCATATGAGAAGATCCAACCCTTGGATATACCCGAATGGAAGTGGGAACACATCACCATGGACTTCATCATAAAGTTACCCCGTACTGTGAGGGGGTACGATACCATATGGGTGATAGTTGATCGTCTGACAAAGAGTGCTCACTTCCTACCGATCCGCGAGACATATTCCTTCAAGATACTGGCGGATCTGTTCATCAAGGAGATTGTAGCTCATCCTGGTGTGCCGGTGTCTATTGTGTTGGACCGTGACACCCTGTTCACATCGAAGTTTTGGAAGAGATTTCATGATGCCATGGGGACGAGGCTACACATCAGTATGGCTTATCATCCTCAGACAGATGGTCAGTCTGAGAGGACAATTTAGATGCTCGAGGATATGCTCCGAGCATGTGTGATCAACTTTGGAGGAAGTTGGGATGATCACCTACCATTAGCAGAGTTCTCGTACAACAACAGCTATCATGCCAGCATTGGTATGCCACCATACGAGATGCTATATGGTAGGAGGTGTAGAACGCCCGTGTGTTAGGGAGACATCAGGAAAGAGTTGGGAAGTATCGAGGTAATCGAGGCTACGACTGAAAAGTTGGAAAAGATCAAAGCCTTTATGAAGGCGGCGAAAGATAGACAAAAGTCATATGCCGACAAAAGGCGTAGACCAATTGAGTTCAACGTAGGTGATAGAGTATCATGTTGAAGGTCTCACCTTGGAAGGGAATTATTCGGTTCAGGAAGAGAGGCAAGCTGAGCCCGAGATACATAGGGCCTTTCCGAATCGTTGCACGAGTAGGAGAGGTGGCCGATCGTCTAGAATTGCCTGATGAGTTAAGTGGAATTCATCCGACATTCCATGTATCTCATCTGAGAAAGTGCCTAGCCGAGGAAGACATGATTGTACCACTGGAAGATATCGAAGTGGATGAAAGACTTAACTGTGTAGAGCAACCAGTTGCAATCGTCGATCGAAAGGAGAAGAGGTTGAGGAATAAAGTGGTTCCACTTGTGCGGGTGCAGTGGAAACACCGGAAGGGTTCTGAGTCTATGTAGGAGACTGAAGAATAGATGAGACAGCATTACCCACAGTTATTCAAAGAGTGACAGGTTTCGAGGACGAAACCTCTTTAAGGGGATAGACTTGTAACACCCGAAACCTCGGTCAAAATAAAAAGAAAAGAAAAGTATTTTGAAGAAAATAAAAAGGAGGAAAAGTTGAGGGGTGCTTTGTGTAAATAGTACCAAAAAGTCAAAAAGGTTACTTTTAAGGGCATGGCCACCCATGCCATGCCCACTTTGCTGCTGCTGTTCGACTAGAAGAAGAAAAGAAGCTGATTTGGGTTTTCTCTCGATTGTGAAGAAGTAGAGGCTGGAAATCTTCAAGGTAAGTGTATCTTGTGCTAATTGGTTTGGTTTCTTTGGGGTTTCCACCCTTAAAACTGATTTTCATGTGTTCTATGTGTTTTGGTGCTTGTTTTTGCTTGTTTAGGTGCTTGAACTCGTGTGCAAGCAGGTTCAGTGGAGTATTACTTGTTTGCTGCACTAGGTGAGTTCTAGACCCTGGTTTCTATGTGTTTTAAACTTTTTTGGGGCTGAAAATGCATGATTTAAAATGTTTTACAACTGGTTTATGTATACTCGTATGTTGTGTATGTTTATGCTTATGTTTATGCTTGTTTATGTGTTGTGGTTGCTTAGAATGTTAAGTTTATGCTTAGAACAGGTGCAAATGCAGATCTGGGTTAGTTTTGATTCTGAAAAATGTATAACAGGTGGTCATGCGCCCAAACAGGGCCCATGCGCCTGAGGTTTTGACTTAGAAAAGCCTAAGTACAGGCCATGCGCCCAAACAGGGCCCATGCGCCTCGAAAATTGCCTTAGAAAAATTATAAGTGGGGCTCATGCGCCCCAATAGTTCCCATACACCCAAAGTTTTGCCTGAAATGGCTAAGTATAAATCTCATGCGCCTAAATAGTGTCATGCGCCCAACCCTTTGTTCAGGCGCCTAAGTGCTAGTTCAGGCGCCTGAACAGTTCATGCGCCCAGAATGTAAGCTAAAATGCCTAAGTGTAGTGTTTATGCGCCTGAATAGTGTTAATGCGCCTAAGCAGGGCTCATGCGCCTGCATAGTGCCCATGCGCCTAAACACTTAGAAAATTTTCTGGAATTTTGGGAAATCAGAATTTTAGGGTTTGACCCTGGTTTGACTTGATGCTTTTACTTGATTATTTTATTTATGTTTTGGGCTGTTCTTGTGTTCCTATTTATTATATTATTACGTGGCTTTACGTGGTGTGAATCTATCCTATCCGTAAAGTATTATATTTAAGAAATTGGAAAGATTAACGAAAGTGGAACATAAAGAACGTAAGAAAGTCTTGCAAGCAAATTCACATGAGGTTCACAACCACTAGGTTGTTAGCTCAACTGTGTGCAGTTTAGCTAACCCGTTGGATGCACACAGGGTCAATCGTTGAGATTAAGGGGACCATTGTTGTTGCCCCAGTACTGGAGTCAGCTTTGTGTACCACAGATGGGGTCTATTATTAGAATTCGGCCCAGTACCAGGTTTATGCGCATTATTTGAGGGTATAGCACTTTGGTCCATCTCGAGGTTAAAGATTAAAAGTAAAAGTTCAAGTGAGAGACCATGGAAATGGTGAAGAAAAATATTAATGTTGATAATGAATAATATCTGAATGTATGTATGATGTATGATCACATACAAAGGAGTGAATAGTATTTTAAAGAGTATTTTCCTATACAAACTCATAAAGTATTTTCGCTATTTTAAAACTAGAACTCACTCAGCAACGCTGACTTTTATGGATTTTCAGGGCAGGACTGGCACACGGGGAGGCTACTTGTCAGGGCAGGACTGACATCCGTTCTTGATTAATAACATCGTTGTTTTGTAATGCATCCTAAGGATCTTTTGTAAATGATAACAAACACACATGTATTACTTAGCAATAGAATTTATTAATTAATAAATGGCTTTTGATGTTTATTCCGCTGCCATGCTTTATGAATTATGTAATGTTTTTATCTAATTATGATGTGATTGACCAACTGTGAGGTCTCCGGGAACGGAGCCTTACACCACTAGAATGTAGGTAAATCCCCTGTAACCTTTTGACATATGATTTCTAAAAACATAACTTAATGTTAAAAAGAGAGTTGATCGGGTTTTTATAACATACCATTAGTTTTAGAAAACTGTTGGTTCCAAAACACCTTTGAATCAATGATTTGATGAAGATTTGGATCAAATGTGATAAAATATGAAAAACAAATATGAACACTCAAGAACACTAATACAAAAACCTCATTTGATCTATATTGATTTGCATATGATATTGTTTACCTGAAAAACCCTCAAATCTAGCTCATCCAAGCTACCTTTGACTAGCTAATTACTCTAGCTATTTATAGTCTAATGACAATTAGACTTAATGACATTTAGCCTCCTAGACTTAGAATGAACTACAAATTAACAAATAAAACACTTAAAAGACTAATAAAAGACTAAATATATTTTGTGTATTTGGTTGACACAAAATATATTTATTACATTAAAATCCCTTAGTCTATAATTTCTTCAAAGTCTTGTCTCGATTCTTCGTCTCGAACGAGTTGTGTTTGACTTTTGCGTTGACTTTGACTGTGTTGATAATATTAGACTATCTTTTAGACCTAACAATACTCCTCCTTAGTCTATTATTATCAACGTCTTGCATCGTGATCGGCACCGAGAAGTCAACAATGATGAAGATCTTTCATCTCATAAGCTCCTCTATTTGTATGCTCCCCCTTGTTGTGTGCTCCCCTTTTAAGATAACGGAAGCCGCTTTCTTTAATCTATTTTATTTGAGTGCATCAAAAGATGTAGGAGGAGGATTCCTAACTCGATATCTTCTACAAATTTAAGAAACAGATTCTTTGGTCTGGTGCATTGCTCAACTGATGATCGTCCATCACTTGCAGCAAAATCTGAAACACAATCACAAACAGAAACTACACATTTCCCGTTAGATCATTTCAACAAACTAATAAAACCCTATTTATCTGTATACAAAAACAAGCGAATCCGTGTTCGTTTGTGATGAGCAATTTCCCATGAAATGCATGAAAATATAGCATCATTTCAATAGAATAATATGGAAGACTTGAAAAATAATTCGAAAAGAAAAATCTTTTTGGATTTTCATGAAAAGATTTTTAATAACCAAGAAAAAATCTAACCATAAGAAACTAATTTTCTAATATATATATATATATATATATATATATATATAATTTATTTATTTATTTATTTTTTAATAGATCAAGAATCAAGAATCAAGAACTGACTTAATCATGAGATAATATCTTCAAGATACACTAAAGCACAAAGGTGTGATTAAACATCGACAAGCAGTGAGATCACACTGATACGGAGCCTGATCACAACATTATTATCATATATATATATATATATATATATATATATATATATATATATATATATATATATATATATATATTATATATATGTATATATATATATATATTATTAAATGGTCCAAGAACGATTGCCGGTATGTTTGTCCTCTTAAACTTATGCAACATTCTTTCAACATGTAATCTGTGATTTTTATCATGTTTTGGTATGATTTAGATGAAATTGGGATTCCGTACTCATTTGGTAAGTCCTACCCGTCCTCATGGTTTATTTAGTTTACCCGATGGAAGATATGGTAAAAGATAATTCACAAATAATCTTTGAGTGATGAATAAATGTAATAAACAGATGATGAGCGCTCCAGGTCTATATTTACATATAACAGAGGAGATGATCATCTCACGTGCTGATGAAAGCTTTAGGTCTATATTTATATATAACAGAGAAGATCATCACTCCAGGTCAATGCTTCCGCATAGCAGAGGAGATAAGCATGAATATATATGATATGAATGGGTGGCAAAAAGCCAACTCTTAACCCCTTTTTGATGGGACTTAGTCATGTGCAGACCAATAATAAGATTGAAATCCAGTTTTCATACAGAAGCTTTAGTTTATCACAAGATTATTGTCTACTTGTTTGAAGCTAAGCCTACCAGGCATATCATATAATGAAACCGTCAATTTTAGATTTTATATGTAATTAAATTTTTTATTTTTTATTATTATTTTTAAATGAAATAGGCATCCGAACAGATACTATCATTTCTCACACAAAGCAAGTCATGCATAAACAAGCATACCACGGAAATATACTTTCATTTCTCAATCATCTTAAAATCAAGTACTCGAACCCCTTTTTTTATTTATTTTATTATATATATATATATATATATATATTTAAAATTTTCAAAATAGAAATTTACATAAGAAAAGTCTTCCAAGTTACCCTATCAAAAGATGAAAATTAATTGTCTAAGAATGATGCAGTGATTGTGAATAGGAAATATGCGCAGATACAAATCCAGAATGTGGATATGATTTGTACAATAACCATAAGCTGTCTGTTTCACCTCAGATTTGGATGAGGAACAAACTCTGTCAGTAAACCGGATTACTAACAAACCTCCTAAACTGTTCCTGCACTCATTAACAGATCATTTAGAAAGGGGGACCCAGGTCACCGTAGTCCTGGATGGTCCGTTTACATCAATGTAAGCATCCTTCTTAAACCCTTCTTTCCTTTTAATTTGCCAAATTTGTTTTGGTTCAAACATTTTTTTATTTTAAAGAATTAAATTTGGAAATCATTTTTTGTTTAAGACTCGAAGGAAATTTGGTTTTGAAACTTTTGCCTTTTTCATATTTAAATCATGTGAAACCGGCTTCACATGTAGGAATTTGGATGGAATGTCCGTCATCCAAACAATTAAAGATGCATTCTTTTTACCTTTTGATCCAGAGAAGCAACCCGTGTTGCCTTTACCATCTGGCACATTTCTTGTTGACAGAGATCCAGATAAGCAAATCTTTTTGCCTTTACCGTCTAAATCATGTTGCTTCGGACACCTTTTCAACACGTGACCTTCCATTCCACACCTGAAACAAGCCTTATAGGGCTTTTGGTTCTTGATAGACCCATGTAATGTAACTATAGGTGGAGCTTGTTTTGAACTTGATTCAGCTTGTTGAGGAACTTGTGATTTATTTTCTTGAATTGGGATTGAGATCTTCACTTGTTTCTGACAAAATTTTGATATGACGGGATGAGATTGAGATTTCCTTTGCTTTGCTTTGAAATGACTGACTTGTTTAGCAACTGGAGATGAGATCCGTATTCGTTTTGATTCAACTTTTGAAAGCATTTGTAATTTGACAGATTCAGGTGACATCTTATCTTCATCTTCTGAACGTGTACAGTCCTCAATAGGCACCTTTGCTTCTAATCATTCTTGAATAACATGAATTAGATGTGTTGCAATTGTTGGAGCATGATGATTAGGTTCTTCCTGATCTATTTCTTCCTTCATATTCCTAACAAGCTCAAAGATAGGAATTTCACCTGCTTTAAACTTATCAAAGAAATTAGAAGACACAGTAGATACAGGTTTAGTAACAATAGAAGCTGAACAGTCATTTGCTTGATTGTCAACACCATGTTTACTATATCCCATACCAGTAGAAGAATCATAATCATCTCGTACCTCCTTAAGATTTACTCCCTCTAAACCTTCATGTAAACTATTAGTAGGTTGCTCGAATAGATCATTTTTTGGGTGTGGTTTAGGAATAGGAGAATAGCATAGAATAGATGGAGGGGCAACTAAATTAAGTACCATTTAACCGTCTGAATGATATCCAACCCCAGTTTTTATCCGTGCGCCTTGTTGTCTAGCAATAAGCTCATCTTGTTTCATTTGTGAAAGGGTCCATTTATCGAGCTTTGTTTGAAGCTGAGTCGTTTCAAATTGAGCTAGAACTGCTCTTTCTCTTAAAATATTAATTTCCAAATTTCTTTCCAAAAGATTTCCAAAAGATCAATTTCAGCCAATGCTTCATTAAGTTTCTTTGAAAAAGCAATTTCATTCTGCTTGAGTTCTTTGTTTATGGTTTTTAATTCTTTTTCGTTATCTAGCAATAACCTATTTGCTTTTTAGATACCAAACAAACGAATTTTGCAAGCAGACGAGCACATGTCTTGAACTGTCTTATATGGAAGACCAAAGACAATTCTTTTAGCTGCCAAGGCTTTCTCGCAGTTGCAGACCCTTGTGTTTCTTTTGCGTTCCTCTTCCTTGGCCTTTAGCGTCTCTTCCTCCTCAGCTTCCATCTTTCCTTCATCATTTTTCTCAACTTCATTAGTATTTTTATTCTCACAGTCAAGTCCACTTCCATTACCAACTCTCAAAGCTTCACAATTCTCTTTTATAGTCTCCTTGATTTCAACAGTTGAATCAGAATTTTCCATCGACTTCAACCTATCAATCATCTCGGTTTTGTAATCAAGTATGCTTGTCACAGAAGAGATAAGAGCTACATTCAGTTTGTTAGTTTGAGATGGAAACACAGCTTGATGAAATTCTCTTCTCTTGATATCTAGCTCAGTAGATTTCAGCTTGCTGATCACATCTATCAACTTGTAATCCAGAAAATTTCTTTCTTTCTTAAGCATTTTAACCTGAGAATTCCACTTGGGTGGAAGAGATTTAAGAAGCTACTGAACATGTTCATAGTTGGTGAGTTGTGGGTCATGCTTCTTTAGATTATTTGCCACAGATATAAATCGATCAATGAAATCTGACAACTTTTAATTCTTCATACCTGCAAAACAATCAAACCGACTTTGTGCCATTGTGGCATTGTCTGATTCGAGATTGCCAGAAAACGATATTTTCATTTAAAATATTAAATTCACTTTAACACCCAGAACAAAAAATATTTTTCCCAAAAATTATTGAATAATATTCTCCCCTGAAAAATACTTTTAAAATTAGATAATACTTTTAAAATACTTATGCCATAGTGGAAAAATACTTTTAAAAAAATGCAAAGTTAAAAGAGATAATATCTTCTTCTGAAACTGCAGCTTGAGGACAAGGACTATAGCATAGAGGCCTTTCACCTTTAATGGGCGTATAAATGGTAACAACAGCTTGCTCGCGTGCTAGATCTACAACTCAAACCACCCGCTTCCACATTCTCCCTCTCTCTCTCTGACTTCAAACACACTCACAAACACACACACAACCTCTTCTTCTACCTTTCTTTTCTTTTTTGTTCGATTTTGATGGTGGTTGATGTGGTGGTGAGGATGTCGGGTGAAGGTGGAGGTTTGGTGTTAATATGGTGGTGACGGGTTGTTGTTGTGATGGAAGGTGGTCGCAGATCTGATGGTGGTGATGGAAGTGTGTTCTTGGTGGATGGTCGTGAAGACGAAAGTGGTGATGGAGATGGTAAAGGCGGCGGTGGAGGTGGACAGAGACGGGGTTAAAGTTGTTGAGGGCAGATCTGTGGTGGTTTGATAAAGGTGTCGGGGATGATGTAGGTGGTTGTAATGGTAGTGGCAGCGGTGGTTTGTAGGCTAACGATGGTACGGAGTTGAGTGGTGGTGGTTTCGGGTTGGACAGAAGATAGTGGTTCGAAGGTTTTGGTAGGTTGATGGTGAGGGTGTATGGGTTTTGATAGATCTAAAGATTTAGAAGCAAAAGATTTGATTTTGTTTTATTTTGGTATAAAAGCTCAGATTGTTGCTTTGGTTTTAGTAAACAAAGTGGTAATTTCGCTGGATTAATGATAGATTCGCCGGAAAACACTCAGTTTCGTCGGAAAATCGAGCGAAATTGCTAGTTTCGGCAGCACTTTCGCCGGAAAAACTAGTAGTTTCGCCGGAAATAGATGAACTTTCGTTCAAATGATGTAATTTCGCACCATGAAGATATGAAGATCTGAAAAACATCAAGAACAAACACACAACTGTGTGTGAGAGAAAACTATTTAGATCCAAAATTTTCTTTTGATTACTTGTAAAATATGTGATGAGGAAATGATTTTGGTTGATAACAAGTGTACATCTACGAAAAATTGTTGTAGATCTAAAGAATTTGAACTCAAATCTGGTTTCTCTCTCTAGAAACCCATCAGATCTACTTTCTCCCTCTAAAACCCTAACTTTCTCTCTCTACGAATCTGATGATAATCTTCAAAATCAACAGCAAAATCTTCACAGATGATTCAAAACGGATCTATATTAGGCTCTGATACCAAATTGTTGGTCCCAAAACACCCTTGAATTAATGATTTGATGAAGATTTGGATCAAACATGATAAAATATGTAAAACAAATATGAACACTCAAGAACACTAATACAAAAATCTCATTTGATCCATATTGATTTGCATATGATATTGTTTACCTGAAAAACCCTCAAATCTAGCTCATTCAAGCTACCTTTGACTAGCTAATTACTCTAGCTATTTATAGTCTAATGACAATTAGAGTTAATGACATTTAGCCCCTAGACTTAGAATGAACTACAAATTAACAAATAAAATACTTAAAAGACTAATAAAAGACTAAATATATTTTTGACATAAAATATATTTATTACATTAAAATCCCTTAGTCTATAACCTCTTCAAAGTCTTGTCTCGATTCTTCGTCTCGAACGCGTTGTGTTTGACTTTTGCGTTGACTTTGACTTTGACTTTAGTTGACTTTGACTGTGTTGATAATATTAGACTATCTTTGTGACCCAACAAAAACCATAACAATTACTGTAGATTTCTCAGACTAATAAAAGGGAACCCGCAAATGATCAGAAAGTTAAGGTAGTATGATTTCTAATAACCATTTTTAATTCATTAGTCATGAATTTATTATGAAGACCGGTTTCACGAATAAAAGTTAGTTCATATGTTTTTCAACCTTGTATGACATTCACAATTACAAATCATAAGTTTATAACTTCCTGTTCAAATGTAGATGCTACCCATGAAAAGTTTTCCTAAATATTCTCATAACATTAACATAACATAAATCACACCATTAGTTCATCACAAATTACATAAGTTTCATTCAATTAGGATGATAATAAGAGTTTAGCTCATAATGAGCTTTCACATAACAACAAATAACATAGAAGATAGATATGACATCATCGATGAAATGGAACAATCAAACCGGTGATCCATAATGGATGATGTTTAGACAATCCCGAGCTTCTTCCAAGTGTTGTATGCACCTCCCGAGCCTCTAAATGATCTTCAAGTCTTGATTCCTGAGAAAATTTAGTAGAGTAACTCTCCCCACCAAAAGCTTTCTCAAATGATGAACTTAGGCCTCTATTTATAGACTTTCTGGAGTGTTTAAGCACGGCCCCATGCTAGTACAATACTTACGAAAGGTGGTCGGGTCGTACGCGCCAAAGGTGTCGGGCAGGACCCCATGTAAAATGAGGCACGACCCCGTGTTTAGGGTGGTCACGACCCCATGACTCATGGGGCACGGCCCCGTGACTCCTTTTGGGGGACAATACTTTTTGTGTTGTCAGATGTCCAAACACGGGGGTGTGCCGATTTAAGCACGGGGTGTGTTTCAGGCAAGTCATGGAGGCATGCTTAATGAGGCACGACCCCATGCTTGGACTCCAAAGCTTGGTTTTCTTCAAATTCTTGTTAAATATGTTTCTTTTGTCCATCTTGCCCTTTTGAACACCCGAAAACACAATTTAACAATTTTAAGTACATAATCATCATTTTAAAGGAGATATTAAGGAATAATTGATGTGCTTTTGATAGGATTTTTATGTATAATTTAAAGCACATCACACGCCCTAATTCCATGCAAAACCTGGTTTCTTATAAACATTATGTTTGTTCAAATCATAGTTTCATTATGAATCCTAGTTATTATGGATTGGGCTTAGTTTAAGATTAAGCTAAGTACAAACATGAGTAAACAAGATCATACATCAATATTATTTTTTGATTTTTTGTGACAACAATAGGTGTTATTTCCTTAACGTGTTATTAACATAAACAATTTTGAAGAATTTATTGGTATACTAGTCCTTCATCTCAAAATTTTATCAACACGAACCCATAGTGTTCTTATTCGTTAGTTAACCAAGTCTATGGAGCATTCACATACATGCATGTGATCATGCATGAAACCTACCATCTTTGCATGAAAACTTAATGTGTTATCAAATTTCTATGTTACAATAACAAATAGATGTCAGACAACATAATATCATTGACCTTTCATAAATAGTGACTACATATATGCATGACAACACTTTAATTTTAATATTAAAATTTCAAGATTTTGATACATCTTCGTAAATAGATGATAATTTCCTTAAATAAAGATATTGTATACCTATCAACCACACTATCATATCTTACCTTGAACCAGCATTTTGCAAAATAGAATTACCTCAAAATTTAGTTCAAACAACTATAATAAACCAAGATTTAACTAGGAAATTTAACTAGAAAATGAACTAGCTATGAACCATAGAACACCATTACCTCAAACGTTATTATGTGGGGTACCTTTATAGAGTTTGATTGAATCAAGGATGCTTATTCTTATTATTTACAACACAATATATAGTGGTACAAAGATAAAAGCAATGATTACAAAATAATTACAAGGGCATGATTCTTGGGAGAGAGTTATGGACAGTCAATCATCTTGATTGATTTGGTTGGTTAAATAGAGAGAATAATATTCAATTAATGGTGATTTAATTTGTGGTGTTGATACGCCCCAGCAAGATGGGGGATCCATTGGAGACTCTAATCTTGGACTGAAAAAGCAGGAAAGGTGCCCGTGGAAGTGGTTTGGTGAGGACATCCGCAAGTTGATCCTTTGAGCTAACATGAAGTACTTTAAGTTGCCTGGAGTTGACTTGTTCCCATACAAAGTGATAGTCCAAGGCTATGTGCTTCATACGTGAGTGGTAAACTGGGTTGGCACATACATAGGTGGCACCGGTGTTGTCACAGTATAATGAGGGAGTGCTCACAGGTGGTAAACCCAGTTCATGGAGTAAATTTTTAACCCATAACAGTTTAGCAGTGGCATTAGCAAGGGCTTTGTACTCAGCTTCGGTTGAAGACCTAGAGACAGTTTTTTGTTTTGCAGATTTCCAAGAGATGATATTGGACCCAAGGTATAAAAGATATGTTGTGGTTGACCGACCTCCATCATTAATGCCACCCCAGTCCGAGTCTGAGAAGGCTTGCAAGTTAAGGTTGGTGTTACGTTTCAAGAACAACCCATGATGTACCGTTCCTTTCCAGTATCGTAGTACCCGTTTGAGAGCTTGCCAGTGTGATTGTTTGGGTGAGTGCATGAATTGCGATAATTTATTGATGGCAAATGAGATGTCTGGACGGGTGAAGGCAAGGTATCGGAGAGTACCAACTAGTTTTCGGTAAGGGTTGGGGTCAATGGGAGGAGAGGAGTCATTAGAAGAGAGCGGATTAGACGTGCTCAAAGGAGTGAGAACCTCTTTTGCACCATCCATTTTAAATGTGGTGAGAACATCTTGAATGTGGCGATGTTGAGAAAGAAATAAACCATGAGGCGTAGAAATGACTTCGATTCCTAGGAAGTGATGGAGAGGGCCTAAGTCTTTGATGGAGAATTGTTCGCTTAGGGCTTGAACAAATGAATCCATGAAGGAATTGTGATTTCCTGTAAGGACAATGTCATCAACATACACAAGGAGGTAGCACATGATATCCTTGGAGTTGTAGACAAAGAGGGAGGAATCAGATAGACATTTTTTAAAACCAAAACTAATGAGAAAGTTGGTTAGTTCCATGTACCAAGCACGCGGTGCTTGTTTAAGACCGTAGAGAGATTTTTTTAGTTTGCAAATGTCGCGTGGGAAGTCCGTGTTTGTGAACCCAGGAGGTTGTAACATAAAAACATCTTCATGGAGGGTCCCATGAAGAAACGCATTGTTAACATCAAGTTGGCGTAAACGCCGCCCTTTGAAAGAGCAATGGAGAGGATGGTGCGAGTGGTAACGGGGTTTAGTAACCGGACTAAAGGTTTCATGGTAGTCTTTTCCAAATTGTTGGTGAAACCCTTTCGCCACTAGACGTGCTTTGTATTTGTCGATAGTGCCATCGGGTTTGCGTTTAATTCGGAACACCTATTTGCAACCAATGGGAGTTTGGTTGGTGTGAGGAAAAAGTTCCCATGTGTTGTTTTGGATGAGGGCATTATATTCAAGATCCATGGCGTGACACCAATCCGGTCATTCAAGGCTTGTGTATAGGTGGACGGTTCAAGGGAGACGAGTAATGGATGTTGGAGAGTCGGTTGATGGTATTGTGAGTTGGGTGAGTTGGTTGGTGTAGAGATGGTGGAACCGATGGGTGGAGTGGACTAGTCAGTGGGCGCAGGCGTTGGGCCGAAGGAGAGACGGTGGAAGTTGAGGGTGGTGTTAGGACGGGGAGGTTGGAGATAGGTCGTGGAGTTATAAGGGAGATGATGTTGGGCTGTGGGAGGTTTGGTGATACGGGGTGATTTGTTGGGCCTCGGGTGGGGTGTGTTGTTGGGCTTCGGGTGATGGAGTGGGTTGGGTAGAGTGGGAAGTGTGAACAGTGGGTTGAGAGTTTTGGGCAGGAGATGTAGGCGCTGGGAGGGAATGGAAACTGAGGGTGTCGGGTTTAAAAGGGTGTCGAAAGACATATGTAGAGGGTTGGAGTTGGTGGTTTTGGATGGAAAGATATGGGGAATGAATTGAACATGTCGAGAGTGATAAATTTTTGATTAAGAGGGTCATAGCATTTGAATGCCGCCTTAGAGGAGGAGTATCCAAGAAAGATGCATGCCGTGGACCGTGATTGAAGTTTTGAAGTGGCATATGGTTTTAGCCACGGGTAACAAAGGCAACCAAAAGGTTTAAGTTTGGAATAGGTAGGGACGGTTTTGAACAACACATCATAGGGTGATTTGTTGTGGAGAATGGGTGTAGGTAAACATTTTATGAGGCGAGTAGCGGTTTGAAAAGCATGAGACCAAAAATGTTGTGGTAAGTGGGAGTAGTGGAGTAATGCAAGGCCGGTTTCAACAACATGTCGGTGATGTCGTTCGGCAATACCGTTTTGTTCCGGTGTGTGAGGTGGTTTCGTGTAATGGGAGATACCTTGAGAGGCAAGATATGGTGAGAGACCCACATATTCACCCCCATTATCAGTGAATAACGCAACAATGTTTGTTTTAAAAAATTTTTCAACAAGAGATTTAAATTGTGGAAAAAGAATTTTGACATCGGATTTTCATTTGATTGCGTATAACCAAATGTATTTGAAAAAATAGTCAACAATGACATAGTATTTAAAGCCATCTATTGACGTTTTTATGGGACCCCATACGTCGGAGTAGAGAAGTTGTAGTGGTTGATTAGCAACAAATTTTTTTTTGCCAAAAGGTAGTTTGTGGCTTTTATTTAGTGAACATGAAGTACAATGAAAAGACTCATGGGTCACCTTATTACAACGAAGTCCCAATCTAGAAATTAGACTTAAACACTCGAAGCGATGGATGTCCAAGTATGTGGTGCCACAAGTGAAGAGAGTTTGTTTGGGTGTTGTTGACTTAAGGAGACAATGAGATTAGTCCATAGTAGACATCATTGACGTTCACTCCCCGCATGAGACGTGCCCCCATGCGTAGATCCTTGACAAAAAAATGATAGGGAAAAAATTCAACGGAAACACGATTAGTACGACAAACTTTGGCAACAGAAATAAGATTATTTCGAAGATTAGGAGAAATTAAAATCTTATTTAAAAGAAGTGGACGAGATTTTGTTGGAATAGTTGTTTGAGCAATATGAGTTATAGGGAGAGTTTTACCATCACCTAGCACGATCTCATCTGGTCCTCCGTATTCGGAAAGAACAGGAAATGTGGTTGTAGTTACGGTGTTTGTTGGATGCAACCTTGTCCCGCATCCAAGATGGGGTTGTAGCCGTGGGTGAGGGGTGGTGAAGTTAACCACCGTGGTGGTGGTATTTTGAGGCGAAACATTGTGTTCTCGTATTGGTAGTTAGAGGTGGCCATTGGTTTTGGTTTGTAGTTGGATTTGGGTTTTGGGTGGGCAATTATCATGGGTGGGTGGTTGACGATTTTGGTTTTTGCGAGGTGAATTTTGGTGAGTGTAGTTCACGGTGGTGAGGAGAGGTTCGTAAGAGTTTCTTTTAAGGTATGTTCATGGTCAAGGAGTTTTTCAAAGAGGTCGGCAAAGGAGATTGGTGTGTCACGGGTTCGAAAGGAGGCGACTACAGTAGAGTAGTCGTCCCCTAGTTGGTTCATGATATGGATGACAAGGTCTTCTTCGGACATGGGACTTTGAGCAATAGCAAGCTCATCAAATAAAGATTTCATTTCATGTAAATAGTCGGAAATGGAGTGATTTCCTCTTGGGTTTTTGGCTAACAGAGATTTGAGGGAAATAATGAGGGAACGCGAGCGACTTGCATAGCTTGAGTTTAGAAGTTCCCAAGCTTTGCGGGCTGTTTTAGCGGAGGAAACAATGGGTTGAATTTGGTCTGAGCAACTACCAAGGAGCGCACTTATGATCATTTGATCTTGACGAAACCAACGAATGTATTCCGCGTTTGGTTTGGTGTTTTGGCCGTCGACAAGGGTTTCGGAAGGGATGGTTGCGGGACTGATGATATGGTGGTCAAGTTCAAGGCCAATGAGGGTGGCGGTGACTTGGGTGCGCCGTGAGGGGAAGTTTTGGGAGGTTAGTTTGATCGGAAAATGAGTGGCGGCTATTATGTGAACAATCGGGTGGGCTGCGCCATGGCTGATCGGAAAAAAGAAAAAGAAAAATGGACAGAAGCAGGATCGAAAAGTGTTTTGCTCGGAGGAGCTTTTATGCTCTTGATACAATATAGAGTTTGATTGAATCAAGGATGCTTATTCTTATTATTTACAACACAATATATAGTGGTACAAAGATAAAAGCAATGATTACAAAACAATTACAAGGGCATGATTCTTGGGCGAGAGTTATGGATAGTCAATCATCTTGATTGATTTGGTTGGTTAAATGGAGAGAATAATATTCAATTAATGGTGACTTAATTGTGGTGTTGATACCTTTTACATCTTTCAGCTCCCGTAGACCGCTCAATGTAGGCTGAAAAAACAACCCCAAAACTTAGCCAAACTAGTAACATATAACAAACTAAAACTACATTTAAGTATCTACTTGTGCACCAATCCCTCTTACCAGCATTTCATTGACAATATCTAATCAATATAGACCCTTAAAAAAGAAACTAAGCTTATAACCAGCCCCCAAGTTGACTGAAACCCAGCCTCGTCACCCCTCAAAATTTCAGTTCAAACTAGCAAGTATAACCAAAATAAAACATGTTGGGCAATTAGGCATTTGACCAAAAGTTAATAGCAGCCTAAAATAAATCATCTCGTCCAAAGAATCTTGTACTTAATGACCTTCTCCTGCTATCCTAAGAACAACCCTAGGCTGCAACAAAGAACCTAATCTATCAAGGGTCGTGAGTAGAGCAAAAGTTGGTCAAAGATCATCATAACACCCCCCTCAAATCTCCCCCTTAATCTACTATATAAACCATACTTATACTAGGGGTTTTTATACCAAAATCCTCTCAAAAACCTTTGAAAATATATGTTCAAACCCTCCCTACTGCTTCTGTTCGACCAAAGGGAAGAAGGTCCAAGAAACCTTCATGGATCAAGCTTCTACTATATCCCACCACCATTCCTTGTCCATGCTTACACTAGGTATAACAACATACTCACTTTCTTTGAGTCTTAAATGATCTATTCAAACCATTTATGATCCTACTTCTTGCTTACTAATTGGACTTTTAAAAACAACATCAAAGAGTAGCAAGAAACTCAATTTTATTACGCATATGTAACTTAGAGATATTCATTCTAAAGACTTTACATAACCCACCCTTACCAACCTTTATCTTATCTATTACATATTCATTATTAGAGTGTAAAGAATAAGCTAGCTAGAACATATACCTTAAAACACATAAAAAGAAATTGTTTTATGCTATGGATAATAGCCGAACATAAACCTTGGTCCGATGTTTAGAGGCCATATCTTGGTCAAAACTTATCCAAACTATTTTAATATTTATCTTCTCAACTTAACTAATTTCATGATTTTTCATGGAGTTTTGGTAATCAAAAATCTTAAATAAAATAAGGTACCAAAACTATTTTTCACACAGAATACTTAGTTTGACTGTGTAGTCATTAGCTCCCTCAATATTTACCAATGGACATGATTCTGGTGTAAAATTAGTTACCTTTCAAACCCACCAAGCATACTTGTTAATATTAAATTTAGACCCTTAGATGACTGAAATACGATGGATTGTTCAGCATATATTTGCACGGACTTGTTATATAGTATACTATTTTAAAACTATAAATCAACTACTAAGTCTTAATTTTACACATTTATCAACTTATAAGTCATGTTTAGTTGTGGCATTATTTCTTAATATTTATTAAACTCATTTGGTTGTCTTAACGCTTGTCACAAATGGTTGAATAAAAGTCGAACTTACTTGTTAACTACCTAAATCTAGTAACATATGAATGAGCTTTAGGTGACTTAAAGACTTAAAAAAATCAATAAATTATGAAAAGTCTACCTTACAAATAAGACCAAACAATATTTGATGTATTTCATCACTCGATAAAAATTTTAGACGGGCTTGAAGGTTTAGTTTAAAACGACTTATACCTTGATTCACAAATCTTAATAGCAAACCCTATGTATATATATGTAGGAACTACTTCAGTTTAGCATCATCTCGCATTGGAACAAGGAAGCTTTAACCACTCAACAACAACAACAACGAGTTTCATAGCCCTATTTTTCATTTTAGATGCTTTTGGGGGAGAAATACACTTATGACAACAACAATATTTAAATGCCTGCTTTATATGTTATGTTTTATAATATCTGGGTAGGCACACTTATTCTCTAGACTTGTTGAAAGCGTCGATCAATAGCCATCGATATTGAATACTTATTTCTGCAAAAACAACAACCAATACTCGTGATAGGTATTGGAGGGGTTTTTAGCTTTCTCATAGCTGTAGTTTTGGTTGTGGGCTCATGTCTTTATGCCTTGTATTCACACGTATATATAATAGCTTGATTCATACTTACTTGCAACAACTTGATTATTATAATAACTATTTATCGAGTCTCAAACCCTACGAGCTCACCAACTTTTAGTTGACCCATTTTTGCGTGTTTGAGAGAACTAAGAGCGGTAGCTTTGGATTTAATCTTTTGCACTTTAGGCTACAATGGAAGATTGCTTAATATATATTTATGATTTAAGTTCATATGTGTAATCTTTATTTAATAACCTAAGACAATGTCGTCAAATAATATCTTGTAAGGATCAACAATAACACAGCAAATCGATCTCGTGAGGAGAATGCGAAATGTAATCGCTCACGGTGAGAAGTTGGATGAATAGAAGACATTATGAATAGAAATCAAGCACAAATGTAAATAAACTTCAAGTATTTTGCTCTCTGATTTGAAATAATTACAATAGAGTATGAAATCAGGAAAATGAGAAAGTCTTCTTAGTTATATCAAAAGCAAACTATTTATACTAAACAAGAATTTTCTCGCACGAGAAGTAAGTTCTCATGCGGATACTTAAGTTCTCGCTCAACTTGATCTTTATAATCTTCATTTGATTTCTGGAGCCTCTAGGTTTAATCCCTACAATCTCCCTTTACGCTTAGTGAATCAATGCTTTAGAAGTCCACGTCTGCAACCTTGTAACTATCCCCATAATCATACATCTTGTTATCCAGGGCTTTCGTAATCAACCAAAACTATGATGCTAGAAAATGAACTGATTCATCAGCTGTAATCAGATAAGCCTACAACCTCATCGAATCTTCCCTTCCAAATTTGAGCAGATCCACAGGGTCTATGATACGGTAATCTCTATCAACACAATGTACATAGCTTGCCCTGTCTCCTTCTCACACTCCACCACATAAGCTTAACCAAGCTATTAACCAGTACATGAATGTGTATAGGGATCTTCCTCGTATATCTTGGATGCTTGTAAACTCGTATCTTCATGGGCTTATTGGTTTTTGGATCTATACAAGTCTCATCCTCAATGACTTAAGATTTAGCAGTCTTAAAGTCTTTGAAGTTGGTATTACTTTTCCTCCATATCACATTTCATATGTGGTTTGCCTTCCATAATTGGTTGGATTTATAAACAGTTAACGACCCATAGAATATAGTCAGAAGCTCTAGTGTATGAAAGTCATGCTCATCTTGATAGTACTCAACTGCCCCTACCCCTTCTTTTTATCACATATATCTTCTTCTCAGATTCATATGCCCCTAATAATAGGCTCAGAATTTACGTACCTTGTGAAAGGCTTGGAATGTCTTAGTGTATGTACATATGCTGGTGGAGGTGGTGCATTGACTGTAATGTTTTCGAACCTGACGTACTGCGCTTTGACCTGTAATCCTCAGTCTTGTCAGTTGTCTATTTAGCACCAGAGTCATCAACTATCTCTCCCTCCTCAATCAAGATGTCAAAGAATAAGTCATTAAAACTATTCCCGAACGCATTAGTATAATCCACTGTCTCCTCTAAATCATCAAAGGTCCAAAAGCTTCTCAGATTCTTCAGCAGTATTTGTTTTTGTAACGTGTAAAACTCCTTCTCTACATCTCCTAAGTAGCTGGATCGAACGGTACATAGTCATCTGTATCATCAGGTCTTAGTCCGAAGATATTAGCAGGACCTAAAGAACTATAAGGAACAACAATCGAACCCATATCACCGCCCTGATCATCATTATCATCATCTCCTTTTTTCTTTCCTTTGTCATCATTCTCATCATCACCACATCATCATCATCATCATCATCCTCATCATCAACATCATCATCTTCATCATAACTAAAATCTACCATGTCTAAATCATCATCATGCACAGGCTCAAATGGTATATCATGCTCAAGCTCAACAAACCCCTCTCCAGTAAGAACTACAGGTTGATCCTCAGTAACCTCATCTGGAATAGTGTTAGATGGTTCTTGATCAACATCAGCAGTCTCTGTTGCCTTTTTAGATACAACAGGATCAGTACACATGCTCTGTAGTATTATGTACACCCGAAAACTTGGCCAAAATAAAAAGAAAAGAAAAGTATTTTGAAAAAATAAAAAGAAGGCAAAGTTGAGAGTGCTTTATGTAAATAGTACCAAAAAAATGCACTTTATATGGGCATGGCCGCCCATATCATCCTGTTGTTGCTGTTGTTCAACCGAAAAGAAGAAGAAATAAGTCGAATTTTTGCTTTCTTTCGTTTGTTGGAGAAGAAGAGGCTGAAAATCTTCAAGGTAAGTGTGTCTTGTGCTAATTGGCTCGGTTTGTGTTCGGTTTTCAACTTTAAAACCGATTTTAAGTGCTTTTTGGTGTTTTGGTGTTTGTTTATGCTTGTTATAGGTGTTTGAACTCTTGTACAAGCAAATTTGAAGGAGTTTTGCTTGTTTTCTACAATAGGTGAGTTCTAGACCCCAATTTACATGTGTTTTAAACTAACTTTAGGGCTGAAAATGCATTTTAAAGGATTTTCAAACTTGTACTTATGTACCCGTATGATTATGTATGTTTATGCTTATGTTCTATGCTGTTTATGTGTTGTGGTTGCTTAGAATGTTAAGTATACGTTTAGAACAAGTGCAAATGCAGATCCGGGATAGTTATGATTCTGAAAATGCACAACAGGTAACCATGCGCCAGAGATTTTGACTTAGAAACGCCTAAGTACAGGCCATGCGCCCAAACAGGGCCCATGCGCGTGGAAAATTTGCCTTGAAACATTAGGAGGGGCTCATGCGCCCCAATAGTGCCCATGCGCCCAAAGTTTTGCCTGAAATTGCTAAGTATAAATCTCATGCGCTTAAATAGTGTCATGCGCCCAACCCTTTGTTCAGGCGCCTAAGTGCTAGTTCATGCGCCTGACAGTTCATGCGCTGAATAGTTCATGCGCCCAGAATGTAAGCTAAAATGCCTAAGTGTAGAGTTTATGCGCCTGAATAGTGTTAATGCGCCTAGGCAGGGCTCATGCGCCTGCATAGTGCCCATGCGCCTAAACACTTAGAAAATTTTCTGGAATTTTGGGAAATCAGAATTTTAGGATTTGAACCTGGTTTGTCTTGATGCTATTATCTGATTATTTTATTTATGTTTTGGGTTGTTCTTGTGTTCCTATTTATTATATTTTTATATGACTTTATGTGGTGTGATTTATCCGTATAACGTAAAGTATTATCATTAAAGAAAGTTGTAAGATTAATGATAATGAGAAGTGAAACATAAAGAACGGAAGAAAGTCTTGCAAGCAAATTACATGAGGTTCACAACCACTAGGTTGTTAGCTTAACTTGTGCGGTTTAGCTAACCCGTTGGATGCACACAGGGTCAATCTTTGAGATTGAGGGGACCCTTGTTGCTGCCCCGGTACTAGAGTCGGCTTCGTGCATCAGTATGGGGTCTATGTGTAGACCTCGGCCCAGTACCAGTTTTGTGCGCAATATCGGGGGCATAGCACATTGGTTCAGATTAAGTGAAAGATTAAAATAAAAGTTCGGATGAACAATGATGTAAATGGTAAAAAGAAGATAATGGATGTTATCTTAACCGTATGTACGATGTGTGATCACGTACGAATAAAAAGTATATTATTTTAAAGGGTATTTTCGTATACAAACCTTTTAAGGTATTTTAATGTTTTAAAACTAGAACTCACTCAGCAACGCTAACTTTTATGTATTTTCAGTTGGCAGTTAATTTTGCTGAGGATGGCACTCGGGGAGGCTACTCGTCGGGGCTAGACTGGCATCCGTTCACGCATACTAATACTGTTGTTTTATAATGCAATTAATATGATCTTTTGTAACTATTAACAATTACCATGTATTGCTTATCAACAGTATTTATTAATGAAGTGAATGGCTTTAGATATTAATTCCGCTGCACTGGTTTAAGAACTATGAAATGTTTTATATATACTGTGCTATGATTGACCAACTATGAGGTCTCCGGGAACGGGGCCTTACATATTAGCAGGATCAACAGCAGCATCAGGACCACAGAGTGCTATTTGCTAGACTCTCCAACTTCTGTAGTACGTTGCTATGCAAATTTAAAAGGAACTCTAGAAGTGATGTCTCTAATATTCTGCTCTATAATCTAAACATAGCTATGTTCAAGATTCTTAATCTTCTGATCCTTATCCAACATCTGCCTATATAAATCATCAATCACTTGTGTCTTTTCCAACATCTCTTTCTTTAATGAACTGACTCTCGACTCAAGAGATACCCGAGTAGGTGAACCAGAAAAAGTCTTTGCATGATGTCTTGGCTCAGGATAGTGTTTATGAAGTTGTGCATGCTAAACATATCATTAGGGCTTTGATCCTTACGAGGTGTGCTCATTGTATCATTAGTAGTGGGCATAGCTGATGATTTACAGTTGTAGACTCTATAGCAATCATAGGTACATCTTGGTGAATGGCCTCACTAACTGTGACTTGTGGCTCTGTCACTGGAATATCAGTGATAGTCAACATAGTGGTCATTGGGGTCTAACGCTTTCACAAAACACCTCGTTTTCTACCCCTCCCACATAGATTGTTAGAATCATCTCTTTTCCTAACCACTTTATTCTTTATCCTCTGAGTATTTGGTGAATCCTGAGGAACAAAATCAGTATCTAAATCCTCAGCAGTGCACTTAGTAGGTGTTATAGGCACTCTGGGTCTCTCTTGTAAAAAATAAGGAACATTTACCATCTGTTCACTATCCGTCTCACTATCACTACTGAACCAAGTGTTCACCTCATCCTCAACCGACATCCATGTACCCTTAGAACTTCTTGGAGCATCATCAGGAGTTTTAGAAGAAGGACTCGCTTCATCAGTCTGATGAATATCAGCATCATGCTGTTGGTGAGTAGTCTGATCATCTGCCTGATAACCATCAATAAATCAGTCTAGTTTGGCAAAATGATCTCCCTTCTGCGCATTCCTGTGTGCTCCTATTAAGTATGTGAAGATGTCTTTTTTCATCACCATAACAACATAGGTGGTAGAATCAGACATAGCTAACTCAGGATGAGCAACGCTCATGATCATCTAGATAAATCAGGGATATATGATGAACTTCTTCCCGACAGCACCTATAACATTCTTATGCATCTCCGCAAATATGGCATGGATATGCTATATGGTAGGTCATCAATGAGTATCTAGAAGCGATCCAAAACAACACTTAGGCTATCCAACCCAACCTTTAGATTACTCAAGTAGTGAACCACCACATGAAACAAATACTTCTAGAATGGGGGTAAGTACTTCTTCTCTAGTGAAGGATATCTGTGGTCATATCCCATCCTCGTCAGACACTCCCTAGCAACATCATCATTAATCTTTGCAGGAGCGTTGTGCTGATCTTCCAATAGTAAGACACTGCTGATCACCACAGATGTGATAACTACTCTCTTCCCTTTAATCGTAGCAGAAATGCATGGTTCTCCCTGGGAGTCTTTCTCATTAGTAGCTGTCGACCAAAACTGATCGATCACATCAGTGTAAATGGTGGGATTAGCTGTAATAGCATGATGAATTTGAGTGGTCTTGAGACCGTCTATCAATGATCTGAATAATGCCTTGTCATCCAGAATATCACCAAGAAATGCAACTGCATTATGGTTTTATTAAAAACCATTCGTCTCGTCATTTGAAAATTAGAGTAAACAAACGTTTATTAGTCACACACTTAAAACATTTTTCACTAAGAAAAAATTTTAAAAATGAAAAATTTGAACTTTTCGCACAAGAAGAACTATTCGCATGCGAATAGTTAGGTTTCAAGTGTAACTTCTCGAGTAACAAGTGTATGATTTGCATGAAATTGAATTTGACCAAAAGTCAACTTTTCACGTGACAAGTCAACATTCTGATGCGATTAGTTTATTCAAAATTTTAAAGCTCTCGCGCCTGTTCATATTCAAAACACTTCTCACACGCGACAAGTTCTAGTTTTTTCAAATTTTAAATTATGCCATTTCAGAGTATTTTATCCATTGAAATATGTTTGTTGAGTGTGGATTAGGCTTTTATTAAGGTTTAATATGATTAATTTTGTTTAATTTTGAGTGTATTGGTCCTTTAACTTTTGGTCATTAATCAAATACACTCAAAACTAATCTATAATCCTCAAAATACCTTGTCAAACTCTTTAGTAGCAATAGTCAACCAATATGAGAAAGTGAAATCAGGGGGTTTTCATGCTATAAGTCAACTAATCGTACCTTGGACCCTTTTATAATTCTGTAACTTCTTGCTAGAGAAGTCAGGACTCACACCATTCAACTTGTCGCACTTAATAAACTTCTCGCACGTGAGAAGTTCAAGTTCTTTTTGAAAAATTTCAAACTTTTTTGATTTTTGTTCATTTTATTTGATATTGTGATTTTTTATGTTTAAAATCATGTTTAACCATGTGTTAACAATTAACCAAAAACCCTCATCTTTGTAAAACATTTGGTAAACTAAAGATAAAATGCGAACAAACAAAAACAAAAACAAATTGAAACACACAAACGCAGACTTATAACTTAAACTATTTTTGGTAAATTTTCAAATATAGGATCATATTTATTTAAAATCGATTATTAATGTCATTCAGCTATATTTAGAATAAGACTGGTTAAGTTGATTGTCAATATGATTTATCCGTATTAAACTCAAACTTCAATTTTTACTTGGACGCATATGTTGTGAAATTTATCATGTTTTACTTATTTATATGAAATCAATTGCTCCCATAATCAAAAATCCTGTAGAACCGCTATTCAGCTTCAAGACACTTTTGAAATTTCAAGTCACCTTAATTTGACTTAAACTTTTTACCTCTGATCAGCATTCTCAAGATTATTTTTTTCTAATATATATATATATATAAAGCATAACTAGCCTGAGAAACATTTCTGAACACAGAATATTAACAAGTTGTAGGACTTATTTACAGCCAGTCGGACTTATGTTTTGCCCTCGCAAGACGTTTAGGTCTTATATGTCATGTGGACTAACATGCCCCATCTTTTGTTTTGCCTCCTGTGTCAGAACATATTCTCAAAAAGAAATATTTTATCTTAGTATGTATGTTTTTGACACATATCTTTTATTATGTACACATTGGTATCTTTTATTTCTATATGACATTTTGGCATCTTTTTGTTTTTTTGTTAATTTTCTTTGTTTTGCTTTTTGTATGAATTTTCATCTTTATCAATATATATATATATATATATATATATATATATATATATATATTAATATATATATATATATATATATATATAGAATACCATGAAAATTACTGAATTAAAAAGTAACTGGCTTGAGTTTGACTAGACTATAACTCTCAGTCTATTTTAGTATGGAATCAGTGTTATCACAAAACCATGATGTGTAACCCACTTTAGTCATAGAGAATTTATTTCAATGCATCACAGATTATAGTGCTTTTCATTCTTGGAAGTCGAGCCTATCAACATATCAAACATAATCCAAGTCGGTTCCTTTTCAAGCTTTAGTATGTAATATAATACATCAAGAAATACTATCATTTTCTATCTATCCTTGAAAATTCATTTTTGAACTTTTGAATAAAATCTTTTTGTAAGTTTTCAAACTTTACTCCCCTAAGACCAAAATCTTTTTCGATATATTTTTATATTTTCTCCTCCTAAAATTGTGATTTATCTATTAAGAAAATGACAATTTTAACAAAAGTGACAGAATAATATTTTTGAAGAGGGTGTATGGTTAACATTAACCAAAGTTAATCATTCCACATAGATTGAACCAGAAAGTCAAATCAGGAATGATCAAATACTTTGGTAAACAGATCATCATGTTTTCATCTGATTTGACCTGTTCAAGATAAATAAGCTTTCGATCAAAACAATCATGGATAAAATGCATTCGGATGTCGATGTGTTTTGTTTATGAGAGTTGAATAGGATTCTTCATTATATTTAACACTGCAGAATTATTACACCAGATTTTGGTGTTGTAAATGTTAAGACCATAATCAAGAAGTTTTTGTTGAATCCAAATGATTTGGGAACAACAGCTTGATGCAGTCACATATTCAGCTTCTGCAGTGGTTGTGGAAACAGTATGCCGCTTTTTGTATTGCCATAAAATCAACCTATTTCCAAGAAATTGACATCCACCTATTTTTGATTTACTATCTAAAATACATCCACCATAATCACTATCAATATTAGCATATAAATTGAATTCAGAATTTCTAGGATACCAAAGTCCAAGTTTTGGTTGGCCCTTGAGATACTTGAAAACCTGCTTGACAGCTTTCATGTACACTCTTTTGGATTACTTTGATATCGTGTACACTGATAGACATGAAATATAATGTTAGGCCTGCTGACAGTGAGATAAATCAAGGATCCAATCATTGATCGATACAAATGTTGATCAACATCTTCACCCATGAGATTAGGAGTTAAAGTAGGATGAGAAGACATCAAGTTGGTGCAATCTTGGAATATTGAAATTTATACTTATCTAGAATGCTATGAACATACTTTTCTTGATGTATCAGAGTACCCTGGTCATCCTATTTAACTTGAATACCAAAAAAATGAAATTTCTCCAAGAGAGCTTATCTCAAATTTCTTCTTCATCCCTGCTTCAAATTCCTTGCACAAGTCTTCATTAGTAGATCCAAAAATAATGTAACATAGATTTGGACAAGAATGAGGTCATCACCAGTCTTCCTTAAAAACAATGTTTGATCAATAGCACCCTTTGTATAACCATTTACAAGCAAATGTTCAGTGAGTGTGGCACCCCAAGCACGAAGTGCTTGATGTAATCCATAGAGTGCTTTGTCTAACTTGTAAACATAGATAGGATGATCTGGATCCTCAAAAGCGGGCGGTTGACAAACATAGGTTTCCTCCTTTAGTTTGCCATACAGAAATGCAGTTTTGACATCTATCTGATAAACTTTGAAGTTCATGTACAAAGCATAAGCCAAAAATACGTATAGCTTTAAGTCTTGCAACTGGAGCATATACTTCTTCACAATCAAGACCTTCAACTTGCTAGAACCCTTGAACAACAAGTCTGGCCTTGTTGAGAATATAACACCTTTCTCATCCATTTTGTTTCTAAATATCCATTTGTTTCAATCGGTAGCTTATCATATGGAAGTTCACAAAGATGCCAACATTTAATTTCTTAAATTGCATCAACTTGTCTTTCATGGCCTTAACCCAACTGTTTTCTTTCAAAGCCATCTCTATGTTCTTTGGCAGATTTGAGAAATAAAGCATGTACACAAGCATGTATTGATTGCTACGGATTGACTTCGAGTGTGAATGCCTTGTGATAACGTACCAATGATTGCTTGAGTTGGATGATCTTTATGTATTCTCAACCAAGGAATGAGATCTTCAGAAATAACTTGACTAAATTAGACATATAACCAATAGGTTCTTCAATAGTAGTTCCTCTTTCATGTTGATAGGCAATATGTTCCTATTAAGTGATATCATTATCAACAGATAGATCTTCAAATAGAACTTGAATTGTGTCAATCAGATCATCTTATGTAGAAGACTTGGATCAGAATCTTATGGAGCTTGTTGTAACGCCCCGAAAATTTCAAGCAAAGAAGGGCAGAAGAAGTTCTCGCGCGAAGGGGACTTCTCGAACGAGAACTCTAAGTGAAAAGTTGAACTAGGTATAAATAATTAAGGACACCCATTTTACCCCATATTTATGCGAAAAGTGTTGCTGGTAGAGAGAGAAAGCGACTTTGTAATGGCCTTCTTTTCCGCACTCAAAACAACCTTTCGGAGTTTCTTGTGATTGTTGAGACTTCTTCATCAGTTCACCCCGACAGTCTTTGGCTGCATGACCAATCTTCCCACAACGTTGGCACTTGAAGTTATCACATCGACCCACATGGTTGTAGTTACACCGGTTGCACTTTGGCAGTCTTCCACCATACCCACCGGGTCCTTGATTTGAGTGAGTCGCCTAGTTGAAGCTTCGGTTGTTATCGAACTTCCGTTGTTGTTGTTGACTTTGCTGCTGTTGTTGAGGTTGAGATTGGCTGCTGGATGATGATCCCTTGTTGCTTGAACCATCCCACTTGCATTTCTGGTCGGGCACGCTTGCCACCGCACCCCGTTTGGGTAACCGTCCTTGCTCCACTGCCTGGTCAGTCAGCCTGTGGCTGTTCGGATAGCTTGTTGTATGGTAGTGGGGTTAGAGGCAGTTACCATACTTTGAATTTCGGGCACCAATCCCCGTATATAATGCTCCACCCTCTTGTGCATTTCATTCACCATCCCTGGGCATAAAGTGGCTAACTCATGAGTACGAGTCGTGTAGGCTTCAATTTCTGAGCCTTGCATTTTGAGTTGCCAGAACTCAATCTCCAGTTTCTGCACTTCATTTCGGGGCAGTATTCTTCAGTCATGATTTCTTTGAATTCATCCCAAGGTAGTTCATTGGCCATGGCTTGACCCAGCATTTGTACCTGGGCATTCCACCAGGAAAGTGCTGCGCCTTCCAATGTCCCGGTGGCATACTTCACCTGATCAGCAGGCGGGCAGTTGCATTTCGCGAAGACAGACTCTGTCTTCTCAAACCACCTTACAAGCCCTACAGCTCCTTCCGTCCCACTGTAGGTATGGGGTTTACAGTCCATGAAGGACTTGTAGGTACATGGTGGTGGTCCTGTTTTGACAACCCAAACATTAGTCAGATATCCCAGACAAATAACTAGGATAATTAGTTTAACCTCTTGTCATCATTTACCTGCTGGTTGTCCCGGTTGGGCAGCAGCCACTGCCGCCTGAAGATGTTCATTAATTAATGCCGCCAATTCCGCAGGCGTCATGTTTATGGCTCCGGCTCCACGGCTTCCGGCGCCACGTCCACGACCACGCCCACGTCCTCTTCCACGTGCGTCCATATTTCACTTTAAATTCACAATTACATAATGAGTAACATCCAACACATTAATCTCATCAAGGTACAGTAAACAATAAGAAATAATGCATTCACCACAACCACAACATTTATAACAGAAATAATAATCAAAGATAAATAAATTGCAATTGAGTCACAAAATATTCCATCAATGTCAAAATTTAAGTTTGTCAGTTGGGTGGGAAACAACCCTTTCCACATAGGTTTCAAAGAAAAGAAACACTACATAGTCTAAGTCATTTTAAAGGTAGGATCAGTCCAGTACATCAGATCCATCACTGTCCTCATCCATCTCTACTGGTTCTTCTTCGGGGGCTTCCTCGGGTTCTCTTCTGGGTCTTCCTCATCAGGGTCCACCAAAGGTGCAGGGGCTTCAACAACCTGAAGTGCTGCTAGTTGTGCCTCTAGATCAGCAAACCTATCATCGATCGCTATGTTATGGTGATCTTGTGCGTCCATGCGCTCACTAAGTGCTACCACATTGCCTGCCAGCGTATGATGTCCACCAATGGCCATCGAAAGTCGCTCCTGAAGCGTCTTTACCTGGAAACGCAGCTGACGCATCTCAGATCATAATGCAGAGTTCTCATCAGTGAGTCCTCTAATCCGCTGTCGCTCTGTGTCTAGTGTGGCTACTAGGGCTGCAAATGCCTGCTCCAGAGGAATGCTCAAAGTAGGAAGTGTAGGCAAAGTAGAGGCGGTTGATGACCTAGTCCTAGGTCGTGTAGGTGCTACTGGTGGTACGCGCTCTCTATAAGCCATACGGTTATGTAAGTGGGGTAGAAATCCCAGTTACACGAGGATCGAGCTCAGGAGGTATGAAAGGCTGATCCCAGTCTATCTCGCTAGGAGGATAAGGATGCCGTGGCCAGTTAAATCCCCTATCCGGTACGGGAGAAGTAGTGCCTCAGATCGTGCAGGTATCTTGCCTAAATTTCTGGACAACGATGCCATGCTGCGAAGTACGTGTTGCGTATGCCAATGAGTATACAGTAAGGAGAGTAAGCGATAAGTAACTAACAACTGTGCGGTTATAGTCTAGTGTGTGTATGCAACCTAGTTCCCTATAACCAATGGCTCTGATACCAATCTGTCACACCCTCAAAATCCGCGTGCGGGGTTTTACCGCGAGGCGCGTGACATACCAGGATCTCAGTCATTAGTTACCAAGAACGACTCTATATGATTATAAACAAAACCAGAGTTAACGTTTAAAATACTGCGGAAGCGTTTTTAAAACAGAAAACCCAAAACAAGTAGTATGTAAGAGAATGCGCAAAACATACGCGCCCCAAACACAAATGTTTAATATGAAAATAATCCCAAATTTGTAACAAACAAATGTAGACAACTCAACGATGCTGGTGTGCGTGCTCCTAGGCAACTGGCAACCTTAACCTGAGAATAGCATACTAAACAAGTCAACACATGGTTGGTGAGTTCAAGAGTTTGCGTTAAAATATAAACCAATCAACAGTTTCCAGAGCATAAGTAGTGTATTGCAATAGATAGCTAGTCTATTAACATAAAAATATTAATCATAGTGATTTCGCGATCGAAGCTGACTGTGTTACGTTTGTTGCCTCCCGTCACGACTTACCAGGTCGTGACGAATATGTGTTAGGACAAAATTGCACCCGTTTGACCTCGAGTCGCACAAGTGGGGCTCGTCAGACCCAGTAGTACTACCCAAAATTTCCCCGCTAGTCAATATTAACAATCCGAAAGTGTGAGGACTTACCATGGTAAACAGCACTATATCAATATTATACACACTCATATATAAAAGCGTTTGTGATCAACAGTATGCTATCTCCCCCAAAAGAGATTATGTAAAATGAGTGGGGCAAGAACTCACCTGATACGCGCAAGAATTAACTTAGAGCTTAACTTGAAAGAAAGAGGGAAAGACAACCTTCAAAGGTCACCTAGAATACAAGAGTACATAAGCACGTGTACACAAAATCAACATGTAACCCTAAGTGCTCTACAACCCAAGGAACTTAAGGTTTTAGAAAGACAAGACACATTTGACCCAGTTGACCCGTTTGACCCGTTGGTGACATTATAGGTGATAACTCGTTAATACTAACACAACAGCATATCATACATGATCAACATACCACTTGATTACATATAGCACTTCATTAACCACATGTACTACCTAGATCATCATACAACTAGATATCACACAAGTCATGCGAATCACAACAGGCCAAATAGATAACAAACCAAATCAACATCCCTATAACCTAAACAACACATTTCATCACCTTAGAAATCATCCATGAACACACTAGCATGATCCTAATATCCCAAACATGCTGAATCATCCAATTCAAGGATTTGCACAATTAAAGTTTCCCTTTTGGGAAAGTTCATCCCAAATTCATCAAACTCACACTTCATTCATGAATTCATCAATTATATACCATTCAAGTCCATGACAACATCTAAACATGATCAACAACACCTAATCATCATGATTCATCAACATTCAACACCAAAAGTTACTATTTTTAGCAATGTATGAACTATAACACATCTTCTTGATTTTCAATTGTTCATAACATCAACTTAGCATCTAATCATCATCACAAACACATCCATAACATTCATACATCATCCAATCATCAATTCATGCAAAATAAAGTTACTATTATTAGTAACCTATGAACCATAAATCAAAATCAAAGCTTTCTTGCAAATCGACGTTAACCAATATGCATACAACCTAACTAGCATCATTACAACATCAACAACCAACATTCAACATCCAATTGATCCAAAATCGCCTCAACCTCTCGGCCAAAGATGATCATGTGAACAAACAACCAAAATCCAAACTTTCTTGCATAATCAACGTTAACTAGCATATATACAATCCACTAACATATTAACATCACCAAACAACAAGAATCGACCTTCAATTGCAGGTTTTCGAACAACAACCCTCGGCTAACTACAAAATCCAAAGAACACGAAATTACCCTAATTCGAAGAAAGAATGGAACTTTGATGCTTCTAACTTGATGTATTGCTTGAATCCAAACCAAATCGTGGTATTTGCTTGTTCTTGGTCGATGATCGAGTGTGTGTGTGTGTGAAGGTGAAGTCGCGGCCGAAAGGGTGATTAAGGTTAGAGTTTTGATTTTATTTTATTTAATAATCCATAATTACCCTTTTAACCCTTATAATTTGTATTTTATAAAAATTAAGCTTTTACACACTCCTTAAAATGTTTTTAACTAGAATAAAAACATATAAACTAGTAGTAGCAATTATATGTATTATCTTTACAAGCTACAACATTTACAAATTAGATACACACGTTTCCACGTTACGCGATAAAATTACAGTTAACATTTAAATCACATAAGCATAACTTAATAATCACATTGTTAACTTAATTATCATCAATTTAACATTACTGATTATTGTTAAGTCACCAACGTTCAACGACAACTAGTGTGTGTGCACGACACGTGTATGCAAGACTTAACGGAACAAACGTAGTTTGGTAACGGAAAATTACCGGATGTCACATTATCCCCATGTTGAAGAATTTTCGTCCCGAAAATTGCGTTACATGGTGAGTGTTCCATCACTGGTCTACTGCATTGGCACAAGGAAATCGAAATCGTGTGAGTTTTGGATGAGTTGTCACATCATCCCCATGTTGAAAGAAATTTCGTCCCGAAATTTAATCAATACCTTCGCCGGCTGGCATCGTCCTTTCGAATAGCTGAGGATACTTAAGCTTCATTTGGTCTTCACGTTCCCACGTGAATTCTGTTCCACGTCTCGAGTTCCAACGAACTTTGACAATGGGTATCTTGCTTTGCTTAAGCGTTTTCACCTCACGATCCATCACTTCGACAGGTTCCTCAATGAAGCGTAATTTCGTCTACTTGAACTTCTTCCAGGTACAACCATCGTTTCATCCGTTAAACATTTCTTTAGATTTGAAACATGGAATACATCATGGATTCCACTCAATGAATCAGGTAAGGCTAGTCGATAAGCCACTGGACCTATTCTTTCCACTATCTCAAATGGTCCAACGTATCTCGGATTTAGCTTTCCTCGCTTACCAAACCGAACTACACCTTTCCAGTGAGACTTTTAATAAAACCTTGTCACCTGTCTGAAATTCCAAAGGTTTTCGTCGTTTGTCAGCATAGCTTTTCTGTCTGTCTCGCGCTGCGGCCATGCGGTTTCTTATCTGAACAATCTTCTCAGTTGTCTCGTGTACTAACTCGGGACCCGTTAATTGACTATCACCAATTTCAGCCCAGCAAACTGGTGATCTACACTTTCTCCCATATAAAGCTTCAAAAGGTGCTGCCTTTATGCTAGTGTGATAACTGTTGTTGTAAGAAAATTCCACCAATGGTAGGTGAACTTCCCAGTTATTCCCGAAGTCAATCACACAAGCACGTAACATGTCCTCCAAAGTCTGTATAGTACGCTCGCTTTGACCATCAGTCTGTGGATGATAAGCAGTACTCATATCCAATCGCGTACCTAAAGCTTTCTGCAACGACTGCCAGAAGTGTGATGTGAAACGAGAATCGCGATCAGAATGATTGAGATTGGTACTCCATGCCTCGAAACGATCTCCTTCAGATAAAGTCGGGTTAACTTCTCCATCTTATCTGTTTCCTTTATCGCTAGGAAATGAGCAGATTTTGTCAATCGGTCCACGATAACCCATATTGTATCACAACCCGTAGAAGTGCGAGGTAACTTAGTAATAAAATCCATTGATATTTGATCCCACTTCCACATAGGGATCTCGGGTTGTTGTAGTAAACCAGATGGTTTCTGATACTCCACTTTCACCTTCGAGCAGGTCAGACACTTACTCACATAAGTAGCTACATCTGCTTTCATGTTAGGCCACCATAGTGCGCCTTCAAATCGTGGTACATCTTGTCAGATCCAGGATGTATAGAATACTTGGACTTGTGAGCCTCACTCATCACCAAGTCTCTCAGATTTCCGTGTAGAGGTACCCATAGTCTATCCATGAAGTAACGAATCCCATCCGCTTTTACTTCCAATTGTTTTTCCATACCCCTTAACGATTCAGACCCAATGTTTTCTGCTTTCAAAGCTTCTGTTTGAGCCTCTCGGATTTGTTCAGGTAATTGCGTACTAATCGTTAGTTGCAGAGCTCGCACACGTCGAGGTTTAGCAGTCTCTTTTCTACTCAACGCATCAGCAACTACATTTGCTTTCCCGGGTGGTACTTAATAGCACAATCATAGTCGTTTAACAATTCCACCCAGCGTCTTTGCCTCATGTTCAACTCCTTTTGCTCAAAGATGTGCTGAAGACTCTTGTGATCGGTGTAGATGGTGCATTTGGTACCGTACAAGTAATGTCTCCAGATCTTTAAGGCAAAAACTACCGCACCCAGTTCCAAGTCATGGGTGGTATAGTTCTTCTCATGAATCTTCAATTGTCTAGAGGCGTAAGCTATCACTTTATCCCGCTGCATCAGGACGCATCCAAGTCCTTGAATAGACGCATCGCAGTAGACTACGAAGTCATCACTACCATCCGGTAACGCTAATATTGGTGCGCCACACAATTTATGTTTCAGCAACTGAAAAGCAGATTCCTGACTCTCACCCCATTTGTAAGTTGTTCCCTTGTGAGTCAAGGCTGTGAGAGGTTGTGCAATCTTAGAGAATCCTTCAATGAATCGTCGATAATATCCCGCTAATCCAAGGAATTATCGTATCTCACTTGGTGTCTTAGGAACAGACCAAATCTTTATCGCTTCAATCTTAGCAGGATCAACATGTATTCCCTTCTTGTTGACAATATGACCCAAGAATTGTACCTCACGTATCCAGAAATCACACTTAGAAAACTTTGCATAAAATTGTTCCTCTCTAAGTAATTCCAAGATCAAACGTAAGTGTTCTCCATGTTCTTCCTCGGTCCTTGAGTATATCAGTATGTCATCAATAAAGACGATAACAAACTGATCAAGATAGGGTTTGCACACGCGATTCATGAGGTCCATGAATACTGCTGGTGCATTTGTCAACCCAAATGGCATGACCAAAAATTCATAGTGACCATATCGTGTACGGAAAGCAGTCTTCGAGATGTCCTCTTCTCGAACTCTCAGCTGATGATACCCAGACCTCAGATCAATCTTAGAGTAATAGCTTGATCCTTGCAGTTGATCAAACAAATCATCGATACGAGGTAAGGGATATCTATTCTTGATAGTAACCTTGTTCAGTTCCTTATAGTCAATGCACATTCGAAATGTACCATCCTTCTTCTTCACAAATAGAACTGGTGCTCCCCAGGGCGACGAACTCGGTCGGATAAACCCTTTATCCAACAACTCTTGTAGTTGGGTAGATAATTCCTGCAGTTCGTTCGGAGCTAACCGGTACGGTGCTCTCGCAATTGGAGCGGCTCCTGGAGTCAACTCAATCTGGAATTCAACTTGACGATGAGGCGGTAATCCAGGAAGGTCTTCCGGAAACACCTCAGGAAACTCACGAACTACGGGATATCCTCTATCTTCTTTTCCTCGGTCTGTTTATTTGTGACGAGTGCTAATATGGCCAGTCGACCCTTTCGTAACAACTTCTGTACTTTCATAAACGAGATGATGCCTATCACCGCACCACTCCTATCACCTCTGACCGTAAGGACTTCTTCACCAAGGGGAATCCGTATGATCTTCTCGTGGCATATGACTTCCGCTTGCTTATCGGAAAGCCAATCCATGCCTACTACCACATCAAAACTTCCTAGTGTAACAGCATGAGATCTATGGTGAATGTATGACCAGCAAGCTCTATCTTGCAGTCTCTAAGAATATGCGTTACGTGAATCTGTGTGCCGTTAGCTAACTCCACGGTGTATTTAGATTCTAAGGCTGAGGGCATATCACTTAAAAGACTACAGAACCTAGTGGACACGAAACTTCTATCGGCTCCGGTATCGAATAATACGGTAGCAAAACATTAACCGAAAATTTACCAGTTACTGTTGTAGGGTCGTTTAGAGCCTCACCTGAGCCAATGACGAAGGCTCTTCCTTTGGCTCCATTGTTGTTTCCACCATTGTTGTTGCCATTACCATTGTTGTTTTATTGTTGTTGCCATTGTTATTGTTGTTGTTGTTCCCATTGTTGTTGTTGCCATTACCATTCCTCTTAAGCTGGGGACAGTTGCGTTTGTAATGGCCTTCTTTTCCGCACTCAAAACATCCTTTCGGAGTTTCTTGTGATTGTTGAGGCTTCTTCATCAGTTCACCCCGACAGTCTTTGGCTGCATGACCAATCTTCCCACAACGTTGGCACTTGAAGTTATCACATCGACCCACATGGTGGTAGTTACACCGGTTGCACTTCGGCAGTCTTCCACCATACCCACCGGGTCCTTGATTTGAGTGAGTCGCCTGGTTGAAGCTTCGGTTGTTATCGAACTTCCGTTGCTGTTGCTGACTTTGCTGCTGTTGTTGAGGTTGAGATTGGCTGCTGGATGATGATCCCTTGTTGCTTGAACCATCCCACTTGCGTTTCTGGTCGGGCACGCTTGCCACCGCACCCCGTTTGGGTAACCGTCCTTGCTCAACTGCCTGGTCAGTCAGCCTGTGGGCTGTTCGGATAGCTTGTTGTATGGTAGTGGGGTTAGAGGCAGTTACCATACTTTGAATTTTGGGCACCAATCCCCGTATATAATGCTCCACCCTCTTGTGTATTTCATTCACCATCCCTGGGCATAAAGTGGCTAACTCATGAGTACGAGTCGTGTAGGCTTCAATTTCTGAGCCTTGCATTTTGAGTTGCCAGAACTCAATCTCCAGTTTCTACACTTCATTTCGGGGGCAGTATTCTTCAGTCATGATTTCTTTGAATTCATCCCAAGGTAGTTCATTGGCCATGGCTTGACCCAGCATTTGTACCTGGGCATTCCACCAGGAAAGTGTTGCGCCTTCCAATGTCCCGGTGGCATACTTCACCTGATCAGCAGCGGGCAGTTGCATTTCGCGAAGACAGACTCTGTCTTCTCAAACCACCTTACAAGCCCTACAGCTCCTTCCGTCCCACTGTAGGTATGGGGTTTACAGTCCATGAAGGACTTGTAGGTACATGGTGGTGGTCCTGTTTTGACAACCCAAACATTAGTCAGATATCCTAGAAAATAACTAGGATAATTAGTTTAACCTCTTGTCATCATTTACCTGCTGGTTGTCCCGGTTGGGCAGCAGCCACTGCCGCCTGAACATGTTCGTTAATTAATGCCGCCAATTCCGCAGGCGTCATGTTTATGGCTCCGGCTCCACGGCTTCCGGCGCCACGTCCACGACCACGCCCACGTCCTCTTCCACGTGCGTCCATATTTCACTTTAAAATTCACAATTACAATAATGAGTAACATCCAACACATTAATCTCATCAAGGTACAGTAAACAATAAGAAATAATGCATTCACCACAACCACAACATTTATAACAGAAATAATAATCAAAGATAAATAAATTACAATTGAGTCACAAAATATTCCATCAATGTCAAAATTTAAGTTTGTCAGTTGGGTGGGAAACAACCCTTTCCACATAGGTTTCAAAGAAAAGAAACACTACATAGTCTAAGTCATTTTAAAGGTAGGATCAGTCCAGTACATCAGATCCGTCACTGTCCTCATCCATCTCTACTGGTTCTTCTTCGGGGGCTTCCTCGGGTTCTTCTTCTGGGTCTTCCTCGTCAGGGTCCACCAAAGGTGCAGGGGCTTCAACAACCTGAAGTGCTGCTAGTTGTGCCTCTAAGATCAAAACCTATCATCGATCTCTATGTTATGGTGATCTTGTGCGTCCATGCGCTCACTAAGTGCTACCACGTTGCCTGCCAGCGTATGATGTCCACCAATGGCCATCGAAAGTAGCTCCTGAAGCGTCTCTACCTGGAAACGCAGCTGACGCATCTCAGATCGTAATGCAGAGTTCTCATCAGTGAGTCCTCTAATCCGCTGTCGCTCTGTGTCTAGTGTGGCTACTAGGGCTGCAAATGCCTGCTCCAGAGGAATGCTCAAAGTAGGAAGTGTAGGCAAAGTAGAGGCGGTTGATGACCTAGTCCTAGGTCGTGTAGGTGCTACTGGTGGTACGCGCTCTCTATAAGCCATACGGTTTATGTAAGTGGGGTAGAAATCCCAGTTACGCGGAGGATCGAGCTCAGGAGGTATGAAAGGCTGATCCCAGTCTATCTCACTAGGAGGATAAGGATGTCCGTGGCCAGTTAAATCCCCTATCCGGTACGGGAGAAGTAGGAGGTGACTCAGATCGTGCAGGTCTCTTGCCTAAATTTCTGGACGACGATGCCATGCTGCGAAGTACGTGTTGCGTATGCCAATGAGTATACAGTAAGGAGAGTAAGCGATAAGTAACTAACAACTGTGCGGTTATAGTCTAGTGTGTGTATGCAACCTAGTTCCCTATAACCAATGGCTCTGATACCAATCTGTCACACCCTCAAAATCCGCGTGCGGGGTTTTACCGCGAGGCGCGTGACATACCAGGATCTCAGTCATTAGTTACCAAGAACGACTCTATATGATTATTAAACAAAACCAGAGTTAACGTTTAAAATACTGCGGAAGCGTTTTTAAAACAGAAAACCCAAAACAAGTAGTATGTAAAGAGAATGCGCAAAACATACGCGCCCCAAACACAAATGTTTAATATGAAAATAATCCCAATTTGTAAACAAACAAATGTAGACAACTCAACGATGCTGGTGTGCGTGCTCCTAGGCAACTGGCAACCTTAACCTGAGAATAGCATACTAACAAGTCAACACATGGTTGGTGAGTTCAAGAGTTTGCGTTAAAATATAAACCAATCAACAGTTTCCAGAGCATAAGTAGTGTATTGCAATAGATAGCTAGTCTATTAACATAAAAATATTAATCATAGTGATTTCGCGATCGAAGCTGACTGTGTTACGTTTGTTGCCTCCCGTCACGACTTACCAGGTCGTGACGAATATGTGTTAGGACAAAATTGCACCCTTTGACCTCGAGTCGCACAGGTGGGGCTCGTCAGACCCAGTAGTACTACCCAAAATTTCCCCGCTAGTCAATATTAACAATCCGAAAGTGTGAGGACTTTCCATGGTAAACAGCACTATATCAATATTATACACACTCATATATAAAAGCGTTTGTGATCAACAGTATGCTATCTCCCCAAAAGAGATTATGTAAAATGAGTGGGGCAAGAACTCACCTGATACGCGTAAGAATTAACTTAGAGCTTAACTTGAAAGAAAGAGGGAAAGACAACCTTCAAAGGTCACCTAGAATACAAGAGTACATAAGCACGTGTACACAAATCAACATGAAACCCTAAGTGCTCTACAAACCCAAGGAACTTAAGGTTTTAGAAAGACAAGACACATTTGACCCAGTTGACCCGTTTGACCCGTTGGTGACATTATAGGTGATAACTCGTTAATACTAACACAACAGCCTATCATACATGATCAACATACCACTTGATTACATATAGCACTTCATTAACCACATGTACTACCTAGATCATCATACAACTAGATATCACACAAGTCATGCGAATCACAACAGGCCAAAATAGATAACAAACCAAATCAACATCCCTATAACCTAAACAACACATTTCATCACCTTAGAAATCATCCATGAACACACTAGCATGATCCTAATATCCCAAACATGCTCAAATCATCCAATTCAAGGATTTGCACAATTAAGGTTTCCCTTTTGGGAAAGTTCATCCCAAATTCATCAAACTCACACTTCATTCATGAATTCATCAATTATATACCAATTCAAGTCCATAACAACATCTAAACATGATCAACAACACCTAATCATCATGATTCATCAACATTCAACACCAAAAGTTACTATTTTTAGCAATGTATGAACTATAACACATCTTCTTGATTTTCAATTGTTCATAACATCAACTTAGCATCTAATTATCATCACAAACACATCCATAACATTCATACATCATCCAATCATCAATTCATGTAAAATAAAGTTACTATTCTTAGTAACCTATGAACCATAAATCAAAATCGAAGCTTTCTTGCAAATCGACGTTAACCAATACGCATACAACCTAACTAGCATCATTACAACATCAAACAACCAACATCAACATCCAATTGATCCAAAATCGCCTCAACCTCTCGGCCAAGATGATCATGTGCATAATTAACAATCTAACCACTAACAATAACAACAAACTAGATATAATTTCAATAACTACATCGGCTAACTACAAAACATCCAAAGAAATTACCCTTAATTCGAAGAAGAATGGAACTTTGATGATTCTAACTTGATGTATTGCTTGAATCCGAACCCAAATCGCGGTATTTGCTTGTTCTTGGTCGATAATCGAAGTGTGTGTGTGTTTGAAGGTGAAGTCGCGGCCGTAAGGGTGATTAGGGTTAGAGTTTTGATTTTTATTTTATTTAATAATCCATAATTACCCTTTTAACCCTTATAATTTGTATTTTATAAAAATTAAGCTTTTACACACTCCTTTAAATGTTTTTAACTAGAATAATAAACATATAAACTAGTAGTAGCAATTATATGTATTATCTTTACAAGCTACAACATTTACAAAGTAGATACACACGTTTCCACGTTACGCGATAAAATTACAGTTAACATTTAAATCACATAAGCATAACTTAATAATCACATTGTTAATTAATTATCATCAATTTAATATTACTGATTATTGTTAAGTCACCAACGTTCAACGACAACTAGTGTGTGTGCACGACACGTGTATGCAAGACTTAACGGAACAAACGGAGTTTGGTAACGGAAAATTACCGGATGTCACAGACGTGTTTAAGGTATGTAACTTGTGTAGCAACTCGAGTTATGTACTTAGAATAGATTATTGATGAATGTAACACGTGAATGTGTAGTTCTCATTCGGAAAGGGCTTTCAGGAAAGTCGTGTTTGTGCTAAATCTTCAAGAGGTGAGTTTCTAGCCCCTTTTTATGCAAGTTTTATGTTTTGGGGCTATTATGAATACTAAATTGCTTGTTTATGCTTGTGATGATGTTGTTTATGGTGTTAAGCATGTTAGAATAGCCTTAGACGTGATAATTTGTGTTTAGGCGGGAAATTTGTAAGTTTTCGCATGAGTAGTTAGAATGGTACGGTAAGATATTTCAAATCTTGTGAAGTTCTCGCGCGATATGTAGGTTTTTGCACGACTATGTTGACTTGATGTGCAAGGTTTGATTGTAGTAAGGAACTTGCACAAAATGGGAAGTTCTCTTACGAGATTATGTACTCGCATGGGTTAAGTTCTCGCTTGACCTGCTGTTATATGTGTTATGTTATCATTTCACGTTTAAACGATTTTCAAAATGATATGACTTTACTTGATGTGTTATGTAAATGTAAGTAAAGTATTATGTAAAGGAAGTGAAATATAATGTTAACGAAAAGTGGAACGTAATGAATGAATGAAAGTCTTGCAAGCAAAATGAATGGAGGTGCACAACCATGTTGTTGTTAGCTCAACTGAAGTGCAGCTTAGCTAGCCCATGAGGATGCGCTTCATGGGTCCAATCTTTGAGATCCTTGTCGCTTTACCCCGGTAGTATAGTCAGCTTCGTGCACAATGTATGGGGGTTTATTTATAAGCCTCGGCACAGTACCAGCTTCATGCACAATGTTGGGGTTTAGCATATGGCATTGACCTAGATATAGTGAAAGATAATGATGAATAAACGAAAAGATAAATGATGATGAAAGATAATAAATGAATATTATCAAAATGTATGTATGATGTATGCTCACGTATGAAAGTAAAGGAAATGCTTAAACAAAAGTAAAGTATCTTATTATAAAAACTAGATCTCACTCAGCATTGTTGACTTTTGTTTACATAATAGTTGGCAGGTAATTGTTGATGCTGAAAGGTGTAGGCGTGGAGATGGAAGCCACTGGGATAGTTCTAGTTTGGCATTCATATTTTTGGAAATGTTATTGTGTTAATACAATTTTTGAAATGTAAATAAAATGACATGATATTTTGACACGAGTTTACTTATTAATGAAGAGTTATATTTTTTCACTGCGAATGATATGTTTTAAATATTTTAGACAATGAATGTCGAGTTGTAAGCGTCCAGGGAACAGGGCCTTACACTTGTTTAACTACTGGATCAACCAGATTCAATTCAGGTTTAGAAACCTGATTCAGATCAGAAATTGATGGTTGAACAGCTAATATATTAGAAGAAGAAGGCATGTCTGACAATTTTCCTATATTCGAAGATGAAATAGATCTAACATCATTAGATAATGCATCTTGAATGGATGATGTCAAAGGTTGAGTAGCTGTAGACACAACAAAAGATCGATTAAAAGTTTCAAACAATGAAGCATAATCATATACCCAAGAAGGAGCAGATTCTGCATCTGTTTTGTTAGATTCATGCCAATCTATATCAAACGACTTAATTATTTATTTTGTCTTTTTGTTATAAACCCCATATGCTACTTTGTTAGCTGAATATCCAACAAAGTAACTGTCAACAGCTTTTTCATCAAATTTTGATTTAGAATGGAAGTGGGCAACAAAGTACAACAAAATCCAAATGTTTTAAAGTATTTGACATTGGGTTTATGTCTAAAGAATATTTCATAAGAAGTCGTGTTTTGTTGTTTATTGATTAAGACACGATTCTAAATATAACATGCAGTGTTAACAACTTCAGCCCAAAATAATAAAGGTAATTTGGCTGCTGATAGCATTGTTCTAGCTATTTCAATCAAAGTTCTGTTTCATATTTCAGCAACTCTATTTTGTTGTGGAGTTCCTGCAGAACTAAATTGTCTCACTATCCCCTTTGAATCATAAAATTTGTTCAGAATATGATTGCAAAACTCAATTCCATCATCACTTGTGATGCACTTAATGGTTTTGTCAGTTTGATTTTCCTCAAGAGTCATGAACTTTATTGGCAAATGAGACGTCTCATCCTTAGTTACTAAAAAGAAAACCCAAGTAAATCTGCAAAAATCATCAGTAATAACCAAACAATACGCACGACGTCCCAAACTCAATACACTTAACGGACAAAACAAATCCATGGGTAACAATTGAAGCATTGATTCAATTTTGGTATGAGCAACTGGTTTATGAGGAACTTTATGTTGTTTGCCTTTTGAACATGACAGAAAATGTTTGTTAAGTTAAAATTCTTTCAATGGCAGGCCTACAACATGATTTCATCTAACCAATTTATTAATATTCTTAATGTTTACATGACCAAGACGACGACGCCATAGAATTGAATCATTCTTTGAGGCTTTTGATAGTAAACAAGACAATGTTACAAATGGATGTGAGCCATTCATACCTAGTAAGTATGTGTCTTTGTCTTTCGGAGTTCTTACTAAAATCCACTCATAGGGATTACAAAGCCAGGTTTTAAAATAAGACATTCTTTATCAGTGAAGTGTGTTGAATACTATTTGTCACAAATTTGAGAAAACTTAACAAATTATGTCTTAGTTTCTCAACAAAACTAACATCTTTAAAATTTAACACACCATACCTCTCTTTGTAATTTTACCTCCTCTGTCTCCGGCAAAAATAACTACCCTCCGTTGTAAGGTTGCATGTTGTTTAATAGTGATATGTTCCTTGTCATATGCCTTGAACAACCGCTATCAACGTGTCATACACTATTGATTACTTGTTGTGGTTGTTCCTGCACATATGAATGAGTTTAATCAACTTTAGGAACCCAAGCCATTGTTGACTTGAGCATATTGTTGTCATCCAAATATGATACTAACTTTAAAATCATATCTCTTTTATCATTGAAAACATAGTCTTCAACAATATCAGGCTCTGATTATTTTTCCTTGATATTTCATTTTAGAATTGGTTTGATCAAAGTTTTAATAATTTTCTTTAATATATTTTGCACTGGAATGAGATTGCTTTCATCAACATGTGAACATTTCTTAATTGAATTTCCTTTGTTCAAATTATGTTTTCTATTATGTGAAATCGAGTTATGAAGTCTTTGTTTGCTTGTAAATTGATGTTGATGAATGCAATTTGTAACCATATGATTTGGCTTGCTACAAACATAACAACATTGTTTATTATATGCATTTTGCACTCATGTATTTCCCTAGAACTATTTATGATAACCCTCAAAGTTATCATAGAATCTGGCTTTAGTATTTCCTTGGCTTTTTGATTCTTTAACAGTCTTTTGTTTTTTCCTTTCATTAAGAACTTTCTTAGCTGAATCCGAAAGAATTGAGGTATCTCTCTTAACAGATTGATTCATTCTTGAAGCCAATGAGGCATGCATAATAGCTTTAATCTTTTGAATCATAGGTACTAGAATGAGACCAGTTTTCTTGATACTTGATCTACACACATCTTGTTTCACATGATTAGCTATAATAAGATTTTTATTTTTAAAGAAACAAGAATTCGTTTCCTTAAAAATATAATCTTCCTTATTTATGTTGCATTTTGAAACGAATCTGTTCTTGAAATCATTTTTCAAGTCAGATACTGATGTTGTAACACGTTTTCTTTAATTTTCTTTATGAATGATCTTTGATTTTAAATTCTGTTGTTTGTTAGACATATTTGAACAAGCATTTGTAGAAACAGAAACATCAAAAATTTCATTGATAACAATTGATGATTTATAAGAAGATTTTTCAGTATAACTTTTATTGTCATTATCAGTAAAAACTATTTCATCATCACTTTCCCACTCTTCAACCAAACCGTCTATCTTCACACTTTCTGCAAAAGAATAATCATCATTAAATTTACTTTCGGTTTTTGTGATAGGTTCAACAGTCAATGAAATGTTGACCGAAGGTTTTAAGTTAGAAGTTTGTTGAAAACCCAATCCATAGTTTAGTTCCTCATCTATTGTGTAATGGATGAAGGCAAATATGTATAATCATGATTAATTGGTGGTGCAATGTTGGAATATCCAACTCCACTTTTACCACCACTAATCTTTTGAGTCATTTAAGACTTGATTATACCTTCAACCATGTTTGAAGATAACTCAAAATTTTCAATAGTTAGTTTTGTAGACAAGAGTTGACTGTTAAGTTTGTTAATTTCCAAAGTTAGATCATTATTACGTGAAGTCAAATCATTAATTTTACAATCTTTATCATGAAGATTTAATTTTGATTGATATATTGATTTGTTTAAAACTTCTATCTTTTCTTTAAAAATTTTCTCATCCTTTTTATATTTACAAGCTTGATATTGGAGTTTTTCAACTTCCAAAATCAAGTGCTTGTTGTGAGCTCTATATTTTTGAGTCTTTTCTACACTTGCATTAGTACAAAGATTGATGTATACTTCATCTGTTTCTTCAGTCTTTGCAGATTTTTCAGGCACTGCTTTCACCATAAATGCATTCAGAACATCTTCCTTTTCTGCTTCAGTTGCTGGAGAGATCTTAGTAGCATTGACAACATCAGAATGAACAAGTGCTGGAGTTTCCTCAACAATATTAACCTTTTCTTCAATCATAGCTAGAGTAGTCTCAACAGCTTCTTCTTTGCTCCTCCTTTTCCCTTTTTAGTTTTTATTGCTTATGTATAGTAGTCTAAATAGTAGATTCATTAAGCACCTTTTCATCATTCTTGATCTCCTCTTCAGCAAAAACACCAGCAAGTTTTTATCAGAAACAAACTCAGCAAACAAATTTTCCCCAACACTTTCTTCACCATCCTGAATCTCTGCTAACAATGCCGTAGAGAGCTTAATATCCAAGATCTCCATTTGGTCTAACTAATCATACTCTCCATTGGTCTGAGAAATTAATGCTTTGTTGTTTGAATAACTTTCCTTATCTCCTTTTGCTTCAACCTCTACCGTCACCATCTTCTTGCCACTATTATTTTGATTTGTCTTTCCTTCAGTACATTCCCTTGCAAAGTGGCCTGGTTTATCACAGTTGTAGCATCTTAAGTTTGTTTTGTCAAACCCGATCTTGCTTGAGTTGTTTACACCAAACATTTTTCTCCCCGTTCTCCTAGTAAAGTTTTTAGCCCTATACACCACCATTGCCATCTGGTATTTAATATCATTTTCTTCAACATCATCAGGATTGACTTGCTGCAAGTCATCAACCAAGATATTGGGTGCACTCAGTCTTCCGGACATGAATGCTTCATAGCTATTCATTAAAGTTGTGAATAGAGCCTAATGTTTTTTTAGCAATTTAGATTGTTTGCTTGGATGGGTTGGACTTGACAACAAAGGCTTGTTAAGTGGGATGTGAGGATTGACTGTTGGGACTTGTAGAAAATTAGTTTGGATTAGGAACATGGAACTGAGGAGTGAATGTCTCTTTGATTGAGGGTTGACAGTGTGCTGATTGTTGTTGTTGACACATTTGAGAGTAGCTGACATAGTAATTGGGATTGCTTGCCATCTTGGCATATAATGCAGAGGCTTCAGCTCCCATGGTGTTTAAATGATTTGCTGCTATCTTTTTGTCATCCATCTCATATGATTTGATTGTAGAAATCAGGTCACTGTGAGACAAGGTAAACATATCTTTTGTTCTCTTGATTGTAGTGAAGTTGTTATTCCAGCTGGACGCTAAAGAATTCAACAGCTTTTGTTAACAGTTTTCCAATGTAATTCTTGCACTCTTCAATTTAGTAATAAGCTTAACGAATCTAGACATTTGAGCCTCCAAGGTCTCACCCAGCACATGGTTAAAGACGTTGAACTCTTGGTTCATCATATATTTACGGCTTTCCCTCATGTCTTTGTTTCCCATGATCTGTTCCTCGATTGCATCCTATAGAACCTTAGCTCCTCTGAACTCTTTGAACTTTTGTGATTGCGGCATAGGCTTTGTCATCGAGTTCAAGTTTCTTCATATCCTCTTCATCCCATAGATGTTCAGGTTTAGGTACCAGCTCTCTCTTGTCATTGTTATATATACAGGAATGTATGGTGCGTACTTGATTGACCGCAACATCTGGGGTCGGTGTATACGACATGATTTTTGAACCTGTAAACCCAATTTGGATAGTCATCTTCACTGAGAAGTCTTGAAGGTTTGGTGCTTGTGCCAATCTCATTGTCAAGGTTTAGTGTAGCAATGATGTTCTTCAGATTTTCCATTTCTGAAACTCGGGAGTTAAACTTTTCAAAAGTTCTTGAAAATTGAAGTTCTCGCGTGAACAGGCTTTACAAAAACTTGTCGCACTAACTTGTCACACAACGTTTTTGCGCATAAAGCTCTATAACTGACTTTTGCGAAAAGATGAACTACTCGCGCGTAAGGAATATTTTTCCAACAAACTTTTGTGAATTGTCTACTTCTCGCGCAAAATAGATACTTCTCGAGTGTGAAAACTGACTTTTCGCACAATCAATTTCATGCAATTTCGAAGTTCCCAACCTCAATTTTACCACCAATTTGTTCAAAATTAAGTGATTAAGCTTCAAATTAGTGATTTAGGTTCAATTTTGATCCTAATTGTCTCTAATTGATTCAAATAAGCTCAATTAACCAAGTAAACTCCATCACTACTTCAATCGGACAAGTTTCAGCTCTTGATATCTTCAATTATGATCACAAACAGCAGAAATCAAGTAATCTTCAAAAGGAAATAAAATTCATAGCTCAAGAACACTTCAAAACTCTTCAATCTTCAATCCAATCGATCTAGAGCATACCAAGCTCTAATACCAAGTGTAAGGATCAAGAATAACACAGTAAATCAATCTCGTGAGGAGAATGCGAATGTAATCGCTTACGGTGAGAAGATTGAATGAATTGAAGACATTATTATGAATAGAAATCAAGCACAAATTTAAATAAAGTTCAAGTATATTGCTTTTTGATTTGAAATGATTATAATAGAATATGAAATCAGGAAAATACGAAAGTCTTTTTAATTACATAAAAAGCAAACTATCTATACTAAACAAGAATGTAAGTTCTCGCATGGATACTTAAGTTCTCACGCGACTTGATCTTTATAATATTCATTTGATTTTTTGAGCCTCTAGGTTCAATCCTTACATATCTTTGAATACATTACTTTTAGTATTTCTCGTTTTCATGTATTAAAAGATACTATTTTGTAATTCACTCACGTTTCTGTCTCGACGAGGGTGTGACACGACACCCGAGCATGCAATATTCATGATCATTTATTCACTAATTCCGTAGTGGACCTGGCCCATACTAAAAATCCCACTTATGAGGAAGTCAAAGAAAATGAATTAAGAGAAAATAAGAAATAGTGGTGGAAGTAATTTTTTTTTCCTCGTGATGTTAGTATTTTTTTCATTCTTGGAGTTTAACAACTCGGAGTCAAAAATTTACTCTCATTTAAAGTCAAGTCAGGCTAAGTCACAAAATAAAAAACATTAGCATTAGATACAAACACAATATCATTAAAATGTCAGAAAAATATATTTAATGTCGATTCCCATGAGTTTTCGTGTTTTAAAACCCATCCTATCACATCTTCAATAGTAACATTTGCATAGAACTATTTTTGAATATAACGAATACAGGCATCGTTCATATACTCATTAATCATCTAGTTACGCAAATCCATCTTCAAATGCAAGCTAAGCTTTATCTTGGGTTTTTTTTAATAAATACATGTGTAAAAGAAAATGAAAATCAACAAGGGTTTTGGACTTTAAGTCTAGTATCTACGATCTATACAACAAACACAAGAATATTTGTTTAAATTTTTATATAACTTAGAGTAAATTTCACGATTGATCCCTGTGATTTTATGGTCCTTAATCTTTATAACTTACGTATATGGTCCCTAATTTTTAATTTCTCTTGCTTTTTATAATCTAATGCACTAACATTTGTTAAAACCAAATGTTAACATAAGAGTATTCGGTCTTTAATCTATAAAACCTTATTTAGTAGGGTTTATTTCTCCATGGTTATATGTCGTCTTACATATGACGTACACACAACAATTCAAAACTCCATTATTTTATTACCATACACTTTTGCATTTGCATTTGTATGTACACAGACACCTATATAAAACAGACATATATGCATACACTCATATATATAAAAAACACACAATTATATACAACTAAAAACCAATATTTATGAGGAAAACTAGAATTTCAACACACAAAATACATAAAAACACACACATTTAAAAAAGACACATATCTTACACAGAACGTTCACACACATATAAAACAAAACAAAACAAAAACGTCTATATAAATCTCTCTCTCTCACACACACATATATATATATATATAGAAAGGTTACGGTACAAAGTGTTTTATTCGTGCGAAGGATACGTAGTTATCATGCAAGAATGGACGTTACGGGTGGAATTGTAACGCAAGGGTAATAATTAATCACGCAGAGATGAAATTATCGATCACGCAAAAGTGAAATTATTACGCAAGAAGGTATTGTTGCGTGAAAATTCCATCTCTGAGTGATAATTCTACGTGAGTGTAATTTGTCTTGCGTAATTATCACTTTGTTCTTGCGTGATAATTCCACCCCAAAACTTCGTACGCTTCACATGAAAAAAACACTCTGTATAGTAACCGGCTCATATATATATATATATATATATATATATATATATATATATATATATATATATATATATATATATATATATATATATATATATATATATATATTAATTTGCTAAAGCCTTTCATGGGTTCCATCTTGAACAGAAGTGTTCAGAACCATAACCGAACAGTAACACAATAAGAACCAAATAGTAACCCAAAGAAATCGATAGCCAACCGATTGGCAATTCAAACCCATTAGCCATTGAGCTAACCGTTAGTACGATGGGCCAGAAATAGATACATATGGGTCTGATAAAATGGCAACCGGTGCTGTGCAAAATCGGGACAATTTTGATATGTGCAGTCACCCACAAATTAAATGGAACACCGATGCATGTAACAATACATTCACCCACATTCCTTCAAGATGTAGTCTTTATAATGTAAGATGCTAAATTGATGAATTAAATATTATTGATTGGTTTGATTATAATATATAGATAACATAATATAAACTTTAAAACTTAACTGAGCTAGTGGGCTCATACTAATAACCCTAATAATAATATAATCTAATACACCCTCGCAATCTGAGCGGTAGAAAATCAGACTCTCAGACCGGAAACAATAAGCATACAACTAAGAACAATAAAAAATTAGTCTAATATATACATGTTCTTTGTATAGTTTTTTTATATGCTTTTATTAGTTGTATTTCATGCATAATCAATAGTACTTTAGATATCATCTTCCTAAACACTAGGATAAGTTAGTGGGTAGTTTATTTGTAGTTTTATAATTTCCTTTAAGTATTGTACCTACAAGGAATGAGAGGGAAAGTGTGTTTATGATCAAATTTTATGTGTTAATTTTACTCGGTAGATTATGAGTGGAGTTGATATTTCCATGCTAGGGTTTGTTCTCGAGCTTTAAAGGTGAGTTCTAGATCTTTTTGCTTAACGTTTTACCTTACTTTTAAGGTTAATATGCATATTTACTCTATGTATTTTCATCAAAGCTATGATTGTACACGTAAAGGTAGTTTTTTTATGTTTGATTATGATGTTCTAACATGATTGATGATGATATAGTGTGCATGCCATCTTTTGTAATGGAACCCTAGCTATATGAGGTCTAGATCTATTATTAGAAACACGATTTAGCAATGATGGAATAGAGATGTTAAGCCTAAAATGGGATAGTAGGGTTTGAGCAGCCACATTAGTACTGTTACCCGCATCAGACGAACCGTAGAAAATATGCTATCTTATACCATCCAAATTGAACACTATTACCCGCATCAACTAGTATCAGCATTGACCTTAGGCATCCGTATCAAACACTATCATCTGTATTAACCCCTTTAACTTAGTTGCATGGACTAGTACCCACATCAACTGTTACCCCCAATTAATTGTTACCCGCATTGAACAACCCATCTGCATTGGACCCATTTCACCTGCATTAGCCTATACTTCACCAAAACCTTAGTCATTGCTCATCCGCATTAACTTTAATCATCTACATCACCATAGTCATCACATCAGGTTATTGTTACCTATATTAGAGGATATCTAGGATATTATCATCAATGATTTTTGGATTTAGTGCGGACGAGGGGCCGATTGTTAATTTAATGGGTTGTTTTTACTACATGAATTCTTATGTGTTACAAAACACATGTGGCTTTAATATTTAAATATACATAGTTTAAACGAGTTTTATTTAAATTCATAAGGTTTTGTGACTAATTATGCATAATTGGTGGATTTGCATGTCCTTCTAAGCATTGTAGCAGAACGGAGTAGAAACGTAGAAAATATGCTATCTTAAACCATCTACATTGAACACTTTTACCCTCATTGACCTTAGCCATCTGTATCAAACACTATTACCCGCATTAACCCTTTTAACTTAGTCACATGAACTAGTACCCGCATCAACTATTACCCACGATGATTGTTATCCGCATTGAACTACCCATCCGCATTAGACCCATTTCACCCGCATTAGCCTACGCTTGACTAAAATCTATGTCATTGCTCATCCGCATTAGCTTTAGTCATCCATATTACTATAGTCATCCGCATCAGGTTACTATTACCCGTATCAAAGGATATCTAGGATATGATTTCTGGATTTAGTATGGGCTAGCAACTAATTCTTATTAAATGGTTCGTTTTTACTATATGAATTCCTGCATGCCATACTCCTACAAAAGGGCAATTTAGGCTCTATGCTATATGATGAAAGTAAAGAATCATTAAAAATATTTTGTATAACGAAGTTGAACATTAATAGATGAAAAATGACAATGTGGAACCTAATGAAAAGAAATGTGAGCCCATGATGAAAAGTCATACAAGCACTAATGAATGGACTTCACTTATATAAGTCAAATGAATGAATGAACTTCACTCATTTGAGTCAAATGAATGGAATGGGCCTTTGTTCATGAGCAGGTTGTGTGTCTTGTAGTGTCGGTAAACCGTCAGATATTTAGATTACCGTGAAAAGTATTTGTTGATAGGGCTAACATTTGTTGTCAATCCTTGAGCTCTTGTTTTGTGCAACCTTAGTTTATGAAAAAGAATAAATAATAAATAAATTGAAGATAATTAACACAATTAAGGATGATATGAAAGTCAATTTGACTAATATGAATGATAAATGTGTTCATTAAAGGACAAATTATATTTGACTTTAAGATACAATTTTAATGTTTTGCTTCAAGGAAAAATGTTTATTATGGTCAAGTTGTACTATGAAATGAATGGTTTAAGGTTTTTTCACTACAATGATTAATTTTAATAATATTTTATACTATGAATGACTAATTATGAGAACTATTGGGTTTATGGCCTTATATTTTTTAACTTACAAAAAATTACAAATATTAACAAAAGCAATGAGGTTCATAATTCTTTTTGTTTTTTCAGAAAACAATGGTGATAATCATAGAAAAAAGGTTGGCGTCATTCGGAATTTGTGTATTATACATTCTACTTGGAACCTAGAAAAGTATGATGTTGATTGATCCCTCATCCCCAAGGTGGTTCTGCCACTGATGACAAATCAAAAAAGGTGAAGTGCTCGCAAGAGTTAAAGGAAATATTGGGGAATTTATGGCAATCACAATCTAACTTAGACAAGATGGACTTTACCAGAGGAATGTGTAATTTGGAGCTCCGCCTTTAGTCATAAAAGAATTCTTAAAAAGAAGAAAAATAAGGTTGATCCTCCAACTAACCTGATGGTCATAAGAAAATTTTCGAAAAAAAAAGAAAGGTGGACACTCTGATAGACTTGGCGGTTAAAAGAAAGGCTTCAAGATAGACGAAACATGTGGATTGCAAGAAGTGAGATGCTTTGTGGTCTTGAATTTTGAGGATCAGGTGTTTTGATTCTAGTCTTGATGTCTTATTGGTGTTTGTTTATGTGGTGTTCTTTTTTTGTTGTTGTTGGGGCGGTTTGTTTTGATGTTTGAGTACTTTCTTGATGGTGCTTTTGTAATTTGGTGGTTGTCTTTGATAGTATCTAGTTTCTTGCAAGATTTTATTTTTAATGGAGTAAAAGTTTTTACCATTAAAAAAATATAGATAGGAGAAGATAAATGATAAGGAAGAAAGGTGGACGTTACTATAAACAAAATGAAGTAGAACATAACAGATAACATAACTTCAGGGTTTAGATAGGATGCTAGAGCCCAACTTTTCTAGACTTATTTACAAATGCAAAAAGAACCCTACTCGTATAGAAAACCGATTTCTATTGCTTAGTCACTTGGATAACTTTTGGAGGACAGATGACATCCGTTTGGTATTCAAAAACCGGATTTATTATAAAGAAGCTGATATAGCACTATTTTTTTTGCAATCATCCGATCTAATATTTTATGATATAAAACCAATAGACCAGGTTATTTTGAGTTATATAACCAAATCTTTTAGAAAAAATAAAGCATGCACATGTGAAAACGTTATAATTTTTTTATATCAAAATCTGACTATATTGAAAGAGACATGTGTATTTTATAGTAACACATGGAAGGAATGGCAAACCTACTTTTAATACAAATCTACTTCGAAATGAGTTTTACTCTAGTATTTCTTCAGAAATGTTATTCCTAATTAATGCGTGTAGATATTTTTAAGATAAAGTATGAAAGATAAGTATTTAAGATTAAGCGTGAACTAGTATTTTACCGTCGCACGTTGCGGCAGCGGCGGCGTACGCGGTAAGATAAAGTATATACTATAATCGACCCGACTCGTTTACGAACTAAAATTACGTCAAAATGTAAAGTAATTCGAATTTATCTCGCTGAACGAAAACGTATTGTATTCAACACGACTCCACACAAAATTTACATCATAACATAGACCAACTTAAAACGTCCATAAAATAAGCATGTATGATGGCGTCGTATGTGACGTGATAAATTATAGATTACAATCGCCTTGATTTGTTTCTAGACTAAATTTATGTCGAAACATAGAATAGAGTAACTTGAATTTATACCATCAAATGCAAACGTATTATATTTGTCAGAAATCGTTTCCAAACGTTTTATAATAGGTTTCATAAAAATATATTAGATGTTTTTTTCTACATAGTAAGCAAAAACTAAATCTAAAATAAGATGAATTTTAATGTTTTAAGGGAAAATTTCTAAATAAAAGTAAAATAGAAATAATTATAAAGAAGAGAAGGTAAACATAATTTTCGTTTGACTAAACTCTTGATGATTAAAAAAGTGGCCGCCACCAAGCGTCGAACCTTCGCAGACTTTGTTAGCACAAGGCACAAACCCAGGCCAAGAGCCCAACTATGGTTTCGAATTGCTTCAATACATATATATACGTATAACTAGCTTTAGTTACCCGTGTATGAAAAAAAAGCGTAAAAAGTTAATTATTAAATAACATAAAAATAAAAATAAAATCAAGTGTATTATCTATTAAATAAGACATAACAACTTTTAATTATAAAGTCACAAACGAGCAAAAACATCATTGTAAACTACATTTGTAGTAACATTAGTAGGTTTACACCCATTATCTAAATCTAAAAGCTTCAATCCATCTTTACTCTTAACTTGTGACAAGATGCGATCATGCGTAAAAATAGGCTCTTTCAAGTATAAATCGACACTTAACAGAGATTGACCTTAACTTTTGTTTATTGTTATAGCGAAATATACAGTCAAAGAAAACTGTCTTTTTTAGACTTAAAATGAATCATTTTGACGGGTCAAAACGTGAGCTTGATATTGAGTGGGTGTGAGGATATTAGTATGAAGAAATTAAGATTTAAATAATATACACTGAAAAGTTATGTACAATAATTAGATCAATTTTGAATTATTTTGATCCTGTAATCAAATATAGAGAGATAGTATTGAATCGGGTTGGATCGGGCTATAAATATTCATAATATCTCTGATTAGTTGTTGATTATTATTTATTTAATACTAACTTTAGTAAACCCGTGTATTACACGGGTTGAAAAAATAAAATATTAAATACAATAAAATTTTGTGAAGTTTAAAATGATAATTTAAAATAAGATATGATTATAATTACATATGAGTAATAACTATAAGTAATAAAATAACGATATCAATTTTTAAACTTTTGTTTTTAAACTTTCTTTTCAAAAAAAGTTAAATATTTTTTTCAAAACAAACCGTATTAAGAATGTTATTTTTTAAATTTTTTTATTATAACTCCGAATTTTAATTATTTTTAGTTTATAAAAAAGTTTACTTTTTAAAAGTACCAATTTTAAAATATTTTATATTTTAAAAAAATTTAGATGTTTTAGAAAAAAATTTTAATTGTATAAAAAATTGTTTTCTAAAAATAACATTAATAAAAAGACATCTTTCTTAATTTATTAATCTAAAAAAAATTAAAATTATTTAATATTTATTAATTTAGGTAATTATTTAAGAGGAGAGAGAGGCGTGAAAAATAAACTTAAGGAGCCTAGAAAAATATCAAATGTCTCCCGAAATTACTCTTTTAGTATTATATATAGATTAGAAAGAACAAAATAATAAAACCACCTACCTTTGATTTAAAGTATAAGTATAATTATGAGAAATCAGATCTTTTTTATATTTTTTTCTATTAAGTTATTATATTAATGGAGATCGGTAGGTTAGAGTAGTTATCTATTTCTATTTTATTGTATTTTAATTCTTCATATACAGCATTAAATTTCTCTTAAAATATTCAAGTATACCTTAACTCCTTTTTGAAGAAATAAACAAGCCAAATTTTATTTGAATTATAGGTCATCGGTACTTTTTAAAATTTAGCCAATATAATTGCTATTATTTTTATATTTATTGTGTTCTTTTTTTAAATCTCTATATGTTACATGATAACTGATTGGCAGTGAAAGTTGAAAAAAATAATTGACACGAACATCAGTTTCTCAAATACAACTATGAGAATTATGGTAGCTAGTAAAATTGCAATTATCAAAAGAACTAGAGGTGATGTTCTTATAAAATAATTTATGATTAATTGGTAGAAAATGTTATCAACTATCACCTTAAATTCCTTGTGTAATGAACTACAACATTTACATTGTGCATAACAAATATAATGTCGGTTACTATTCCATATACAAATGTTTACCTATTATCACTATCACAATTTAAAGGTAACTATTGAAGTGTGACCAAAAGTACCATTGTGACCACCATCTTTTGTAGTTTTGTACCAGGCTAGTTTGGTTTGTCGAGCTGTCCCAAGCCTTAAATTGAAGTGTGAAATCTCTAGTTTTTCCAACTGTAAATCGTAAGTTGAAATGCATTGTGCCTACCTTGATTGCACCGATGGATTTAACCCGGTTTAACGGTTTGATTGGTTTTAACGCATTTTAAACGTCCCTGCTACAAAGCCATCTCATTGACATCCAGTGGCGAAGCTTGAACAAAAGCATACGGGGGGCGGGGGGCGGAAGTCACAACCACGAGACCAAATTTTTTTTTTTTGTATAGCTATGTTCGAGGTTATATGTTTTGGTAATCGTGTCGGCGGTGGTTTGTATATTGAAGCAATTCGAGGTTATAATAAAACCACCAGTCTTACACATAATAACATAAAAATAAAAAAGCTATTTAATAATGTTGCGCGAGAAAGGTGAGTACATTACAACTCAGCCTGACGACCTTTAAGATCTTTGAAATCAACTATTATGCATTCGAAAATCAAAACTTCAGCTATTTCCTTTTCTATGTAAATCATTAAGTTATTTGCAAGATACTCATCTGACATTTTATTATGAAGGCGATTCTTGAATATTTTCATTGCTGAAAATCCCCTTTCTGTTGTTGCAGTAGATACCGGAAGTGTCAAGACTAGCCGAACCACTCTGTCAACCAAATAATACGTCTCACGTTTCTTAGTTTTCACAAGACTTTTGCATAGATCAGACCTCTTAGCTTGATATTCTTTATCTTTTTAATATTAAAAATCTCTAATTGATATCTTAATTGAATCCTCTCCTGGTCTGTAAAATCTTCAGGATAATACTTCTTAACAATAAAACAAATCTGATCAACATCAATCTCTTTTGATACTAAAGTTGAAGTAAGAGACAACAACTCCATTGCATGCTCATTGAATCTACATTTTAACTCATATAACTGTTTATCCAATATGGATGTAAACAGAATTACATGGCAATAATGTTCAAATATAACATGAAGATCTTTTTTACGAGGCCGATACCGAGTAGAAGAATATGGAGCGTTCATATCCGGCATTTCAGTTTGATATTATTCACAAGAAAAAGTAATTTGACCAAAGAAAGAATCCCATCCATGGTTTCTGAAATCATCTAAACTATTCTTTGTTGATGAAACTAACTTCATGGCATTAAAAATATCTTGGGATTTCTTTTGTAAAGATTGAGAAAGTGTGTTAGTCCTTCCCATTATATTCTTTATCAAGTGAAACACAAACTCAAATGATTGCGTGTGACTGTAAGCTGCATCAACATCTTCACGTTGAGAAAAAGTAGTATGAGATAAGTCTTCAATTATTCCTTGAAGAACAATAGACTTGACGTTAAACATCTTAAGTAAACTGCAAATAGAGTTAAAATAAGATCCCCAGCGTGTATCACCGGGTCTTCTTAAAGTCCCAACTTGACTTAATCATCTTCTCGAGTTGATTTCACCCAATTTCAATAAGTTCTTAACCTCCGCTGCCTTTGCCTTTTGTAACTCATCATGACGCTTACTAGAAGCACAAACCATATTAATAATAGAAACTAAACTTGTAAAAAGCTAATGTAGTGGAATAACTTTCCTTGAAGCATAAACCAAGGCAAGTTGTAACCTGTGAGCAAAAATACCATAATAAGCATTAAAGTATTTAGTCAAACCGAAGAAAAGAATAGAGAAATAAGGACAATCCTTAAGAACAAGCGATTGTAATCCATTCCATTCCCATCTCATATTGCTAGCACCATCATAACCTTGACCATGGATTTTACTATCATCAAACTGATACTTCAAAAGTTGTCTCCACATACTTGTTTTCAAGGTTAATGATAAAGTAACCCTAACATGAACCATGTCTAAGAGCCTTTCTCGTATGATCCCTTCCACATCAACAAATCTCAAAACTATGGCCATTTGCTCTTTTTTCATCTCATCTCGTGACTTATTAACCATTACACAATAGTATGAATCCCCCACTTCATTACGAATATGCTTTCACACTTTATTTGCAATAATACTAGGAATTTGAATGTCTCCAGAAGTATACTTTGAATTATAGGGAGCGTTCCTTAATATAATATTTGCAACCTCATCATTATAAGAAGCTAAAAGTTGTAGTAATTCAAGAAAATTACCACGATTATTTGAAAAGAAGATTCATCATGTCCTCATAAAGTACAAGCTTGGAATGCCAACCACTTCACTACATCAACTAAAGCTTTTAATAGTAAATGGTTCTTCAATATTTGATCTTCATGTTGTTTCACAAAGACATTCCCAATGTATGTTGCTTGGTTCAACAAATTTCACCACATGCCACAACATCTCTATGTTGAGAAGAACCAATATGTTTCAAGTATGCATAGTTTTTACCATCATTAACTTTTTTCCAATTGTCAAATCCTTTAAGTGTATATCCATCATAACCATCGCATACATTTGGTTTATCATTAAACAAATAACAAAGAAGGCAATATGAAACATTTATTGGTGAAGAATACTCTAACCAACTAGAGAAAATCTTGTATCAAGAATATTAGAATCTACGATTCTTTTGATCTTTAGAATACCCTTTAAGATGAACTTAAAAAGGTCCAAAATTCAAATAAGCTCGTCTTACTTCTTCTCTAGAACTAACCAAATAATCCCACATTTGTCTTCGTTTAGCCGAATCTCTTTCTAGATTATTAAGATCCACTTCATTAGCATTTGATAAAGGAACTTCAGAAGCATGATGCTCTTGTTGATTTTCATGTTTTTTCCGACTCACTAGTTGAGGTTTTTTGACGTTTCTCATGATTTGCATCATTAATTTATTCACCAACAACCTTTCTTTTGAAAAAAGAATCAATAGTTTTCCCATCCAAAATCCAATTACATTCAATCAATTATAATTTCTAACCAAACTTGAACAATTAAAACTTAAATAATAAATAAATCAACCTTAGGGCTGTAGGCGTGTGTGGGCAAAGGGTGAAGTACTGAAGAGGCCGGGGAGCACCGCCCCCCATCTTCTTTTTTTCGTCAGTATGTTCATTTTTTTTGCTGCGTAGTTATATTTTTTTTTTGTCAATGCCCCCCGCCCTTTCAATCCTTCGCCCCTGTTGGCATCCTATCTTACCCCTATCAATAGCCACCACAGTTAATTTAACATCTAAAAATTGATAACCTATAATTATATTATATCAAAAAGGTAAACTTTACATTTGTAGTTTAGGCAATAACATTTATTATCTTATTCATAGGGTTGCAAAAGAGTCGAGCCATGATGGACTTTAACAAGCCGAAGTCAACTCGCGAGCCAACATTTTATTTTTTTATAAAAGTAAATTTATTGATTTTCTACACATATTCATATATAAAAATAAAAAAATAATATATTTTGCATCTGGTTATCTTAAGTGAATAATGATATGAGTTTGTTGATTCATGAACTACGATCATCCTTTGTATTTTTATAATTTGATTTTTTTTCACTAGCAAAAGTCAAAATAATCATATGCATATGGTCTTTTTAAATAACTAGACCTATACCCCCGCGCGCGTTGCGCGAGGAAGAAAACTATATTTAACGCGTTAATTTGTAGTGATCTCCTTTCGGCAAAGGTTTACATACAAAGGATGTTTCAAAAAAAAGCAACGTTGTTGATGTGCCTATACAAAATAGCAAAACTACTTGTCCCTTGTGATCAGCAACAAGAAGTTGCTTGCATTGTTGTTATACTTGACGTTTAGATTGATCTGATACCCGGTGCTCAACCAGTTGCCAAGGCACCGTACCGATTAGCTCCGACTGAGATGAAGGAACTAATGGTTCAACTGCAGGAGTTGATGGACAAGGGATTCATCCGACCGAGTATCTGTCCCTGGGGTGCTCCGGTCTTATTTGTAAAGAAGAAGGACGGTAGTATGAGAATGTGTATTGACTACCGAGAATTGAACAAGTTGACGGTGAAGAATCGATATCCCCTACCGAGAATTGATGACTTGTTCGACCAGCTCCAAGGTGCCAGTTGGTTCTCGAGGATAGATCTCCGATCTGGCTACCATCAATTGAAGGTAAAGGAGGAAGACATCCCTTAGACAGCTTTTCGCACGCCTTATGGACACTACGAGTTTCTCGTCATGTCCTTCGGTTTGACTAACGCGCCAGCTGCCTTTATGGATTTGATGAACCGAGTGTTTTAGCCAATGTTGGATAAATCAGTGATTGTGTTTATTGATGATATACTGATCTATTCAAAGAGCGAAAAAGAACATGCCGACCACATACGCGAAGTGTTGGAGACACTTAGAAGGGAGAAGCTATACGCTAAATTCTCTAAGTGTGCTTTTTGGTTGCGCAATGTTCAATTTTTGGGTCACGTGGTGAATGCTGAAGGGATCATGGTAGACCCGGCGAAGGTTGAGGCAGTAATGCAATGGAAGTCTCCAAAGACGCCATCCGAGATTCGCAGTTTCTTGGTTTTGGGGGGCTACTACAGAAGGTTTATTCAAGACTTCTCCAAAATAGCATCACCTTTGACCAAACTGACTCCTAAGGATGTGAAGTATGTGTGGGGACGGGACAGGAGGATGCGTTTGAGGAGTTAAAGGCAAGATTAACTCAGGCTCCTGTCTTGACATTGCCCAAAGGAAGTGAAGACTTAGTGGTATACTCGGATGCTATTCGGGACTAGGTTGCGTGTTGATGCAACGTGGAAGGGTAATAGCCTATGCGTCTCGACAGCTGAAAACTCACGAAGCCAATTACCCCACTCATGACTTGGAGTTAGCGGTGGTGGTTTTTGCATTAAAGATTTGGAGGCACTATTTATTCGGGACAAAGTGCACAATCTTCACGGACCACAAGAGCTTAAAGTATTTCTTTGAGCAGAAGGATCTCAATATGAGGCAAAGGAGGTGGTTAGAATTAATCAAGGACTATGACTGCGAGATCCATTACCATTCGGGCAAGGCCAACGTAGTGGCCAACGCCCTTAGCCAAAAGGAGAGACCCGAGCTGCTTGCATTGTTGATGTGCCTATACAAAATAGCAAAACTACTTGTCCCTTGTGATCAGCAACAAGAAGTTGCTTGCATTGTTGTTATACTTGACGTTTAGTTTTTGGGTATGTTCACTCCTCAAAATCTCTTAGTTTTTGCCTAGAAATGAACTTGAATATGCAAGATCCAAATTAAAGCACCTAAATATAACACAGAAAGAATTCAAGATGTACATGATTCAAACCAGTTTAATAACAAAATACAGTGTGTAAGCTATAGATAAGAATTACAGGAAAACTATATTTCGACAAATCAAAACAAATGAAAATATAGATGTGAAGGTTAATGATCTTATCCAATTCATATCTTTTTAATCTGGACAGTCCTAAATTAGAAGTGAAATTAAACATGAGAGAAACAATCTCTTAATTCATTGCAACGTGAAATATTAACTAAGATTTCATTGCAAGCCTAACACATAAAACATAATGCACCAACATAGTTCACATAAGGAAAAATCTTGTAAGAGGATTGACATAACGAAGCAAGATCTAGACAGATGTTTCAAAAAGAAAAGCAAAAGCTACCTTTATGCAAAACCAACGGAGCGATAGAAGTTCTCCAGGTAAAAGTCTTTCCGTTAAAAAGCTTGAAGTTGAGAATTTAAAACATAAGTTCTTCTCAACAAACAATCAGACTTGAACGTAATTGTTTAGAAACGACACACAAATCAAAGAATAAAATTCACCCAAATAAAAAAAACATATATAATCAAAATGATGAAATATTGGTGATTCATGTCACAGAAACCCAATATATAATATGATGAAACTTTCTTAGTTCATTACCTAGAAAGATGGTTAGTGAGATTATATACTATTATGTCTGATGCATCACCACCCTAAAGTTAGTTTTCATCAAACTTTCTATACTCACTATTAGCTTAAAAATATGAAAAGAACTTATATAGCATTCAACAAAGGTAAAATAAAAAAAATTAAGTAGTTATATCCTTAACAATAGAAACATCTGAAAGTGGAAAACGTTCTTCTAGACATCGGCCTTTAAACAAAACACGCATAGGAGTAAAAACAAATAGGTAACAACTAAAGTGACATTAGCAAACTAATACATAAATGAGTACATAAGAAGAGTAGGTTGTACCTGATGGAAAGTATGCTTCCACAGATTAATGTTGAAGTTAATATTTGAACAAAAGTCAAAGCTCATTTTGCAAGTACCAAAACAAACCTAACAAATAAGACTGTAAATCAACAGCCTAATTTTTTAATCTGTTTCGGATATCAGTCTCTCGTTCCAATATTTCCTAAATGTTATAACGGAAATAATTCTTTGTAATGAAGATCGACTGAGAAATCAGTTTGATAGAAGATTAATAAACTCTAAACTTATTAAATTTAGAATAATCAAAATTAGCAAAATGGTGACTCGAACCCTACAAAGATCTCGCATGTTCAGTGTAGCTTGTACACTTGAGCCGTCTGTTAGAATATGAGTGGTCCCTTATTTACTCTATGTAATTAATTATTGTATTTATTTTTTATTCTTCACATTTCTTTGTATTAATGTATCAGATTATTATATATAGCTCATATCCCTATTTGTTTGGGATATAGAAAGTTCATCCTTTCATGGTATCATACGCTTAACCTCGATCCCCTTTCCCAATCTTCATCCTCTCTCCCTTCTTCATGGCTTCCTCCTCCTCTGATTCTACCCTCTCCATGAACACACCATTCGGTTGTCCTCCTCCAATTACCTATTGTGGAAGACTCAGATGACCCCATTATTTCCTACCAGGGCCTCCTTCCTCACATTGATGGCTCTCTACCTGCCCCAGCCCCTGTGATTGTTAAAGAGGACAAATCCTCCCCTAATCCAGCCTATTCTGCCTGGCTTAATGCTGATCAAAGGGCAATCATCATTCTCAACGCCTCTTTATCTGAGGAAGCTGCTGCCGAAATCATCGGCCTTTCTACCGCTCGTCAGATCTGGCTTGCCCTAGAGGCCTCCTACAGCAACTCCTCTATCGAACGGATGCATAATCTCCGTGACCAGCTGAGTAACTTAACTAAAGGTTCTTCCTCGGTGGCGGAATTCGGCAAAAAATTCAAGGGTTTTTGCGACCAATTGGCGGCGATCGGTCAACTCGTTGCTGAATCCGACAAACTGCACTGGTTCCTTTGTGACCTGGGTCCTTCCTTTGAGGGCTTCTCCACCGTCGTTCGCTCTTCGAGGCCAGCACCGGTGTTCCGTGACCTGCTGGCTCAGGCCGAGAGCCATGAAATTTTCTAGCATGCCCTTCATGGTCACTCGTCAGCCCCTATTGCATTTTCTACGGAACAGTCTTACAAACCCGCCACCAGTTCCAATCGTAATTTCAGTCGCGCCTCTCGTGGCAGAAACTGCGGTGGCCGTAGTCGTGGCCAGCGCCCACCCCACTGCCAATTATGTCTCACAACTGGACATTATGCCAACCAATGTCCCAAGCTATCTCAGTTTGCTACCAACCCAGCCCCTACCGAGACCGATCTTGCCAAAGCTTTTCATGCTCAATGTCAAATGTCTTCGTCTCCTGACTGGTTTGTTGACTTCAAGGCTACGGACCACATGACCCTTTCTCTAGACATGGGTAAATCAACTCCTCTTGATGGTAAGGCACATGTCACTTTCGGTAATAGCCAAAAGCTTCATGTTTCTCACATTGGTAAAACTTAAGTCTTGCCCAACATCTTGTTAAATGATGTGTTGGTTATTCCTAACCTTCAGAAAAATTTGCTTTCTGTTGGTAAATTGACTACTGATAATCATTTGGATGTGTTGTTTTCCCAACCGTATTTTTATATCCAAGATCGCACGACGAGGGAAACTCTAGCTCAAGGAAGATGTGAAAATGGCATGTATGTGTTGACCTCCGATCATCAAGCCTGTTTTGCCGCCTCATCCTTGAAGGCATCTTCTGAATTATGGCACTTACGTTAAGGCCACGTGTCGTTTGATACTATTTTACATCTAAATAAAACTGGTTGTTTGTCCGTTACCTCAATTCTACCCAAACCTACTATCTGTTCTTCTTGTGAACTTGCTAAAGGACATAAATTACCATTTGATCTTAATGAAAAACGTGCCTCACATCCATTAGAACTTTTTCATTGTGATTTATGGGGGCCGTCTCCGGTTACATCCGTTGATGGCTATCGGTTTTATGTACTTTTTGTGGATGATTTCTCCCGATTCTATTGGTTCTACCCATGGAAAACCAAATCGGAATTTCCACGAATTTTGGCCATTTTTATGAAGTTTGTGCAAAATCAACTTTCAAGAAATATTAAAGTATTTCAAAGTGACGGTGGAACGGAGTTCTTGAACTACCAGGTAAAACATCTATTTGAAGAGAATGGCACTTTTCACCGAGTTTCTTACCCGTATACCCCTCAACAAAATGGACGGGTCGAACGTAAACACCAGCATGTCGTTGAAACTGGTCTGGCCATGCTTTACATGGGTCACGTTCCTCCCATATATTGGGTGGAGGCATTCTCTACGGCCGTCTATATTATTAATCGCCTACCAACAAAAGTTTTAACTACTAAATCATCTTTTGAGATGTTGTTTACCCTCAAACCAACCTATGAGAACTTCAGGGCATTTGCTTGTCGTATATACCCGCACCTAAGGAATTATGCCCCTCACAAACTTGCCCCACGGAGCATTCCTTGTATTTTTTTGGGATATTCCTCCCAGCATAAAGGCTATCAGTGTCTCGACCCGACCACCTCGAGAATTTATGTGTCGCGACATGCCAAATTTGATGAAACTTGCTTTCCCTTCTCAGGTGATACTACAATCACTAACCCCAGCCTTCTACCCACCATCTCCTTCTTGGATAACTCTCCTCAACCTACCATCCCATCACCAAGCTTACCAAACAAAACCCAAACTACCCCACCATCTAACACCCAACACCCCCACTGTTGTGCTTGTCCTTCTGATGAGCCCAGTGGGTTACACACTCCATCACCAACACCTCCATCAAGCCCTCTGCCCACCCCACCATCCAGCCATTATCCAACCCCTCTCCTACACCTGATCCAACTACTTCACCCCCTCCTGCTATTGCGCCACATTCCCCTCCACAAACAACCTTAACACACCCAATGCAAACTCACTCCAAAGATGGAATTTTTAAACCAAAACATCGTGTTGACCTCGCCCATACCTCTCATCATGCCCTCTTTGCTGCCTTGTTTGCCACCCGTGATCCTCAAGGAGTTAAATCCGCTTGTAAACATCCTCATTGGGTTGATGCCATGCAAAAGGAGCTTAATGCTCTTCACAACAATCACACCTGGACTCTAGTCCCACGTCCGGCCCATCATAATGTGGTTGGTGCCAAGTGGTTGTTTCGCACCAAATATCAGGCCGATGGCTCCATTGATCGATAGAAAGTCCGCCTTGTGACCCAGGGGTTTACTCAAGTACCCGGTCTTGATTTCTCCCACACGTTTAGTCCGGTGGTCAAGGCTGCCACGGTTCGTGTTGTACTCTCTTTAGCCATCATTAATGATTGGAAACTTCTTCAATTGGATGTTAATAATGCGTTTCTCCATGGCAACCTCAATGAACTTGTTTTTATGGAACAACCTCTGGGATTCGTTGACACCAGATTTCCTAATCACGTGTGTCATCTAAACAATGCCTTATATGGGCTCAAGCAGGCCCCACGAGCTTGGTTTCAAAGACTCAGTTGCTTTCTCCTACAGCATGGTTTCTGTAGGAACCTCTGAGGTTAAGAGGCTGATGCAACCAAATGATCAATCAAAAGATTCCAAAACAACCAGGTCATCCAACATGCACTAAGGAACAAAGAAGAACTAGCTTCGGAAGTTTTACACACTCAAGAAAAATGCTAAGTGTAAAATCTTCCGAAGCCAATGTTCAAAAGAAACTATTGAGGAAACTTTACACTAAGTGTTAAGTCTTCCGAAGCCAAAGACTCAACTCTTCCGAAGGTTAAAAATGAAGTCTTCCGAAGCTCTCAAGATAAAGTCTTTCGAAGCTGAATAACGATAAGACTGATTACTTTAGAAGAGAGAGAAAAGACACCTTTTTTGTCAACTTTATCATAAAGCAACCTCCTGTCCACTGCCCACCTCCATCAAGCCCTCTGCCCACCCCACCATCCAGCCATTATCCAACCCCTCTCCTACACCTGATCCAACTACTTCACCCCCTCCTGCTATTGCGCCACATTCCCCTCCACAAACAACCTTAACACACCCAATGCAAACTCACTCCAAAGATGGAATTTTTAAACCAAAACATCGTGTTGACCTCGCCCATACCTCTCATCATGCCCTCTTTGCTGCCTTGTTTGCCACCCGTGATCCTCAAGGAGTTAAATCCGCTTGTAAACATCCTCATTGGGTTGATGCCATGCAAAAGGAGCTTAATGCTCTTCACAACAATCACACCTGGACTCTAGTCCCACGTCCGGCCCATCATAATGTGGTTGGTGCCAAGTGGTTGTTTCGCACCAAATATCAGGCCGATGGCTCCATTGATCGATAGAAAGTCCGCCTTGTGACCCAGGGGTTTACTCAAGTACCCGGTCTTGATTTCTCCCACACGTTTAGTCCGGTGGTCAAGGCTGCCACGGTTCGTGTTGTACTCTCTTTAGCCATCATTAATGATTGGAAACTTCTTCAATTGGATGTTAATAATGCGTTTCTCCATGGCAACCTCAATGAACTTGTTTTTATGGAACAACCTCTGGGATTCGTTGACACCAGATTTCCTAATCACGTGTGTCATCTAAACAATGCCTTATATGGGCTCAAGCAGGCCCCACGAGCTTGGTTTCAAAGACTCAGTTGCTTTCTCCTACAGCATGGTTTCTGTAGGAACCTCTGAGGTTAAGAGGCTGATGCAACCAAATGATCAATCAAAAGATTCCAAAAACAACCAGGTCATCCAACATGCACTAAGGAACAAAGAAGAACTAGCTTCGGAAGTTTTACACACTCAAGAAAAATGCTAAGTGTAAAATCTTCCGAAGCCAATGTTCAAAAGAAACTATTGAGGAAACTTTACACTAAGTGTTAAGTCTTCCGAAGCCAAAGACTCAACTCTTCCGAAGGTTAAAAATGAAGTCTTCCGAAGCTCTCAAGATAAAGTCTTTCGAAGCTGAATAAAGATAAGACTGATTACTTTAGAAGAGAGAGAAAAGACACCTTTTTTGTCAACTTTATCATAAAGCAACCTCCTGTCCACTGCATGCTCTGGTGGTTCAACAACTATCATATGTTGGTGAAACCTCCATGCTTTATGATAAAGTAGATAAGGTCTTTGTTTGCAAGTTTCTGTATTTGTTTCCTGTTTGGCTTTTTGTAATAGGAAAGTCAGTGAGCTATGGCTTGTCATAGTCACTAGTCAAAAGTCAATCTGCCTTTTGACTTTAGGCTGATCTTGTTGTCTAGATTAGTCATATCCAACTGTCTTTTTGCATATTGACGGTTGTAGGTTTAGTATAAAAAGTCAAAGGTTCTTGTATTTTAAATATCAGTGCAAACACATGTAATAGAACTGAAGAAGCAATATACTACTACCTTGAAAATTATTTTCTTGTGTTCTTGCTCTTACTTTACTTGTGTTATGCATTGTATCATCTGTTAAAGTTCTAAGTTCCCCACTTGAATTGTTAAGTGATCCTAAGATCCTCCTAAGTGTGTTAACTAAGTGCAAAGTCCTTTTTTAACGGTCTTGCAGTTGGTATCAGAGCATTCCAGGCTCTTGTTTGCAAGATCTCACCATCTTCAAAACCTCTTAGTAACACACATCACTTAACTCTTCAAATGGCAGCTATCTCCAAAGCTGATATGGAAACTGGAACAATGACAAAGTCCCCACTGATCACTCCTAAGGATTTTGACACTTGGTGTCAAAGAATGGAAGGCTTTATCAAGTCTCAAGATTCTAGGATGTGGGAGTTTGTTGTAGATGGACCTCATGTACCATGCACCTCTTCAGCTGCTGTTGGTGGTGGCATGATACCAAAAGAGAGGGCTGACTTTTCTGATAAAGACTGGAAAAGAATTGACATTGATCAGAAAGCCATGACAGCCCTCCAAACTACTCTTCCAAACTCTATCTACAGAGGTTTCAAGAAGTACAAGACCGCTAAACAGCTATGGGATGCACTGAAACTGATGTATGAGGGTTCAAATGAAGCCAAGGAGAACAAGAACAATCTCATGAAGCAGCAGTTTGAAAATTTCACCTTCAAGACAGGTGAAACCATGACTCAACAATACTTCAGGTATGTTCAGATTGTGGATACTCTGGCTGATGTTGGGGTAACTATTAAGAACAGGAATATTGTTAGAAAGTTCATGTCCTCTCTTCCAAGACAATGGACACACTACTGTGTGGTCATTAAGAGGACTGAAAACCTCAAGACCCTGACTCTCACTGAGTTGTATGGGATACTCAGTGGATACCAGATGGAGATGAATATGCAAAATTCATCTGGTAGCTCCAACACTCACCAGAGTTCAGCCCTTCATGTGGTTGAAAGGGATAGTAGAGAACCACAACATCATCTCATCTACTACCCTAAGACTTCACAAAAGGGTCCTTTCATATCCTTCCCTGAGACACCTAGAGAGAGCTACATCCAAGGAAGTACCTTCCAAGAGACAAGTTCTTCTCAAGCTTTTGTCTCCACTGATGAAAGTACAAGCAACTTTCTTTTCACTCTTGAAGACCTGGACTCCATCCATCCAGATGATCTGGAGTACATGGAGATAGTCCAGCAAATGGCTCTTCTTACTCACAGAGCCCAGAAGTTCTACAAGAGGACTGGAAGAAGGTTTTCTAGCAATGCTGCCAGTGGCAAGTTTGGACTGGACAAGAGCAAAGTCAAGTGTTACAACTGTAACCAGATGGGACACTTTGCTAGAGAATGCAAGGCACCAAAGTCAAATAGTGGCCAAGCTTCATCCAGGCCAAACTACACTGAAGGAGGGAACCAGAATGAGAAGCCAAGACAGCAAGCTGTAGTTGCTGTTGACGAAGGATGCTTTGACTGGAGCTTTCAAGCTGAAGATGCATCTCTAAACCAAGCACTCATGGCTGACCACGATGAAGCCAAGGGACAGCTAAAGACCAACAAAAATATCTGGATTGTTGATAGTGGCTGCTTCAGGCACATGACTAGCAATGAGTCCTTGCTTTAAAACTTTGAAAGAATTAATGGAGGACCAATTGCTTTTGGGGGAGATACAGGAGGGTACATTACTGGCAGGGGTAAGGTTACAAATGGTAAGCTTAGTATTGAGAAGGTAAGCTTTGTCAAAGAGCTTGGATACAATCTTCTGAGTGTTTCCCAATTTTGTGACCAAAAACATCATATGCTCTTTACTGAGCATGAGTGCATTGTTCTCAAGCCTGGGGTTGACATTCCACCTGAGCATATTTTGCTTAGAGCCCCCAGGAAAGGAAACATGTACAAGATGGACTTGCAGGAAGCATCTCCATCTGGAGAGGTTTCTTGCTTTCTATCTAAAGCAAATAGTGATGAGTATTTTCTTTCGCATAAGAGAATGTGCCATGTAAACTTTAAAAACAAGAATAAACTGATTAAGAATGATTTGGTAACTGGAATACCAAAGAAAGAGTTTATAAGTGATGACCACTGTGTTGCATGCCTGAAAAGGAAGCAACACAAAGTGTCTCACAAGCAAAAGGAAATGAACTCTATCACTACTCCCCTACACTTATTACATATGGATCTGTTTGGCCCCACCAGTGTAATGAGTCTAGGAAGGACCTCATACTGTTTAGTGATCACAGATGATTTTATAAGATTCACTTGGGTGTTTTTCCTTAGAACTAAGGATGAAACCTCTGAAATCTTGAAGAATTTCATTCTGAAAATAAAGAATCAATCTGATCACAAGGTCAAAATCATAAGATGTGATCAGGGAACTAAATCTAAAAACCAAATCCTTGATACATTTTGTGATGAGAAGGGTATTTCAAGACAATATAGTGCTCCCAGGACTCCTCAGCAAAATGGTGTTGCTGAAAGGAGAAACAGGACACTCATTGAAGCTGCAAGAACTATGTTGTCTGACTCTAAGCTGCCCATCACCTTCTGGGCAGAGGCTGTCAACACAGCCTGCTATGTGCAGAACAGAGTTTTAGTAGTTAAGACACATGGTAAGACTCCTTATGAACTGTGGCACAAAAGGAGACCATTTATTGGTTTTCTCAGAACATTTGGATGTCCTTGCACCATCTTGAATACCAAAGATCAAATAGCTAAATTTGCTGAGAAATCAGATGATGGACACTTTGTTAGATACTCCTCTCAAGCCAAGGCTTATAGAGTATACAATATCAGAACTAGAATCATTGAGGAGTCAACCAATGTGACTTTCAACGAACACACACCTTGTGTGAAAGGTTCTGGTCCGGATTGGCTATTTGATCTTGATTTAGTTACCAACTATTTTAACAAATCTTGTGAAAATGTTTCAGGATCTTTGAATAACAGGTCAACAGAGGATCCTGACCCAAGATTTGAGCTGAGAAGACCAAACAAGAAGACTACTTCAGCTCCAATGGTGACTAACCCTGTCATTGAGGCTCCAATCAGCACAAGCATGACAAATACTGCTGATTCAACTAAATTACGCTCAAAGTCCAGTTCAGAGGCTCATAATTCAGGTGAAGGAACCTCCAATGCAGGAGTAATGGATGGTGGTGACAGTGATCAAGAATTTCTTGATGTTGATAACCACTCAATTGAAGACAACATCAATGATGTCACACACTCATTGGATCAAGTTTCTCTTGATAAGTGTGCTGATGTGGTGGGGGACTCTTCTTTGCCAGATCAAAATTTCTCTAATCTTGATTTGTCCAACCAACTTGCTATGATCCCTCAATTCAGGATCCACAAGTCACATCCCACCACAAATATCATTGGAAATGTTGACTCAGGGGTGAGAACAAGAGCACAAACTCATGACAGTCATGTTTGTCTACATTCTTGTTTCTTATCCCAAATTGAGCCAAAGAAAGTTGATGAGGCTCTAAAGGATGGAAGCTGGATTGAAGCAATGCAAGAAGAATTGCTTCAAATCAAAAGACAGAAGGTTTGGAACTTATGCCCTCTTCCTCAAGGGAAGACTGTTATAGGTACCAAGTGGGCTTTTAGGAATAAGAAAGATGATAGAGGGATTATCATCAAGAACAAGGCAAGACTAGTTGTCCAAGGATACACTCAAGAAGAAGGAATTGACTACACTGATGTCTTTGCTCCAGTAGCTAGACTCGAAGCTGTAAGAATATTTCTGGCTTATGCTGCATCTAAGGACTTCAAGGTCTACCAGCTTGATGTGAAGTGTGCCTTTCTCTATGGGGTGATTGATGAAGAAGTCTATATTAGACAACTACCTGGCTTTGCAGACTCGGATCATCCTGATTATGTCTACAAGCTTAATAAAGCTCTATATGGGCTACATCAGGCTCCAAGAAAGTGGTATGAGACACTATCAACGTACCTCTGTCAGCATGGATACAAAATAGGTACTATTGATGGGACTCTCTTCATCAAAGATACAGGAAATGACACATTGCTAGTTCAAATATATGTAGATGACATCATCTTTGGTTTAACTAATCCAAGGCTCTGCACAGACTTTGAGATGCTGATGAAGAACAGATTTGAAATGAGTGCCATGGGTGAACTAAATTTCTTTCTGGGTATTCAAGTGAAGCAAGTTGAAGATGGCATCTTCATAAGTCAGTCAAAGTATGTTCAGGACATCCTCACAAGATTCAAGATGACTGACTATAAGGTTGCAAAGACATCCATAGCCAGAAATCACTCCCTTGGTCCTGATCTTGAGGGAGAGTCTGTTGATGAACATCTCTACATGGCCATGATTGGGTCACTCATGTACCTTACTGCTAGCAGGCCTAATATTATGTTTGCTATATGCATATGTGCCAGATATCAAGCCAACCCTAAGATGTTACACCTTATCACTATCAAAAGGATTCTTAGGTATCTCAAAGGTGCTCCAAACTTAGGCCTTTGGTATCCAAAGAATTCTGACTTAAGTTTGTATGCATATACAGACAGTGATTATGGTGGCTGCAATATGATTGCAAAGTCAACATCTGGGGGATGTCAATTTCTTAGTGGAAGGATAGTATCTTGTCAATGCAAGAAACAATCCTGTGTGTCTGCATCAACTGCTGAAGCTGAATACATTGCTGCTGCAAGCTGCTGTGCTCAAGTGCTTTGGATTCAGAATCAGATGTTTGACTATGGATTCAACTTCAAGGAGACTCCCATCCATATAGACAACAATGGTGCTATCTCTATTATAAAGAATCCTGTGCAGCACTCAAGGACCAAACACATCAACATCAGGTATCATTTGATTAGGGATAACTTTGAAAAGGGCTTATAAAACTAATCAAAGTGAACAAAAATGAACAATATGTTGATCTGTTCATAAAGGCTTTTGATGAACAGAGATTTAAATATCTTGTATCAGCTATTGGGATGATTAACTTTGAATAGATTTTCTGAAATAACTTAATCAAAATTTTCTCCTAAAAATTGTGTGTCCTAAGTGGTCTATTAACTCACCTCATAAGCCCAGTTCTCTTTGGAAGAAAATAAATTTTTAGACTGATATTCCTTAGAACGATAATAAAAATTTTACTTTCGGAAGAAGTGAAATTGTCTTCGGAAGAAATTTATGTCCAAAAATTCCTTCAACTTGTTTATCTAAGATTTACCTTCGGAAGAAATTCTTGAAGTATCTTCCGAAGCTTAAGTCTCTTATAAACAATTTAATGTACTTTAAGAACAAATTTCTTCCGAAGGCAATTTAGTCTCGGAAGACTAACTCATTTCTTCCGAAGTCAAATTTTCAAAATTCTTGGAGATATCTTCCGAAGCATAATTTACCTTCCGAAGCCACAATTGTCTTCGGAAGTTATTTTCTACTTTCAAGAAAACTAACTTTTTAGGCGCTTTTTTGAAAGTAGGACCCACATCCGGATTTCAAAGTTTATCTTTTCAATTAACTTTGTCTAAAATCTAGTATATATCTTTCCAAACGGTTCTCTTTCTTTTCACCTCTCCCATAAATCTTTAACCTAAAGTACCCCTAAATTTTCATCTTATTCTACCTTCCTTCTCTACAAAGCTTCCAAATGGCCAACCCTGATCGTCATAACGACCCGGATTTCTCCATGCACCTGCATAGGCAACACAACCAAGTTGCTCTGTTAGACCCTGAGAAGGATCCAAGCTTCTCAGACGTTTGTAGGTTTCTTTCTTTGTCTCATTACTACACCTCCCTTACAATCGATCCTCCTCTCTATGAGGATCAATTTTTTGAGTTCTGGCGGACCTGTCAAGAGGTTACCATGGACGGGGAGAAGGCACTATCTGCCACAGTGTAGGGGAGGACACTGTTCATCACTCTAGCCATCATTAACACCCATCTTTAGCTGGATGATAAAGAAGGTGAAATGTCCTTCCCAAAAGCTGATGTCAACCATTCCTTTGAGCAGATGGGATATGAAGATGACTTCACAATCAAGACCTTTAGGAAGGGGAAGGTCTCATACCAGTGGAAGTACCTCCTCCATGTTGTCATCCACAGCTTGTCTAACAAACATGGAGGATGGGACCAGATTCCAGAAGACCTCTCCTTTATTGTCCATGGGATGGTTCAAGGGGTCAAATTCAGGTATTCTTAGTTTTTTTTCACAAATTTACTTGCAAATTTGGACTCCCTAGAATATTACATGTTTCCCCGGTATGTTCAACACATTCTCAACTATGAAATGGGACCACAGTTGAGAGGAACAGGTAATGTTCTTAAACTTGCACATATGAGGCCTGGCATTTTCAAAATATTGAAAAAGCCAACTGTTGGGTTCTCAGGGGTAGAAATAGCCCTTGTCCCAAAAATGTTTGAGCTCATTGCTCAGGGTGACATCCTAGCAGCACCAGCTAGTGATGAACCAACACCCTCCACTTCTCAACCATCTTCAAGGCCCAACATTACCATCACCTACACCAGAAAATCCAAATGAACCCCTGCACCTGCTATTGAGCATGTGCAGGCCCCCATATCACAACCTACACAGGAGGAAGTGGACACTAGAGCTCCCACTTCCCCTGAGGAGCAAACCACTCCCATCTTTGCAACTATCAGTGCTGAGGTTCCTCATGCTCAGCCTGATGAGCTCACACCCTCTCAAACAACCTTAAGCCATCACTCTGAGTCTCAACACTCTAGTGATCAACCTTTAGGGGAAAGTTACCATCCCCAGCCTCTTGATTTAAATCAACCACTTCTTAGCCTTGATTTCTACTCTAATGAAGATTTGGGTTTTAGTGAGTACCATGAGTCTCTTCTCTCTTCCCACACTCAAGGAATGATGAGTGCTTCTGCCTCACCCATCTCTAGCCCTCATCAGACACCCCAAACTGAGGTGGATCTTCAAATTGTCCAGGAGATCTATCAGATTGTCCAGGAGATCCATGTGGCAGAGGCTATCACTGTTTCCAGTGATAACATCACTAGGACCTCTACCATGGCAACCCAGCCTCTTGACACTTCTATTGAAGATGTCATTGGACAGGAGAAATCCAGCAGCCAATAAACCTATGCTGGTGATGAGGGAGAAGACTCAGGTCCAATCCTCTCATACCCCTATGATTCTTCATCTGAAGATGAGGGGAGTCTGCAACAAAAGGTGCATAAACTTTCAAACATGTGCACCTACTTTGTGTCAAAGATAGGTCACCTGGAATCTCAGGCGACTATCTTACAGAAAAGGGTCAATGACAAGCAACTTGAGATCACCGATCTCAAGGGTAAGCTCGCTGAGAGACCAATGAGATCAACTCATCCAGGTCCACAAGAACCTGTGGATGTCATGGATCAATCTCCTAGCTCACCTATGCAAGAGGGTGATGCTACCAAAAAGGGGGAGAAAATCCTAACAATCACAGAACCTGGGAGTTCCTCTCAGAGTATGGACATAGAGGACTCACCATCCTCTCTTGTAGTTGTCCATACTCAGTAACCTCCTCTACACAGTGATCTACATCTGTTAATACAACAACTGTTTGAGGAGGGAATACCAAGAGTAATGTCTGCCCCTTCTGAGAACCTAATCTGGGGTTGGGGGTATGACAGTGAAAGGAAAGCTCTTGTACTCTCTAGAGCTCAGGGTCAACTAGAAATCTTAAACATTTCAAACCTGAGTTTCTATGAAGGCATAAATCTGGTAGATCTGGCACTTGTCAACCCAAGCAATAACAGACAAGCTGCCAGACTAGCCAGTAAAATTCAGATTAGGTGCTGGAAGAATTCGAAAGGAGATCAGCACTATATAGACAGAGGCTAGCAGTGGAAGCCTTTGGTCAACTAGATGTTGAGGTGGACCCTAAGATTAGTTTCAAAGGGAAAGCCTTGACTGAAGGCCCAGAGGCTGAAACTATGAACCTTGAGACAACATCTCCTCCAGCACTCCATACCCTCAGTGAGGCACCAGCTGGTGATGGTGCATCACAACTTCTCTCTGACCAGAGCTTGTTTGCTAAACCAAGCAATGAAGGCCAAATCTCTCCTCAGCCTATGGCAGACAAAGGCAAAAGAAAACTCACTGCTGAGGAGATTGAAGAAGAAAAAAGAGAGAGGAAGAGGAAGCTAAGGGGAGAGAGTTCTAGTGGTTCCCCAGGATTTATGCAAGCTGCAATTAGGGCTGCCCCTATTCTAAACACTTAAGAAGATGAACTAAGGGCAGCCAGATTCAATTATCTGGGGACCAGGAACTACAATATTGATGAACTCATCTCTCTCCCCTTGGATGAGTTAAATGAACTGGTAGACACAGAGATGTCAAAGGAGAGAAAGGAAGCTGAGGATGCAGCCTTAAACCTCAAACACAAAGAAGAATTGAGGAGGAAAAGGCTTTATAAGGACATTCCTATTCTCTCCCCAGTTCAGGAAAGTCCTGAGGAAGAGACTGTGGCTGCTGAACAACCTCAAGTAGTTGATAAAGAAGAAAGATTAAAGATGATCAACTACTTGAGTGCCACAGGTCTCTATCAGGCACCAGCACTTCTTCCCTTGCCATATGACTACATCTTATTTGAATATAACAAGCAGCTAGAAGAGAGAGCTAAAAGAGAAAAACAAGCTGCTAGAAAGAGGCAAAGGGAAGAGACTGCTAAATCAAGAGCCATCATCTAGAAAAGTCTGAAAAAGTCTGCAGATAGGCAGAAGATAATGAGCTTCTTGAAGCTGTATGGGTTCTTCGGAAGGAGGCTTCGTCCCATGTCTCTATCTACAATGGATGACCACATAAGGATGATCAAGCAGAAGATTAAAAGGGGAGAGCTTGTGGATCTTCATTCATCATCAAGTCAAGCTCAACCTGAAGTTGAGGTAAAGGTGGAACCTACAGAGACAACACCACCTGCACCTAAAGCTACACAACAGCCAACTTCATCTTCTGACCCACTGGTTATCCTCCCTCTCCTTCTGAACCTGGGAGAGAGGAGATCCCAACTGAGAGGGAATCCACTGAAAAACCTGGTAGAGAAAACCAACCCTCTCAGTCAAAATCATCTGGGAGAAGAAAGAGGATGGCCAGAAGAAGATCTTCAAAGAAGAAAACAAGAAAGGCATCCTCCTCCCAACCTCAGGATGAGTCAGAACATCCTGAGGAAGTGCATGAAGAGGGCTCTCAACCAACTCGTATCATAGTAGAGCCTCTCTCTATTGGAAGACCAATTCTATCCTGGGCATTCAATGAAAACCCAGATAGATGGTATGTCACTAGAGATCAGGGAGAACAACATATCTACTTCACTAGTGACATGCTTGAACTCCCTCTACATGATCTCTATGACATAAGAAGGTACTTCATGAGTTTGAAGAATCCTGATCTACTGATGAAGAAAGGAGTTCTGAAGATTCTCATATGGACTATCCTAATCTGAAGACCTCTCTGTTTTGGTAGCATCGGCCTAGGGGGAGTTTGTAGGAACCTCTGAGGTTAAGAGGCTGATACAACCAAAGGATCAATCAAAAGATGCCCAAACAACCAGGTCTTCCAACATGCACTAAGAAACAAAGAAGAACTAGCTTCGGAAGTTTTACACACTCAAGAAAAATGCTAAATGTAAAATCTTCAGAAGCCAATGTTCAGAAGAAACTACTGAGGAAACCTTACACTAAGTGTCAAGTCTTTCGAAGCTAAAGACTCAACTCTTCCGAAGGTTAAAAATGAAGTCTTCCGAAGCTCTCAAGACAAAGTCTTTCGAAGCTGAATAAAGATAAGACTGATTACTTTAGAAGAGAGAGAAAAGAAACATTTGTCTGTCAACTTTATCATAAAGCAACCTCATGTCCGCTGCATGCTCTGGTGGTTCACCAACTATCATATGTTGGTGAAACCTCCATGCTTTATGATAAAGTAGATAAGTTCTTTGTTTGCAAGTTTCTGTATTTGTTTCCTGTTTGGCTTTTTGTAATAGGAAAGTCAGTGAGCTATGGCTTGTCATAGTCACTAGTCAAAAGGCAATCTGCCTTTTGACTTTAGACTGATCTTGTTGTCTAGATTAGTCACATCCAACTGTCTTTTTGCATATTGACGGTTGTAGGTTTAGTATAAAGAGTCAAATGTTCTTGTATTTTAGATATCAGTGCAAACACTTGTAATAGAACTGAAGAAGCAATATACTACTACCTTGAAAATTATTTTCTTGTGTTCTTGCTCTTACTTTACTTTTGTTGTGCATTGTATCATCTGTTAAAGTTCTAAGTTCCCACTTGAATTGTTAAGTGATCCTAAGATCCTCCTAAGTGTGTTAACTAAGTGCAAAGTCCTTTTTTGACGATCCTGCAGTTTCACCGGTAGCCATGCTGACCCCGTCCCTGTTTATCTACAAAAAGAACACATGTCTCATGTACATGCTTGCATATGTTGATGACCTTATTGTCACCGGTAACATGCCTTTGGTTATTAAGTCTTTTATTGCCAAACTCAATCAGGAATTTGCTATCAAGGACCTTGGCGATATTAACTCTTTCCTAGGACTTGAAGTCACTCGCACCACTAATGGTCTTTTTCTCAGTCAATCTAAGTATGCTTATGACATTCTCCAACGGGTAGATCTTCTGGAAGCCAAATCGGTTCACACTCCCCTTGCTGCTCATAAATCCTTTTCGACCAATGGTGACCCATTCAAAGATCCCACACATTATCGTTCCCTAGTCGGGGCTCTTCAATACCTCACTATTACCAGACCCGATATATCCTATGCTATGAATCAGGTCAGCCAATTTCTCCAACTACCAACTACTGTTCACATGCAACACGTCAAACGGATCTTAAGGTATGCTAAAGGCACTCTTGCCTATGGTTTATCATTCACTAAACTTCCACACACCTTAATCTTGGGTTACTCCGATGCCGATTGGGCCCGATGCATTGAGACTCGTTGCTCTACCTCCGGCTACTCCATCTTCTTAGGGGGTAATCTCATATCTTGGAGTGCTAAGAAACAAGCCACAGGCTCTCGCTCTAGTTGCGAGTCTGAATATCGTGCTTTGGCAAATGCTGCTGCTGAAATTATTTTGATTACTCATCTTTTACGAGAGCTTTATGCATTACCTCGAGACCGCCCAACCATTTAAATAATAAAACAATGATATCAACTTTTTAATATTTTAATTTTTCTTTTAATCAAAAAAATTTAGTTTTCAAACTGCTTGTTTTACTTTTTATAACTCAATTTTAATTTTTGTTTAAAATTACTTTTTAAAGTTTTACAAATTTTTTTTTTTTTTTTAATTTATTAAAAAACTAATTTAATCTAAAAAAAAAAAATAACAAGATAGTAATTAATATAATTATTTAATAAGAGATAGAAACATGAAATTTATTAACAAGGAATATGGTAATGACATGTGTTCATTATAGTTACTATTTAATTAGAGTAGAAAGACTAAAGCAATTACAACCAACGGTTCTAATCTTTACAATATTAGTAATTAAAATTTGGATCAATATCAAACCCAAAAGCATGTACATCATAAAGTTTAATTGAAAAAGTATAAGTGGGTGTGACCTTGTGTTTTGTGGTGGAGGTTGTATAACTTAAAGGAAACTTAATACATACCGATCGAAAGCTTATACGTTATTATTAGCCAGTTGGAAATATTCACGCGTGAAACGTCTATATAAAGTGTAATAAGAAAAAATATTGTAAAAATGAATTTTAAAGAAAAAAAGAAAAATAACAAATGCGTAAATAATAATTTTATTAATGTTAACCGGTTATACTGTAAAGTGGTTAAAAGAGAAGAAAACTCTACTAAAGTTAAGAAGATTAAATACAAACTAGATATTGAGACCGCGCATTGTCACGTGTCACGTTTGGGTTTGAGGTGTTTTTTTTAAACTGTGATTCTTGTGTTGATACGGATAAAAAGGACTGTTAAATAATAAAAGAGTTAACGTTTCAGATGAAACCATTTGAATGTTTAAATATCAGTAAACGTAAACACACTTTAACACAAAAAAAACCTTTAAAAGTAACGAAAAATTTATAAAAAAATAATAAAAATAAAATAATAACTCTTTTTAAAAAATACAGATCTCACCAATTATAATCAAATTTTAAACAAATAACTTCATTTCAATATATATTTAGTAATTTAATAACTAACTTTTTAATGATATTTTTATTGCTATTTTAAACATAATGGATTTGTTTTAGATATGTAAATTATTCTTTTACTAACATTAGCTGGATTTCATCAAATATTAAAATACGTTCAAATTATTATTATTATAAACTTTAATAACTCAATTTAACTCTATTTGAAATACATTTAAATTATTATTATTATTATAACCTTTAATAACTCAATTTAACTCTTCTTCTCCCTCTCGAAGAATCCAACAACCACCATCACTACAACAACCACCGCAACACCACCACTACCACAACCATCATCGCCGCAACCTACCTTTATTCTAACCCTAGTCGATCGAGAGAATGGAATCAAGATTCCAAGCGACACCAATAGATCTGAGTTAAACGGAGAAGACGACACGGAGGGTGAGGGTCGCTGCCATAGCTCCGACAACGGCGGGTGTTATAATCTCAATCGTTGCATCATCGACCATGACATCAAGCTTATGCCTTTGAATATTGTATCCGCCGATGGGAGGGGCTGTGTAACCGAAGCTTCTTCCTCATCCACAGTTTCTTTTGTGTTGAACCCATTGGGTAAAGACTAAAGAGACATCCAGGGATCAATTTGTAATTTGTAAAAGTTAAGTGGCAAAACTATAAAAGACCTATACTTCCTTGTACCCACCAACATAAGGGAATAATACTATTTATAATTTAACATAACTCGAGGGATTAAAAATAAAAAAAAATAAAAAAAGTAGATAATCAATTTGAAAAAATAAGATGTTAGTGTCAAATTATAAGAAAAAAAAAGTAACTTTTTGATTACCTTGAAGAAAAAAAAACTATTATAGTAATATTGTGAAACCTACAACTTCACTATTTATCATCTTCTCTATTGGTTATATATAGTATGTTGACCCGCGGGATGCGTCGGGCGTCATCGAAGCTCTTTTCGGCTATGTCATAAACATTGAGTAAATTTGAGTATTATTATTGTTGTTCTTGTTGCTATTATAACTATGAAAATATATACTAATTATATACTTAAGTATTTAATTAGATAATACTTATTTAAATAGTATTAGTTATAAAAATATAAATAAAAAGATAAATTGAATTTAACGCATTATAAGTAAGATAGTATACTAGTTGTATTGAATTAAATAATCTAATAATATTCATAATGTATCAATACTGTGCATTAAATAATGTATTAATTTCTAAAAATTCATTACATATGACAAAATAGAAACTATTAGTCTATTACATGGAGCATTTGTACTCTATGTTTAATAAGTTATATAAATATCTTAAAGTTTGAGTAAAATGACATTTGTGTCCTAAGAATTGTAATATATATATTAAGATATTGATAAGGTCGAGTAGTATATTTATACTACTATATAATATATATTAAAATGATAAATGATAATTTCAATCAATATGTAAGACATCTATACAATATTTAAAGCATAGAGTGCAAATGTTTTATGTAATAATTCTATTTTTACCCCCATTTAATTAACTTCTTCTAATTATTATATTATTTTACACATTACTAATACATTATTTAATAACGTGATATTATTTAATTCACTTCATTAAATTTATTTTATTTATAATAATATAAACTGACATTTAAATTTATAGTTACTAATCATATTTTTATAACTAAATACTATTTAAATTAAATATTATTTTATTTAAATACTTATATTTATACTACTGTATAATACATCTCTTTGAATAGACATGTAATTTTAGCAAACATACAAGTTTTGAAGCAACATGTACAAACAAATGCAAGACATTTAAGAGATGTAGAATAAGAAATTGATTAAGATTTTAATATACTTTAGGGACAATATGGTAAATTTATCCATTAAATTTTATATAACTCGACATTTTTACCCTTGTTTTTTTATGTATATAATAAACATTATTAGTATATTATTTAATAATATGATATTATTTAATTTACTTTATTAAATTTTATTTTATTTATGATATTATAAATTGACATAAAAACTTATATTACTAATTATATTTTTATCACTAAATACTATTTAAATTAAATATTATTTTATTTAAATATTTAAGTATATAACTTATATATATATATCTTCATATTTATAATAACTATTATACTAATATTTTCCTAGGGGCATATTGTGAGTTTGATAATTTTAATATTTATTTATATCTTTTATAATAAAATGAAAGTAGGATAGAATGATAATTTTACATATGAATTAAGACATCCATATAAAAACTCATGCTTAAATTTAAAAAAACATTACCATTTTATTTCATTTATGCCCTTACAATAAAGTATAATATACGATGCTTATAATACAAATGCTAAAGCATATACACGTGAACAAAACCACCATTTACTTTCAACGTCGTTCATTCATTGCGATTGAGTACTAATCTCTCTTCCCATTTCCCTTGCCGGTTGTTAATAGCTCAATAACAATCATGATAGTAATTTGTCGTGACAATTTTTCCATTAAATTTCTATAGGCTATGCAAATCACCACCGAAAGCTGTCTCCGATGATTATAAAACTCTAATATATATTCATAAAACGAAACCCCCCCCCATAAAATCTAGGTAATAAGTGTTTTCCGACCACAAATACCACCCATGCTTTCACTAATCTTATTGGAATAATATAGTTGTCTTAAAGACTTTTGTAATATATGTAATTGTTTTCTTTCATTCAATTATTTCAATAATTATATTTTATTTTTAATTTACATCATAACGCACGAAGCCGATACCGATTAAAATCGAATTCCTAAAAAAATCACGCAACAGCCGTACCACCGCATCGTGCTGGCATTTCCACTAGCATATCAAAATGTACTTAATATTTAGGATATGATTGTAGTTAAAAGAGTATTTAGTCTTGAAAAACTAAGAAGGGTTATGGTCTTGACATATGTCATTTTATTGTTTTCAAATGGGAGAGCATGTTAGTCATTGTGTCAAACGCGTTTGGTTATTGTGTCTAATACATTAGGCACTGTATCAAATATATCAGCTCATTATACCAAATATTTTTTTATCATTTCTATTCATTATTATGTATTACCTTTCAATTTTTTTTTGTTTTTTATATATTATATAATTTGTTTGTTATTTTATCATCTTGTTTTACTTTTAGAAGTATATAATAATGAATACATCATAATATCAATTACCATTGTTACTACAATCAGTTTCTCGTGCCCCTTCCACTTGAAGTTCTCCTCTTGCTCTTGATTTATAAACACTTAAGCAATATAAAATGTCTTGTAGGTTGATGCCACATCAGAAAAGTAGGCCGTAAGCTAAACAATGAATTGTTACCTGATACATACTTGAAATGGTCAATTATTATGTTGGTGAGCTCGTAGATTTAAGACTCGATAAATAATTGTTAGTAGTTGTCAAGTATAGAAATCATTGTATTGAGTATAACTCATGCAATATTATGTCAATGTAATACAACACAAGTAGGAATGCAATCTACCATGAGCTCACAACTAACATTAATCCATCGATCAGCTTCATCCAAGAGTTAAATGGTTGTGTAAGATAACTGAGGACTTAAGTGTGATAAAGAGATAACTCACACAACATACATTCGGATTTAACAAGTGTGTAAACATAACACATAGAGAGCATATGACTCATGAGAAATAATTGAGTAAGTATGTTTCTACTCTGAAAAAGTTAAAAAGTATAAGAGGCCGCAAGAAACTCATTGTAATAACAATAGTAATCGATATCCTAATGTATTGATGAGGGTCAAACAAAAATATTTGAGGGTGCTATTTATGTTTTGAATTAACCTTTTCATGAGTGTTGATCCTAAATATTATGGCGTCCAACTAGATTGATACGTGATACGATGATACATCCAAGTTCTTCATGTGTTTTAATTGTTGGATTTTTTTTTTTTAAATAGGGTTACATTTATGCATGGGTTAATGTATTTTTATATATACGTATTTGTTATAAATGTTATGCTTAAAAATAACTCAATAAATCTTGTTTGGAAACACATATGCGTAACTAATCCTCCAATAATGTCAATTGGATGAGAACTCGAATAGGTTAATAGTAATTTTTGACTAAAGGTCGCTTTTTTTGTCTTTTTAAACTTCAGCTTGACTAAAATTCATATGGTTTTTTAAACAAGTGAATATTATGTTTTATGTAATACATTAAAAAAGTGTTTATTTATCACTTGGAGTTATAAGTATGGTTTTTCATAAAATGAGCCTTTTAATAAATTCAAAGGGTCATAGTATAAATAAATAGTTGATGAGTGTGAAATGTATATATATTTTGATAAAGATTTTCGCACAGATTCAGTTTTAATTGGTTATTACTAATGCTAAACCACACACACAAAAGGCAAGTGTACCTGTCGTATGGTAATATAGTGATGGTAAGAACCGAGTACCAATCTGTGAACACATTGAGCCTACTTAACAACCTTTATGATTGAGTACCAGATTTGATTTTGTTTTGGGAGATAAAATGATAAGTTTCATTGATGTACTCAAGAATTTTTTTTAGGGTTTAGAAACAATAATTAAAATAAAAGTAAAAGTAATATTGAAACTTTTCAGTTTTAAAACAGGGAATTAATGCTATCATTTTAATTAGATTAGACTTATGTAACTGTGATGAATATTATGGTGTGAGTAAAGACATAAGTTTAAGTAGTTATGTTAATGTTTATATACATGAGCCAACGCGGATTTCTCGTCTACCGACTCCGTAGTGACAAAGACACCAGCATGAGTAACATACAGTACTGATCAATCAAAGCCACTAGTAATGTATGTAAGTCTAGTGTAATCTTTTAACATACGATTTCCGAAAACATAATTTAATGTTAGAAATAGAGTTGATCAGGTTTCTTTTTAACATACCGTTTATTTTAGAAAACTATAACAATTAATGTAGATTTCTCAGAGTAATAAAAAGAAACCCGCAAATGATCAGAAAGCTAAAGTTATATGATTTCTAATAACAATTTCTAGTTCATTAGCCATAAATTTATTATGAAGACCGGTTTCACGAATAAAAGTTAGGTCATACGTTTTTCAACCTTGTATGACATTCACAATTACAAATCACAAGTTTATAACTTTCCGTTCAAATATAGATGCTACCCATCAAAAGCTTACCCAAGATTACCATAACATTAACATAACATAAATTACACCATTAGTTCATCATAAATTACATAAGTTTCATCCAATTAGGATGATAAAGAGAGTTTAGCTCATAATGAGCTTGAACATAACAACAAGTAACATATAAGATAGATATGAAATCATTGGTGAAATGGAACAATCAAACCGATGATCCATAATGGATGATGTTTAGACAATCCCGAGCTTCTTGCAAGTGTTATATGCACCTCCGAGACTCCAAATGGTCTTCAAGACTTGATTCCCGAGAGAATTCAGCAGAGTAACTCTCCCACCAAAAGCTTGCCCATATGATGGACTTAGGCCTCTATTTATAGGCTTTCTGAAGTGTTTAAGCACGGCCCCGTGCTAGTACAATGCTTACGAAAGTCGGTCGATTTGTACGTGCAGGAAGTGTCGGGCATGACACCATGTTAAATGGGGCATAACCCCGTGTTTGAGGTGGGGCATGGCCCCATGACTCATGGGGCACGACCCCATGTTTACTTTTGAGGAACAATACTTTTTGTCCTGTCAGATGTCCAAACACGAGGGTGTGCCAATTTAAGCACAGGGATGTGTTTCAAGCAAGTCATGGGGGTATGCTTAATGAGGCACGCCCCATGCTTGGACTTCAAAGCTTTGTTTTCTTTAAATTCTTGTTAAGTATGCTTCTTTTGTGCATCTTGCCCTTTCAAACACCTGAAAACACAATTTAACATTTTTAAGTACATTTTTATCATTTTAAGGAAGATATTAAGGAATAATTGATGTGCTTTTGATAGGGTTTTTTTTTATATAATTTAGAGCACATCAAACATCCTCAAACTTGAACTTTGCTTGTCCTTAAGTAAAATCACTTAAAATGACAATTCCCCTAAAAACCAAATAAATCAAAAGATAAATATGTCTTTCGGGAAATACGCAAGTAAACTTACTTTTATCTAAATGTAAACATTTTAAGCATATGTAGAATGATATCCTAGCAAGCAATAGATTAGTTGGTAAAGATTATTGACATGTAAAAATCCACACTTCTCACAAGATGCACTCACACTCACCTAAATATATGGAATCATAATCAAGGTTAAGTATGACTAATACGCTCAATTGCCTAGTATGAATACGTCTTTGATGGGTTGTAACTTGGCTCGGGCTTGGGTATGGATTATGTGGAAAAACTGGCTAAGTGCTAAAGACGACGGTCTTGGCTTTTTTTTTTTTTTTAACATAAACTACAAGTAGAGCAATAAAAGGTTCCCTCTATAATACTTCAAGCTAGAAGGGATATGCTAGCTTGAGGACTCGTTTAAGGTCAGATTGTCAAGACCATATTTTGCTTTTAAAAACCTTACTTCGTCTTTTACCTGAAGATACACGAAACTCTCCTTTCGTAAGCATCGTTCGGCTTGAAGCTTAATAACACCCAATCGGATCAGTTCTGTGTATTCGTCTTGGGACTCGGTTTGGTTCTTTTTGCATTTTCCATCGTGAGAGCAGTTCCCACAATTCGGGAATTTTTCGTATCTTTTTGCCCGCCTCTCGATAGCGCTTTTTGAAAGTCCACAAAATGGCGGCACTTGTTCATTTTTTCGCCATTTCTTTCTTGCATCGAGCGTTAGGTTGAAAATTTGTTCGCGGAATTTCAAGGGGGAAGTCCAGGTTTTGCGTAGTGAAGGCAACAAAGTAAATTAAAATAAAAAGAATGCATTCTAGTTCTTTTAGGTCTGCTAGTAAAAGACCAAATTTCTCTTTCTTTCTCTCTCTGTTTTTTTAAAATAAGCCAAAAACGTGTTATTAACGAAAAATGGTTTTTTGTTGAAGGCTTTTTGGTTAAGTGACTTAGTGGTTCGGGTGATCGAGAAATAAAAACGTTTAAGCTCAACAGGGCTGACCAGGGTTAACATTCGGGTAAGAAAAATTACAAGAAAAATGGTTGGGGCTTGAATGGTTAAGGTTTCCTAATGCCTAAATCATTTTTATGCAATAAATACTAGTTAAGGTCTGAAATGTATACCAAAGCAAGTTCTAATCACACGTATCATAAGGCACCCTCAATTAAATCTAGAATGAAAGTAGAATTGCATAAATGTAAAAGCTGTTTAAGGCTCAAAAACAAACTTACATACGGATGGAATTGGGTAAAAGTATTTTATTTTACATGTTTAAATATTTTTTTTACTAAATCATTGCTTTTAAGGATATCACAAACAATATTTTCCAAGTTTATTTGGATTTCAATTATTTACTTATTTATTTCCCAAAAACGTATATTTATAATTTGGTTTATTAAAAATTGTTTAAAGTTTTGGTGTTTTGCACAAAATTAATGGTTAAGTGATTTTTATAAAAATTTAAATTTGGACCTTTTTTTAGCAAAGTGTCAAATGTATAAATATCCCATCCACACACTTAAAATTCATATTGTCCTCAATGTGATTAATAATTTAAATAGGGAATGGTAATGAAATAACTCCCCTAAAAACGATGAATTGGACACTTGTGCTCCGTATCCATAGTCGCCTTAAATTGTGAGAATCCTAAGGATCACCTGAAATATCATTAATTTATTGAAATCATTAAAATTCTAAGCACACAAAATAAAATAAAATGACAAAAATTAAAGATAGATTGGCACGAACCAACAATGCCTCGACCCCCGAAATTGATATGGTTTTCAAGGGCTTTGTGGCGGGATACCCCCCCACTCGTGATACATCCGGTTCCTGATATACGTGACAACGTTGCTTAAGTCATCGACTTGGGAATGCAGATTTTGACTCGGTTGAATGCTTGTTGTGCGTATTCAAATGATCGCCTTGCATGGTTGATGGTGGTTTGAATCACCTCATAAGGGTCTAACATACTCGGGAATTCACCAGTGTGTGAGCTAGAGGCCCCGGCTTCTTCATGTTGTGCCGGCATATTGAGGTCCATGATAATTTCTTTGGGATCCGCGGGATTCCAGATTTGTCCCTTTTTGTACATAAACCGCGGCTATCCATTTGGTAGGTTTGTGATCATGTACATAATTGTGCAAATGCTCAAGTCCAATAATCCTGGCATTACTCCTTCAGTTCCCTCCGTAGCAGCGGGTCCCGTATCTGACTACTTTTGGTTTTACTAGAGTTGAACACCCATGTTCCAATTCTCTCTAGAATGACTTTCGCATGGCAGCACTCTCCGCGTCTTTACTTTCCTCGTCTGGAAAGGTGTCGTATGCTGTCATTCCTGATATTGCTTCCTCCTCCATTTCTTGTTCCGTATAGATACCTAGATAAACACCGATCAAAGCAATGGATGTTTTTCGCCAACGTCCCCCAAGTCTAAATGAAACTACTTGATCATCCCATGGGTCAGAGTCTTTCATGCTAAATCTAAAAGATGCCAAAAATTCAAAGGTCAGTTCATAAACAAAAGGTTTGTTTTGTGAAAACAAATGTTTCCAATGAACACTCAATAGATTATTGTATCTTTCTAGCTGTCCAATAGCCGCCTAGGTTTCTTCAACGACTTGTAGATGTGATCTTTCGGCTCTCTGTAACAGTCTTTGTAACCTGTTACGACACCACTTTTTGCGGCTCCCCTCAAATTGTAGATAGGGATGATTCATGATCCTAAAAATTTAAACAAATAAGTTAAACTATGAAAAACAAATTTCTGGAACAGTTTCATTATGTCAGTAAACAGGCACGGGTTTAAATAAGACATCACACCACATTTGTTAAATTCATGTTTAAAACAGTTAAAATTTTGACAATTAGGAAAAACTGTTAAACATGGGGGTATGCCTTGTAAAACATGGGGGTGCGGTCAACATTTTTAGGTATGAAATTTTGACTCGAGCACGTGTGGTTTTGTTTGTAAACCTTTGATTAAACATGGGTTTAATGTTTTCTTGCTTGAAAAATCAAACATTACACATGTATCATTTTAATCACTTGTTAATAATTCATGTTACTCAAAATATAAAAGTGTGCAGGATCGGTTAAAGGGTGGTCAATACAAGCAGTCTCATAATGTGGAGAGTTTTAAAACACTTAACAGATCAAATGGGGAACCAAGTTTGTGTAAATGATACTAAGAACACAAGTAACTGAGACATAACTAAGAACAAGAACAGACTAATATGGTTTTCAAGGATACTGTATATTGCTCTCAAGTTCTATTACAAGTGTTACAAAGCATAAAAAGAAATACAAGGACCTGAGATACTTTATACTACATCCTACAACCGTCAATACTATGAAAGCCTGCTAGAAACCCTAATCTAGACAACAAGATCAATGTAAATTCAAAAGGCAGATTGCCTTTTGACTAGTGATTATGACATGCCATAGCTCACATCCTAATATATTATAAAAGGATAAAAGGTATAAAGCAGGAAGTTACAGACTCAAGACTATAATCTACAGTTTACAAAAGCATGAACCTTTTCACCAACTTGTATAAGTTGGTGAGTCTTCAGAGTTGCAGCGGAAAGTAAGTCGGCTTTATAAAAAAGTAGATCAGAGAAAGCATGTCCTTGCTGTCTTCGAAAGAAATTAGTCTTCACTTCATTTGGCTTTGGAAGACTTTGTCTTTGAAGCTTCGAAACACTTCATCTTTGGCTTCAGAAGATTTGGACTTTGGCTTCGGAAGATTTTACACTTAGAATAATTTATGTGGAAGGGGTAAAACATCCGAAGTAACTTCTACCTTGTACATCAGTGCATGCATGCAGGAAGCTCCTTGGTTGTTTTGGCTTCTTTGGTTGCATCAGCCTTCTAATATAACCTTACAAAGTGTTAAAACCACTTCTTTGACAAATTAAACCCTTGTAACTTATATGTACTTAACAATGATTCAACCATGATTAATGAAGATAGTCATGTAAACAACCTAAGAAAAAGCATAAACAAAAACAAATTAACAAAACACAATCATTAACATACTAATTAGCTACTAATATAAACATGAACAAGAACGCTTATAGTATTCATCATTCCATATAACACTGATTACACGGTTTTACATACAATGGCTAGGATTTCGGTTATTTAGAGACCTAATCACCTAATTACATGTAAATAACCATCATTATAACTTGGAATCCTCTTGGATAATCAAACTTGAAAGATTATGGAAGAACTACTTGAAAATAAGAAAGAAAAATGAAAAAGGTGATGAAAATGGAAGTGAATGCGAAAGATAACTAGCATGCATTTGGTGTTTAACATGTAGAATTGATGGGGAACAAGACAAATTACTGAAACAAGTCAGATTGTGTCATGGTGTGTCGGTCACGGGGGCGTGCCTCTTTAGGCACGACGGCGTGCCCCCCTTGTGCTACCGTGTTTCAGTTTTTGTTGTTCCGTTTTCTACGTTGCGTGTAACGTTATTTTCCCGGTTAAGTTTTATCACTTCCAAATCACCAGAAAAGGTACGAAAATAGTCCTAGAGTTAATTAAAATAAGCTAAATGACAATTACATTTCCTAAGGTCCTACAGTTACATGATACGTTAAAGTCTAGAGTCTAAGACTGCAAACTTAGACTCTTTAACGCGCGCCAACGCACATAACACATCGTGAAATGCTTCTAGAAGAGCCCCCACACATTTCATGTCGAAGGATCGGGATGGGATAGTGTGAAGTGCGGTTGCTTAATTCCACAAGCTGATGGTTGACGGAAACGAGTTCTTTGCCCATCTTTGAACTTTTTGGATAAGTTCAGCTAGGCGTTGGGATGCGACTAGGTTCATTTCCATCAATTGCTTGATTAGTTCGTGTAACTTGAAGAAATATTCTCGCATTTTTGGTTCTCACGTTTCAGAATGCGGCTTCTTCACAGGGTTCAAACTTGAACTTCTGTGACTTGAGTCTTTCATTTTGTTAGATTTTAAGCAGGAACTCGGGTGATGAAAGCCTAGAATAAGTCTGGTATTTATACACACGTTAGGAAAGTTGATTACGGGGGCGTGCTTGGCCAGGAACGGCCCTGTGTTTGTCAGATTTCATCTTAAATTCGACCTCCAACATTCTAGAATCGTCAGTGGAGGTCGTAGAAAATTTTTTGTTAGAGGCACGGGGGCGTGCTTCATGGGGCACAGCCCCATTTTTGCTTGTGAGGTCCTAAAAAAGTTAAAAAGCTAAAGAAAAAAATATATACAGGTGCCATGTTTTAGTTTCAGGTCTTTGGCACGACCCTTCCCCACACTTAGTCTTCATTAGGGGCGAAGGTGTAAGTCCTCCGAGAAGATCTTGGTTGGTCCATCAGTATATGGTTTCAAAAGATGACCATTTACCTTGAAACTTAAACCGTCGTGGTTTTCAATTTCGATGGCACCGTTCGGAAAAACATCTTTAATCGTGTAAGGTCCGGACCAACGTGATTTCAGCATTCCAGGAAACAAGCGTAATGGAGTTATACAATAAGACATGCTCTCTCACATGAAATTGTTTAGTGTTCTTTAATCAAGAATCATGGGATTGCATTGTCTTTTCCTTGTAAACCCTAGCGTTCTCGTATGCTTGTTCTCTTAGTTCCCCGAGTTCGTGGATTTGTAGAAATCCATTTTTACCTATAATGTTATGGTCCAGGTTTGCTGCTTTGAGTGCCAAATAGGCCTTGTGTTCGAGTTCCACAGGTGGATGACATGGCTTCCCATAAACCAGTTTGAACGGTGTTGTGTCGATGGGAGTCTTATAGGCTGTTCGAAAAGCCCATAATGCATCATCTAGCTTGGTAGACCAATCCTTGTGATTTTGACCTATGGTTTTCTTGAGGATTCGTTTGATGCCTCGGTTAGTGACTTTAGCTTGCCCATTCGCTTATGGATGATAAGTTGTTGTAAAGCGATGGTGCATGCCATAACGAGCCCTTGCTCTTTCGAGCTGGTTGTTATAGAAATACATTCCGAGGTCACTAATTAAAGCCTTGGGGGCACCAAAACAAGAGAATAGGGCTTGAGCTTCGGCCTATTTTGAGAGATAATCGACTGCTACCAAGATGCAACGATTGCCAAAGGACACCGGGAATGGCCCCATGAAATCAATACCCCGTATATCAAATACCTCGCATACTTGAATGGGTTTCTTAGGCATCTCATCCCGTGTTGAGATATTGGTTTCTCTTTGACATGTGTCATAGGTGCGTACCATGTTGTGAGCATCCTTGAAGATCATGGGCTAGTAGAATCCAGAGTCAAAGATCTTCTTATCTATTAGTGTTGCTCTATGGTGTCCTCCTGTGGGTCCTTCATGACAGTGCCTTCGAATTTGTTCTGCTTTACTTCCGTATATGCATCTTCGGATAAGCTGGCCTACACCGATTTTGAACAGATATGGATCTTCTCAATAGTAATGCTTAATGTCAGCAAAGAATTTCTTTTTTTGCTGATAAGTCATTCCTTTGAGGAGAATTTCGCTTGCCAAGTAATTTGAGAAATCGGCAAACCAAGGATGTTCATCGATTGAGGATTGGATGTGCATAAGGAATTTGTGAGGAAAATTGTCGTTTATCTTGGATTCCTCAGATTATGAAGGATTTGAATCTTCATGACCCGATAGATGATCGGCAGCTAGATTTTCTGCTCCTTTCTTATCGCGAATTTCAATGTCAAATTCTTGAAGCAGAAGTATCCAACGAATCAGTCTTGGCTTTGCATCTTATTTGTTGAACAGATAACGAAGGGCTGCATGATCGGTGTAAACGATTGTTTTTGAAATGACTAGATACGAGCAGAATTTCTCAAACTCGAAGACTACCGCAAGAAGCTCTTTCTCGGTGGTGGTGTAGTTTTCTTACGCATCGTTTAGGGTTTTGCTCATATAGTAATTTGGGTGGAATTGCTTGTCCTTCTGTTGGCCTAACATGGCTCCTACTGTGAAATCACTTGTGTCGTACATGAGTTCAAATGGTAGTGTCTAATCAGGGGAAACCATGATCGGAGCTGTTATCAATCTGTCTTTCAGCAAATTGAATTCACTAATGCATTCGTGGAAAATACGAAGTGTGCGTCTTTCTCGAGGAGTTGAGTCATTGGTCGTGCGATTTTTGAGAAATCTTTAATGAAATTTTGGTAGAATCCTGCATGACCTAGGAAACTTCTGGTTGCTTTCACAGTTGTGGGATAAAAAGTTTGGAAATAGTGTCGACTTTGGTTTGATCAATTTCAATCTCTGCTCGAGAGATTTTATGTCCTAACACACTTCCTCCAGTAACCATGAAGTGGCACTTTTCCCAATTCAAGACAAGGTAAAAATCTTCACATCTAAGCAACATCTTTTCTAGATTTTCAAGCATTATTCAAATGAGCTCCCAAAGATGGAGAAGTCATCCATGAAAACTTCAATAGAATGTTCGATCATGTCATGAATGATTGATACCATGCATCTTTGAAATGTAGCAGGGGCATTACATAATCTAAAAGGCATTCGCCTATAAGCAAATGTGCCATATGGACATGTGAATGTCGTTTTCTCTTGATCTTGGGGAGCAATAGGAATTTGGAAATAACCTGAGAAACCATCGAGGAAACAATAGAACATTTTTCCAGATAATCATTCAAGCATTTGATCGATGAAGGGCAGAGGGAAGTGATCTTTCCTTGTGGCATCATTGAGTTTGCGATAGTCGATGCAAACTCTCCATCCTGTAACCGTATGAGTTGGATAAGCTTATTCTTTTTGTTAGTTATAACAGTCATTCCTCCATTCTTTGGAACAACTTGGACGGGACTGACCCAAGGCGAATCCAAAATATCGTAAATCAAACCGACATCTAATTCACTGGCATCCTTTGCTCACGCTCATAGGTTTGATTACTTCTTTCTTTACAACCTCTTGCATGCTCGGATTTAAATGTATTTGAGGTTGAATGATGGATTTGAAATTCTCCTCCATCAGTATTTTGTAAGTGCAAAAGGATAGATTGATTCCCTTGATGTCCATGATTTTCCATGCAATTGCTCGTTTATGTGCCTTAAGCACATTGAGCAACTTGTTATTCTTATCATTCAATAAGGTGGATGAGATGATGACATGAAGTTGAGATGTGTTTTCAAGAAAGGGGCATTCAAGATGAGACGGAAGTTCTTTGAGTTCCAAAACCAGAGGATCTTTGATAGATGCTTTAGCTTTAGGTTCTAGTTTTTGTTTGATGATCTCAAATGCTTCTTGATGAGATGATGTTTCATCAACTTCTGGTTCTAAAATGATTTGATTTTCACAAATGGGTTTGGTTGTTCAGACTTCTATTAATTGAGTGTTGCAAGCTTCATTTTTAAGGGATTCCCTTAAATGACAGCTTATGATCAAATCTCAAACATCAATGTAATAGAGTGAGTCATCATGATGTTGAGTATGTTTCATGGATCGCCCTATGTTAAATATCACTTCCCCCTCAATCACTCGAAGCGTAAGTCTGCCAATGCAAACATCAATGAGAGCTTGAGCGGTTGCTAAGAAAGGTCGACCTAGGATAAGAGGGACATTCTTGTCCTCATCCATGTCGAGGATCACAAAGTCAATAGGAAATACAAATTTGTCAATTTTAACTAAAAGGTTTTCAACGATGCCCCTTGGATATTTGATAGAACGATCAGCTAACTAGATGCTCATACGGGTAGTTCTAGGTTCACCTAAGTTTAAATTTTCAAAAACAGCATAAGGCATAAGGTTAATGCTAGCACCTAAGCTAGCTAACGCGTACTAATATAAAGATTTCCTGTTAGGCAAGGTATGGTAAAGCCCCTTGGATCAGTCATCTTTTGAGTTAATTTGTTTTGAAGAACTACAGAGAATTTCTCGTTTAAAACTACGTGCGATAGAACTCTTACAGTTTCTTTTTATTTGACAACACACCCTTTAAGAACTTGGTGTAATTTGGCATTTAGGCTAAGGCTTACACCAATGACAGATTGATGTGGAGTTGCTTGAACAACCCTCATAATTTTCCATATTGTGCCTCCATTCGTTGTTGTCTCAATCGACCAGGATATGGAGGTGGTGGAACATAGGGCGATGGTGGTACGTATTTCTTGGCTGGTTCTTCAGCAGCAACAAGTTGCTTTTGCCTATCACTTGCATTACTTGGAGTTTCAGCTTCTATTTCTTCAAGGATTAGTTGTAATGTAGGTGGATCACCTTGAGTGGTTTTGCCACTCCTTGTGGTCATAGTTTTCACTTGTGCAGTAGGGTTTGTCATAGTGTTTCTAGCCAGAGCACCTTGGGGTCTCTTAGATAGTTGTTGTGCTATCTAACCTACTTTGTGTTTAATAGTTTGCAATGATGCTTTGTTGCTTTTGATGTCAGCTTCATTTCTTTGGAACATTTCCTTATTTCATCGATTAGATTTCCGGATGTATTCATCTGTGGCTTGTGTGGTTATCAATAACTACTACAGTAAGTCTTCCATCGATGATGCTCCATGGTCTTGGTTACTATTGCTTGGACCTTGGTATGGTGGTTTCTGTTGTTGGTAGGGTGGACTTCAGTTGAATCCAGATGATGATTGGTTGTTGCCAGATTCTCTGTAATTTGAGTTGTTTCCCCAATTTGAGTTGTTGTTATATGATTTGCTTGGGCCTCCTACGTAATCAACATCTTCAAACATCATCATGCCTTGTAGGCATTCGTTGGTCTTATGTGAATTTTCGCATGTGTTGCATCGTATTGGAGTTTTCTTTAGATCGGTTTGCAATTGTTTGAATCGTTTGGTTAGGGCTTCTAATTGGGCTACAACTAGGGTTTTGGAGCCTATTTGATGAATGCCTTTAGAACTGGGTTGGTTTCTTAAGGGATTGTAAGCAAATCTCTTGTTACCTACTCTTTCTAGGGCTTGGTATGCTTCAGTTGGCATGACACTTCCGAAATCTCCTCCCGTATTTTGATCGACAACTTGTTTGTGTGCTTCGCTGATTGCATTGTAAAAGGTTTGACACTACACCCACAGATCAAGTTTGTGATGTGGGCATCTCAAAGGAGACCTTTGTATCTCTCCCATGCTCCGTGTAATGATTCATCGTCGTCTTGGCGAAAGTTTGTGATGTTGCTACTTAGTTTGGCAGTACGATCGGGTGGAAAGTAATTCAAAAGGAATTCAGCCATTTCTGCCCATGTGGTGATGGAACCAGGCGAAAGTGAATCAAGCCAGTCAATAGCTCGGCCTCGAAGTGAAATTGAAAAAAGTCTTAGTCTAATTGCATCATCTGAACAGTTGTTGATTTTGAAGGTTGCACAGATATGAAGGAATCGTGAGATATGAGCGTTAGGATCTTCGTCTCGCAATCCGTGGAACTGAACAGAGTTTTCTACGAGTTGGATAATACTAGACTTAATCTCAAAATTGTTGGCCGCTATTGCTGGTTGGACAACGCTAGACTCATAACCATCTTTTGATGGTGTGGCATAGTGTGTCATTTTCATTTTCTCGTCTTGGTTAGCCATGTCTTTTTTGGATGGTGTACCTTCCAAAATGTCTTCTTCGATGATTGTTTCTGTTTGTCATGATCTTTCGCATAACCTTTGATGGAAAAGTCATTCGGGTTTCGAAAGAGGTGAAACAAGTTCAGGACTAGACGAGTCGGACATACACTAACTTAAGGAAGCATAAACTAACTAAGGCTTAGAATAAATGAGGCAAATGTAACTAAACTAACTAAGGCAAACTAACTAATCTAACTAATAAAATAAAACAAGTTTGGACAAAAATATATTAACAAGATAGTCAAAAATTTATATTGTTTTTCAAAACAGTCGTGTGTCCCTAGCAACGGCGCTAAAAACTTGATGCGTGTGAAAGGTACATATATTTTGATAAAGATTTTTGCATAGATTCAGTTTTAATTGGTTATTACTAATGCTAAAATACACACACAAAATGCAAGTGTACCTGTTGTGTGGTAATATAGTAATGTTAGGAACCGAGTATCAATCCGTGGACACACCGAGCCTACTCAACAACTTTTATGATTGACTACCAGATGTCATTTTGTTTTGGGAAAAAAATGATAAGTTGCGTTGCTGTAACCAAGAATTTTTTTAGGGTTTAAAAACAATAATTAAAATAAAAGTAAAAGTAAGACTGAAACTTTTTGGTTTTAAAACAGGGAATTAAGACTATCATCTTAATTAGATTACACTTATGTAACTGTGATGAATATCATGGTGTGAGTAAAGATATAAGTTTAAGTAGTTATGTTAATGTTTATAAACATGAGCCAACATGGATTTCTCGTCTACCAGCTCCGTAGTGATAAGGACACCAGCATGAGTAACATACAGTACTGATCAATCAAAGCCACTAGTAATGTAGGTAAGTCTAGTGTAATCTTTTAACATACGATTTTCGAAAACATAATTTAATGTTAAAAAGAAAGTTGATCAGGTTCCTTTTCAACATACCGTTAATTTTAGAAAACTATAACATTACTATAGATTTCTCAGAGTAATTAAAGGGAACCCGCAAATGGTCAGAAAGCTAAAGTTATATGATTTGTAATAACTATTTCTAGTTCATTAGCCATAAATTAGTTACGAAGACCGGTTTCACGAATAAAAGTTAGGTCATATATTTTTCAACCTTGTATGACATTTACAATTACAAATCATAAGTTTATAACTTTCCGTTCAAATGTAGATGCTACACATCAAAAGCTTACCCAAGATTACCATAACATTAACATAACATAAATCACACCATTAGTTCATCACAAATTACATATGTATCATCCAATTAGGATGATAAAGAGAGTTTAGCTCATAATAAGCTTGAACATAAAAACAAGTAACATAGAAGATAGATATGAAATCATCGGTGAAATGGAACAATCAAACCAGTGAACCACAATGGATGATGTTTAGACAATCCTAAGCTTCTTCCAAGTGTTGTACGCATCTCCCGAGCCTTCAAATGATCTTCAAAACTTGATTCCTGAGAGAATTCAGCAGAGTAACTCTCCCACTAAAAGGTTTCCCAAATGATGGACTTAGGCCTTTATTTATAGGCATTCTAGAGTGTTTAAGCATGGCCCCGTGCCTAAAAGGCACGGCCTCATGATAGTACAGTGCTTACGAAAGTTGGTTGTGTAGGAAGTGTCGGGCATGGCCCCGTGTTAAATGGGGCACGAACCCATGTTTAAGGTGGGGCATGACCCCATGACTCATGGGGCATGACCCGTGTTATTTTTAGGGAACAATACTTTTTGTCCTATCAGATGACCAAACACGGGGGTATGCCAATTTAAGCATGGTGGTGTGTTTCAGGCAAGTCATGGGGGCGTGCTTAATGAGGCACGGCTCCATGCTTGGACTTCAAGGCTCGGTTTTCTTTAAATTCTTGTTAAATATGCTTCTTTTGTCCATCATGCCCTTTCGAACACCTGAAAACACAATTTAACATTTTTAAGTACATTTTCATCATTTTAACAAAGATATTAAGAAATAATTGATGTGCTTTTGATAGAGTTTTTATGTATAATTTAGAGCACATCAATAGTAAACTAACTTTAACATTTATTAAAGTAAGTTTCTAAGTTTCAAATAATATGTAAATACTTCTATAGAAGTTTGGTTATTAATAATTAAACATACTCAATCAGGCATCCAATTACACGTGTTTTAAACAATTTAATTACAACCATCGGGTGTTTTAAAGCTTTTACCTTTGACGATCAGCCAAAGCTTTGCACCTTGAATCAACAACGGTCTCGATAGATGATGTTGTTCACGACTCTTAGTTTGCAATGATTGCAATAGGCGAACAAACGGCGATGACGGTTACGTACGGTGGTTGTGGTGCGGTCAAGACCAAAGGGAGGCCAAGGGGGGGTGGTGGTGGGGGGGGGGGGGGGGCGACGACACCTTATGGGGCTAGGGTTAGGGTTTTTTTAACTAGTTTCTAGGGTTTAGATTTTAATCCCTTATTCATAATATAAATATTTACACTTTTAAACCCCAGGTAATTACCATTTAATCCCCTTTGGTAATTAGCATTTAATTATTAATAAATCGTATGGTTTATTAATCAACTTTTAGTTAATTAAACCTATAAACATTTTAACTTTTGAATATTTTTTTTTTTAACACCCCAAATTGTAACACCCCAAAACGTCATAAATCCAAGAAAATAAATTATTGCAAGAAACGAAAGTTCAAGGGTCAAAATTGCCAAAAATGGAAAGAACACAAACCTTAAAACTTACTATAAAAGGAAGGGGGTGCCCCTCGCCCCTTTCCAAGTGTAAAAACTTTGGAGAGAGAGAGAGAGAGGTTGGGCGCTAGAGAGAGAAAGTAGAAAAGAGGAAGATCAAGGTATGTAATCTCATGTGTAAGCCTTGTTTATGCATAAATGGATGATTATTTTATGCTTAAACATGTAGATTTGTGTGTTAAAGCTCTCGGTTGGTGATATATTATCTTGCAATCATCATAAGGTGAGTTCTTGACCCCCTTATTTTATATGCTTTTATTTGTTTGAGGCTAATATGCATATCTTATTGATTGTTTGCATGATGTATGATAGTTTTGATGTTATAGAATGTGTTTATGTGTAAAATTGGTCCAAAAATTGGTAACTTGAGGCTAAAGGCTCGACCTAATGCAATTTTTTACATAAGTTCATAGTTTTCGCTTGATTATGTTCTCATGTACTGATGTTATCGCATAGTGATATTTTTCGCTTGATGAGTGACATTCTCGCATAGTGATGTTTTTGCTTGGATAGTGTTCTCACATATAAGGATGTTTTCGTATAACATTGTTCTCACTAGATGGTTTTCTCTTGGTGAGGTTTTCGCCTAATAGTATGCGTATAGTAAAGTTGTCGCATGATGCATAGTACGTTCTAAATAGTTCTCGCACAATATGGTTCTCGTATGTTACTATAATAGTATAAGATAGTATAAAGATGGTTGATAGTTAGAGAAAGAAATAATGTTATAAGTATTACTACTATTAAGATAAAATGAAAAAAATAGAAAGATTTAACAATAAACATAGTTTACATGTGAAAGGTTTAACAAGTTGAATGACAGTTCAAGAATAATTACCCCACTAAAGCACAACTGTGAAACGCTAAAATATGCTAAAACAAGTTTTTCAAGCATAGAGGTCTTGTCGTATTTCAAGACTCAACAAAGGAGTCTTGAGTAATGGCAGGCGACAGGAGTCTTGCATTCGTTGCAAGCTAAAAAAAAGTCTTGTGTGATGGCAAGTGAAAGTAAAGTCTTGTGTATTATGTGAGCAATGGCTAAAGGAATCCCGTAGTGTCACACCCTCAAAATCTGCGTGCGGGGTTTTACCGCGAGGCGCGTGACATACCAGGATCTCAGTCATTAGTTACACAGAACGACTCTATATGAACTAACATTCAAAATCAGAGTTTAACTTTAAAACATGCGAAGCGTTAAATAAACGAGTAAACCCAAAACAATGTAACATTATGCGCAAACACGCGCCCAAGTATTATGCAAAACCAAAACACGATGTTTAAACAATCATAATCCAAAACAATGTTTCATAACGTGCTGACAAACACCATGATGCTGACCCGTGTGATGTGCACCTAGGCAATAGCAACCTTAACCTGACAATAGCATACTAAAGAGTCAACACAACGGTTGGTGAGTTCAATAGTTTGCGTTTAAGCATAAATCAATAACAGTTGCAAAATATAAGATGTGTATTGTAATAGATAGCTAGTCTATAAACAAATAGTAATAATCATAGTGATTTCGCAATTGAAGCTGACTGTGTTACGTTTGTTGCCTCCTGCCACGACTTACCAGGTCGTGACAAATGTTCGTTAGGACAATATTGCACCCGTTTGACCTCGAGTCGCACAGGTGAGGCTCGTCAGACCCAGTAGTACTACCCAAAATTTCCCGCTAATATCATTATTAACAATCCGAAAGTGTGAGGGATTTCCATGGTAATCAGCACTATATTATACTATACACAACTCATATAAATAAAGCGTTTGTAAAAACAGTATGCTATCTCCCCCAAAAGAGAGTATGTAAGTGTGGGGCATGAACTCACCTGATGCGCGTAAGAAATTACTTAAGGCTTAACTTGACAAGATAGAGTGGATAGACAACCCTCAGAGGTCACCTAGAACACATGAGTACATAAGTACGTGTACACAGAATCAATATGAAACCCAAAGTGCTCTACAAACCAAGGAACTCAAGGTTTAAGAAAGACAAGACACATTTGACCCAGTTGACCCGTTTGACCCGTTGGTGACATTATAGGTGAAATTCCATTCAAACAAGCATAACAGTACATCACACATGATTTACATACAAACTAATCACATATGACACTTCATTAATCACATGTACTAACTAGATCATAATACAACCAGATATCATACAAGTCATGCGAATCTCAAACAATTATCATGCTCAACATAGTTACAACACAACCAATGCATCATACATAGAATCAAATCATGCACGGCATGCCATGTGAAGCCACTCATGACTTCACACCCTAAACCCTGCCAATCCTACTAAGTAGGGGCCTCAGATTCGCACACGTGTATGATGATCATCAACATACCATTTAACAAAATCATGTCATCCAAAATGTTCAATCATGATCAACCACAAACCATCAATAGTCCTAACATACCCATATGACCCATTGCCATGAATTCCCACAAACAGGCCAAATCAGATAACTAACCAACTAAACATTCATACAACCCAAACAATACATTCTACCACCTTAGAAATCATCCATGAACATGCTAACATGATCCTAATGTCCTAAACATGCTCAAATCCTCATATCCAAGAATTTGTGCAAATAAAGTTTCCCTTTTGGGAAAGCACATCCCAAAAATCCATAAAACATCCAATACATTCATGAATTCATACTAATATACCAATTCAAGCTCATGTTAACATCTAGACAAGATCAACAACATCCAATTACTACAATTCATCAACCTTCATAGCCAAAAGTTGCTATCTTTAGTAAGACATGAACTACAACATTCATTCTTGAATTTCTAGCATTCATATCATCAATCTAACACCCAGTTATCATCATAAACACATTAACAACCTCAATTCATCATCAATCACCATATTCATGCAAATAAAGTTACTATTATAAGTAACCTATGAACAACGCATCAAAATCATAGCTTTCTTGCATAATCGACGTTAACTAGAATCAATCTAACCAAACTAACATCATAACATCATCAAAAACCAAGAATCAACATTCAATTGCATCATTCGAATAAAAACTTTCGGCCAACATTGTAAAAATCTTTTAAACTTGTAATGGCTTGAATTCGAAGTGTGTGTGTTGTGTGGGAGGGATGTCACGGCCGATCAAGGGTGTGGGGGCTAGGGTTGGGTTTTTTTTTATTTATTTTATAAATATTACCCTTTTACCCTTATAACTTGTATTTTTATAAATTATTAAGCTTTTAAACACTCTTTTAAAATGTTTTTAACTAAAATAATAAAAATATAAACTAATAATAACAATTATATGTATTATCTTTACAAGCTACAAAATTTTCAACTAAATACACACGTTTCCACGTTACGCGATAAAATTCACAATTAACATTTAAATCGCATAAGCACAACCAATAACCCACACAGAAATTATTGTTTAACATTATTAATTATTATTAAGTCACCAACGTTCAACGATAACTAGTGTGTGCTCACGACACGTGTATGCAAGACTTAACGGAACTAACGGAGTTTGGTAACGGAAAATTACCGGATGTCACATTATCCCCATGTTGAAAGAATTTTCGTCCCAAAAATTGCGTTACATGGTTAGTGTTCCATCACTGGTTTACTGCATTGGCACAAAGTAATCAAAATCGAGTGAGTTTTGGATGAGTTGTCACATCATCCCCATGTTGAAAGAAATTTCGTCCCTAAATTTAAATCAGTACCTTCGCCGGCTGACATCGTCTTTTCGAATGGCTGAGGATACTTAAGCTTCATTTGGTCCTCACGTTCCCACGTGAATTCTGGTCCACGTCTCAAGTTCCATCAAACTTTGACAATGGGTTTCTTGTTTTGCTTAAATGTCTTCACCTCACGATCCATCACCTCGACTGGTTCTTCAATGAAGCGCAGTTGTTCATCCACTTGAACTTTTTCCAGCGGTACGCCATCGTTTCATCCGTTAAGCACTTTTTCAAATTTGACATGTGGAATACATCATGGATTCCACTTAGCAAATCAGGTAGGGCTAATCGATAGGCCACTGGACCTATTCTTTCCAATATCTCAAATGGTCCAACATATCTCAGATTTAGCTTTCGTCGCTTACCAAACCGGATCACACCTTTCCATGGTGAGACCTTCAGTAAGACCTTATCACCAATCTGAAACTCTAGAGGTTTCCGTCGCTTATCAGCATAACTTTTCTGTCTGTCGCGCGCTGCAGCCATGCGATTCCTTATTGTACGATCTTCTCAGTAGTCTCGTGTACCAACTCAGGACCCGTTAGCTGGCTATCACCAATTTCAGCCCAACAAACTGGTGATCTACATTTTCTCCCATACAAGCTTCAAAGGTGTCGCCTTTATGCTAGTGTGATAACTGTTTTATAAGAAAATTCCACCGATGGTAGGTGAACTTCCCAGTTATTCCCGAAGTCAATCACACAAGCACGTAGCATGTCCTCCAACGTCTGTATAGTACGCTCACTTTGACTATCAGTCTGTGGATGATAAGCAGTACTCATATCCAGTCGCGTACCAAAAGATTTCTGTAACAACTGTCGGAAATGCGATGTGAAACAAGAATCGCGGTCAGAAATAATTGAGATCGGTACTCCATGCCTCGAAATAGAGTCGGGTTAATTTCTCCATCTTGTCTGTTTCCTTTATCGCTAGGAAATGAGCAGACTTTGTTAATCTATCCACGATAACCCATATTGTGTCGCAACCAGTAGAAGTTCGAGGTAACTTAGTTATAAAATCCATTGATATTTGATCCTACTTCCACATAGGGATCTCGGGTTGTTGTAATAGTCCAGACGGTTTCTGATACTCCACTTTTACCTTTGAGCAGGCCAGACACTTGCTCATATATGTAGCTACATCCGCTTTCATATTAGGCCACCAATAGTGCGCCTTCAGATCATGATACATCTTGTCAGATCCAGGATGTATAGAGTAGTTAGACTTGTGTGCCTCACTCATGACCAAGTCTCTCAGATTTCTATGTACAAGTACCCAAAGTCTATCCATGAAGTAACGAATTCCATCCGCTTTTACTTCCAATTGTTTTTCCATTCCCCTTAACGATTCAAACCCAATGTTTTCTGCTATCAAAGCATCTATTTGAGCCCCTCGGATTTGTTCAGGTAACCATGTGCTAATGGTAAGCTGCAAAGCTCGCAGACGTCGAGGCTTAGCAGTTTCTTTCCTACTCAGCGCGTCAGCGAATACATTTGCTTTCCCCGGATGATATCTGATGGCACAATCATAGTCGTTCAGTAGCTCTACCCAACGTCTTTGCCTCATGTTCAATTCCTTTTTCTCAAAGATGTGTTGAAGACTCTTGTGATCAGTGTAAATAGTGCATTTAGTACCGTACAAGTAGTGTCTCCAGATCTTTAAGGTAAAAACTATCGCACCCAGCTCCAAGTCATGGGTGGTATAGTTCTTCTCATGAACCTTTAGTTGTCTAGAGGCGTAAGCTATTACCTTATCCCGCTGCATCAATACACACCAAAGTCCTTGAATAGAAGTATCGTAGTAGACTACGAAGTCATCTCTTCCCTCTGGTAATGCCATTATCGGTGCGCTACACAGTTTCTGTTTCAGCAATTGGAAAGCAGATTCCTGACTCTCATCCCATTTGTATGCTGTCCCCTTGTGAGTCAAAGCTGTGAGAGGTTGTGCAATCTTAGAGAATCCTTCAATGAACCGTCGATAATATCCCGCTAATCCAAGGAATTGTCGTATCTCACTTGGTGTCTTAGGAACAGACCAATTCTTTATCGCTTCAATCTTTGCAGGATCAACATGTATTCCCTTCTCGTTGACAATATGACCCAAGAATTGCACCTCACGTATCCAGAAATCACACTTAGAAAACTTTGTGTACAGTTGTTCCTTTCTAAGTAATTCCAAGATTAAACATAAGTGCTCCTCATGCTCCTCCTCAGTCCTTGAGTATATTAGTATGTCATCAATAAGACGATAACAAACAGATCAAGATAGGGTTTGCACACGCGATTCATGAGGTCTATGAATACTGCTGGTGCATTCGTCAACCCAAATGGCATGACAAAAATTCATAGTGACCCTATCGTGTACGAAGGCAGTCTTCGAGATGTCCTCTTCTCGAACTCTCAGCTGATGATACCCAGACCTCAGATCAATCTTAGAGTAATAGCTTGATCCTTGAAGTTGATCAAACAAATCATCTATACGAGGTAAGGGATATCTATTCTTGATAGTAACCTTGTTCAGTTCCCTATAGTCAATGCACATTCGAAATGTACCATCCTTCTTCTTGATAAATTGAACTGGCGCTCCCCAGGGCGACGAACTCGGTCGGATAAACCCTTTATCCAACAACTCTTGTAGTTGAGCGGATAATTCTTGTAGTTCGTTTGGAGCTAACCGGTAAGGTGCTCTCGCAATTGGAGCGGCTCCTGGAGTCAACTCAATTTGGAATTCAACTTGACGATGAGGTAGTAATCAGGCAGGTCTTCCGGAAACACCTCGGGATACTCGCGAACTACGGGGATATCCTCTATCTTCATTTCCTCGGTCTGTTTATCTGTGACGAGTGCCAATATGGCCAGTCGACCCTTTCGTAACAACTTCTGTGCCTTCATGAACGAGATGATGCCTATCACCGCATCACTCCTATCACCTCTGACCGTAAGTACTTCTTCGGCAATGGGAATCCGTATGATCTTCTCATGGCATATGACTTCCGCTTGTTTACTGGAATTCCAATCCATGCCTACTACTACATCAAAACTTCCTAGTGTAACAGGCATGAAATCTATGGCGAATGTATGACCAGCAAGCTCTATCTTGCAGTCTCTAAGAATATGCATTATGTGAATCTGTGTACCGTCAGCTAACTCTACGGTGTATTTAGATTCTAAGGCTGAGGGCATATCACTTAAAAGACTACAAAACTTAGTGGACACGAAACTTCTATCAGCTCTGGTATCGAATAATACGGTAGCAAAACGCCCATTAACCAAAAATTTACCAGTTACTGTTGTAGGATCGTTTAGAGCCTCACCTGAGCCAATGACGAAGGCTCTTCCTTTGGCTCCAATTGTTGTTGCCACCATTGTTGTTGCCATTACCGTTGTTGTTGTTGTTGTTATTGTTGCCATTGTTGTTGTTACCATTTCCATTTCTCCTCAGTTGTGGACAGTTTCGCCTGTAATGGCCTTCTTCCCGCATTCAAAACAGCCTTTGGGAGTTTTCGGGGACTGTTGTGGCTTTTTCATCAGCTCGCCAAGGCAGTCCTTAGCTGCATGCCCAACTTTACCACAGCGTTGGCATCAAAAATTGTCACACCTGCCGGTGTGATGGTAGTTGCATCGATTGCATTTGGGACTTTTCCCCACATAGCCTCCTTGTCCCTGGGATGAGGAGGATGACTGATTAAAGTTACAACTGTTGTCAAACTTCCTTTGCTGCCGAGGATGCTGATGCTGCTGAGTGTGTTGTTGTTACTGCTGATGTTACTGAGATTAGCTGTTTGACGAAGATCCCTTGTTGCCAGAGTTGTCCCACTTGCGTTTATTGTCAGGCATGCTTGCCACAGCGCCCCGTTTGGGTAGCTTTCCTTGCCCACCGCTTGGTCAGTAAGCTTGTGAACCAATCAAATAACCCATTGGATAGTGGTGAGGTTCACAGCAGTCACCATGCTTTGTATCTTCCGAACCAAGCCACGCAGATAAAGCTCAATTCGTTTGATCGGCGGATCGATCATGCCAGGGCAAAGTGTCGCTAACTCGTGAGACCTCATAGTGTAGGTTTTGATCTCAGATCCTTTCATCTTTAACTGCAAGAAAGCCTCCAACTTCTAGACTTCATTCGGCTCTTCCTCCGGATCTTCTTCTGGCTTCAGGGTCTTCCTTATTAGGATCTTCCCCAGGTACAGGGGCATCTGTAATCAAAAGTGGCGCTAGCTGTGCCTCCAATCTATCATCTGTCCCTACACTGTGAAGCTCTTGCGCAGACATGCGCTCAGTAAGTGCGAAAACATTACCAGCCAAGGTATGACGCCCACCAATGGCCATCGAGAGTCGCTCCTGAAGCATCTCTACCTGGAAACGTGTCACATCTCGGATCGTAAGGCAGAGTTCTCATCGGTGAGTCCTCGGATATGCTGCCACTCTGTGTCTAGAGTGGCTACTAGGGCTGCAAATGCCTGCTTCAGAGGGATGTCCAAGGTAGGAAGAGTAGGCAATGTAGAGGTTGTCGATGACCTAGTCCTAGGTTGAGTAGGGGCTACTGGTGGTACACATTCTCTATAAGCCATATGGTTTATGTAGGTGGGGTAGAAATCCCAGTTCCACGGAGGATCGAGCTAGTCTATCTCACAAGGAGGATAAGGATGTCGGGGCCAGTTAAATACCCTATCAGGTACGGGAAAAGTAGGAGGTGACTCAGATCATGCAGGTCTCTTGCCTAAATCACGAGATGACGATGCCATGCTGCAAAGTACGTGTTGCGTACGCCAATGAGTATACAGTAAGGAAGTAAGCGACAAGTAACTAACAACTATGCGGTTATAGTCTAGTGTGTATGCAACCTAGTTCCCTATAACCAATGGCTCTGATACCAATCTGTCACACCCTCAAAATCCGCGTGCATGGTTTTACCGTGAGGCGCGTGACATACCAGGATCTCAGTCATTAGTTACACAGAACGACTCTATATGAACTAACATTCAAAATCAGAGTTTAACTTTAAAACATGTGGAAGCGTTAAATAAACGAGTAAACCCAAAACAATGTAACATGATTTAAAATGCGCAAACATACGCGCCCAAGTATTATGCAAAACCAAAACACGATGTTTAAACAATCATAATCCAAAACAATGTTTCATAACGTGCTGACAAACACCATGATGCTGACCCGTGTGACGTGCTCCTAGGCAATAGCAACCTTAACCTGAGAATAGCATACTAAAGAGTCAACACAAGGATGGTGAGTTCAAGAGTTTGCGTTTAAACATAAACCATTAACAGTTGCAAAATATAAGATGTGTATTGTAATAGATAGCTAGTCTATAAACAAATAGTAATAATCATAGTGATTTCACGATTGAAGCTGACTGTGTTATGTTTGTTGCCTCCTGCCATGACTTTCCAGGTCATGACAAATGTTCGTTAGGACAATATTGCACCCGTTTGACCTCGAGTCGCACAGGTGGGGCTCGTCAGACCCAGTAGTACTACCCAAAATTTCCTGCTAATATCATTATTAACAAATCCGAAAGTGTGAGGGCTTTCCATGGTAATCAGCACTATATTATACTATACATAACTCATATAAATAAAGCGTTTGTAAAAACAGTATGCTATCTCCCCCAAAAGAGAGTATGTAAAAAGTATGGGGCATGAACTCACCTGATGCGCATAAGAAATTACTTAAGGCTTAACTTAACAAGATAGAGTGGATAGACAACCCTCAGAGGTCACCTAGAACACATGAGTACATAAGTTCGTGTTCACAGAATCAATATGAAACACTAAGTGCTCTACAAACCAAGGAAATCAAGGTTTAAGAAAGACAAGACACATTTGACCCAGTTGACCCGTTTGACCCTTTGGTGACATTATGGTGACATTATAGGTGAAATTCCATTCAAACAAGCATAACAGTACATCACACATGATTTACATACAAACTGATCACATATGACACTTCATTAATCACATGTACTAACTAGATCATCATACAACCAGATATCATATAAGTCATACGAATCTCAAACAATTATCATGCTTAACATAGTTACAACACAACCAATGCATCATACATAGAATCAAATCATGCACGGCATGCCATGTGAATCCACTCACGACTTCACATCCTAAACCCTTCCAATCCTACTAAGTAGGGGCCTTAGATTCGCACGCGTGTATGATGATCATCAACATACCATTTAACAGAAATCATGTCATCCAAAATGTTCAATCATGATCAACCACAAACCATCAATAGTCCTAACATACCCATATGACCCATTACCATGAATTCCCACAAACAGGCCAAATCAGATAACTAACCAATTAAACATTCATACAACCCAAACAATACATTCTACCACCTTAGAAATCATCCATGAACATGCTAACATGATCCTAATGTCCCAAACAAGTTCAAATCCTCATATCCAAGAATTTGTGCAAATAAAGTTTCCCTTTTGGGAAGGCACATCCCAAAATCCATCAAACATCCAATACATTCATGAATTCATTATAATATACCAATTCAAGCTCATGTTAAGATCTAGACAAGATCATTAACATCCAATTACTACAATTCATCAACCTTCATAGCCAAAAGTTACTATCTTTAGTAAGACATGAACTACAACATTCATTCTTGAATTTCTAGCATTCATATCATCAATCTAACACCCAGTTATCATCATAAACACATTAACAACCTCAATTCATCATCAAATGACCATATTAATGCAAATAAAGTTACTATTATTAGTAACCTATGAACAACGCATCAAAATCATAGCTTTCTTGCATAATCGACGTTAACTAGAATCAATCTAACCTAACTAAGATCATAACATCATCAAACAACCAAGAATCAACATTCAATTGCATCATTCGAATAAAAACTTTCGGCCAACATGAAAAACCATCAAAAACATGTAAAAATCTAACCTTTAAACTTGTAATGGCTTGCAATTGATGATTCTAACGCGTTGTAGCACTTGCAATCGACCAAAATCGAGGGTTCCTTGCTTGTTCTTGGCTGAATTCGAAGTGTGTGTGTGTGGGAGGGATGTCGCGGCCGATCAAGGGTGTGGGGGCTAGGTTTGGGTTTTTTTTTATTTAATTTATCAATATTACCCTTTTTACCCTTATAACTTGTATTTTTATAAAATTAAGCTTTTAAACACTCTTTTAAAATGTTTTTAACTAAAATAATAAACATATAAACTAATAATAATAATTATATGTATTATCTTTACAAGCTACAAAAATTTCAACTAAATCCACACGTTTCCACGTTACGCGATAAAATTCACAATTAACATTTAAATCGTATAAGCACAACCAATAATCCACATAAAAATTATTGTTTAACATTATTAATTATTATTAAGTCACCAACGTTCAACGACAACTAGTGTGTGCTCATAATACGTGTATGCAAGACTTAACGGAACTAACGGAGTTTGGTAACGGAAAATTACCGGATGTCACACGTAGGATATACAGACTCATGATAAAGTAAAGTTAAAGAAAAGGATAAAAAAAACAATAAAGTAATGATAAAGTATTGGCTAATAAACATAATAATAGTTAAAGTACTGGCTAAAGTATAACAAAGCTCTTTGATGCTTTCTGAAACTCCAATTTGATACAAAACACACACACACATCGATTTCCTCATCGAGACCCGTCGACCTATTCATCCTTCTGTTTTCACAAATTCAATCGAAACCAGGTAATTGAACACATGTACACACTCGATTTCATGTGGGGAATAAAAGCCCTGATGTTAGTTTCATTTTCGAATTCGTTTTGTGGTTCAATTAGTGTGAAATTGAAACTTGGGTTTATGCAAAATTAGGGGATTTAACCGGGTAATGTTTTTATGTTTTAAGTTGCGGGTTATGGCAGGCATAGGCGCCCAAGCCTACCGGTTAAAACACTCCCCTTACACGCAGAGGACCCGGGTTCAAACCCGGGCAACTACAATATATTTTTAAAACTTGAATTTAAACTATTTTTAATCCCAAAATTTTTAAAATATTATTAAAATAAGATAAAAATCATTTTTAATAACTTATACTAAATCGGAATTTATTTAGTAATTTCTAAAATTTTTAGAAATTATAATTTGGTAGATTCTTCATTTTTTCTTAGATTTCAAAAGTTGCAAAATTATTATAAATTCCTTTATGGGTTTATATTATATAAAATATATTCAAATTATTTAAACTAAAATTTCATAAACCATTATTAGTAAATTAACTACTTCTTTTCACACTTTGTAATTACATATTGTATACTAAATCAATATAAATTAACCATTTAAGTGTGTTATTTAAATAAAGACAACATACTTTATTTCAATTATTATTGATAATAATCCCTAAATTATTATTAGTTAATTATTTTTTTGCCCATTTCATTTAACCAAATTAAATAATAAATATATATACATATATATCATTTTAAACTATTTACTAAACCAAAAATTCCGATCACAATTGAAACCCTACTCTTGGTGAATCGTCTTTTGACCTTACCAGCTAAATTCAAAATCTTGGAACACTCACTTTTTAGGCAAATTGTGAAGACATCGTTGGAGTTACCTTATTCTTATTTTTTCCTCGTACGTCATATATCATGTGAGTTTTCCCATACCCCGTTTTACTTTAATTCACACGTTTTGGGGTGAAACATGTTACTCGTATCACAAGCACACTTGTAAAAATGTTTAAATACTTGTGATGCACGTGCAATTCATTTTACATTTTGTCATGGTTATTTGGGACTTGTGCAAATATTATGTGATAGACTCTTGTAAAAACAATCATTAACTATTGCTAGCCTAGTAACGTCATAGATCTATGGGCTTGACAAGCCTACTTGGTGCTAAAGCCGAGGTTATTGCCGGCTCCTGATGACATATTCTTGTTCATCATGGGAACCAAGTACACTTAGCTAATCGTATATTTCGTTGTGGGCATATCTTTGTCAAGGTTTGATTGTATCATTATGCTATCCATTTATTTTTGCATTATCCTATAATCTATGACTTGAATTGCAACTTAAATGATTTATATATATGTATGTACAATCCATGGGAACTCACTAACATTATATGTTGACCGTATTTTCTAACATGTTTCAGGAAATGCTCAAGCTTAATTGTTGATCTTGAAGATATGAAATCATCTAGGATTGGACCTAGAGAAAACAAAAGAATTATTTTGAATCTAGATGTTTTAAATTTAAACTATGTTATGTTTTGTTTGTTTGAGACTTATGTGTGAAATGTTATGATATGGACTCGATGTTTAATAATATTTACACTTGGAAGTAACGTTGTGTGGTTTGAACATTCTTGACCCTCACATCTCATCGTTTCCGCCGTTAAGGTTGGGTTGTGACAGATTGGTATCAGATCCCATAACTATATGGATTTAGGTTATTAGCAATGATGACCTAGACTATGGTTAATATAGGGACCTTTTACATGAAAATTTCTTATGATCTTGTAAGTTTACTTATATGCATACTACATGATGTCACATGTTACATGATAGATCCCTTATGTGCTACTTGACTTTACTTAGTGAAATTATGCCTTAGGTGGTTAACTTGGATGACAAAAACATTAACCTTGTACATCTCCAACTTCTTAACCCTCCTCACCTGTCACTAGTTTCAACGTGCCCTTGTCTCTTTCTTAAACTTATTCTCGACTACATGTGGAATCGTACGTATTAAATCGAATGGCTCAATCCTTTAGACATTATGTCTAAATCTTGAAAATCTCATCAAGGTTTTAATTCTATTAGTCTATAGGGAAAATGTGTGACTCATAAACACCTGTATTCTGGATTTCCTGGCAAAAAGCCTTTGGGCTAAGGTAAGCATTTCGCATAAATCCCAATCAACTGCGGGACCAGTTATGCTTACCTGGGGATTTCTGGGATGAGTGATAAACTATGGTCAAGATACACAAATTCCCCAAGAAAAATTAGAGTTAAGTTACCTTGACGTGTCAAGGTTCCTATTGGCTCTGTGTTACCAAATGGAACCATCTTGTATAAGTTTGTAAATTCTGAAGATTTAAGTCCATTTGAACTAGTTTTATCTCCAAAGCTCTAATATCTACTCTATTTTTGTATTTAGAATGTCTCGTCATCATGGAAAGCGTGGTAGCTCCCACCGAAAACTCGCCGCTATGATCGCCCCGACAAATGGCTGTCGTTCTTCCTACCATGGTCACTGAACTAAGTAGCACTTTAATGGCCAATACTAGTAACAACGCAAATGGGAATAATGGTGGTAACAATGTTTAAGGGGAAAACAATGACAATCAAGGAGGGAATAACTGAACCTACACCTTCAAACACTTCAACTCTTGTAAACCAACAAGTTTTAATAGGAAGGAGGGAGCCACTGGACTTCTCGAGTGGTTCGAGAGTATGGAGAACACTTTCATCAATAGTGAGTGTCCTGAAGCACTCAAAGTTCATTATGTAGTGAGTGTTCTTCAACAATGGGCACTTACCAGGTGGAATAGTGAGAAGAGGAACCGGGGTGTGGAAATTGCATTGGCATTACCGTGGGAGGAGTTCAAGAACATTATGATCCAAAAATTCTGCCCGAGGAGTGAACTGCAAAAACTTAAGGAGGAATTTTAGAATCTCAAACAGGATAGTGGCAACTATTTGGCATACTCCACCAGGCATCATGAACTAAGCTTGCTTTTACCGCATATGGTGGACACTGTACCTCGTAGTATAGAAAAGTTCATCAAAGGGGTACCACCTCAAATTCAAGATGTTGTAGTGGGAAGTAGGCCCACGACTCTATAAGAAGCAATCAACATCACTGCTCAGCTCACTGAAAATCATATCAAAGCTGGTACCTTGATGGTGAAGGGTGCTAAACAGACTAGGAAGGTGCTTCAAGAGGCGACTAAAGAGGTGAAGGCTAAATCCTCATTCAAGGGCAAGAAACATAAGTTTACACCTGTTCGAAACTTTGATGTGACAACGCCCAATACACCACAAAAACAAGCTGCCATTGCAAATCAAGCACCTATTGCTAGAGCTTACACTGGTCCACACCCGATGTGTAATATCTGCAAGTATCATCATGCGGGAAATAACCCATGTCGTATTTGCTCACTTTGTGAGAAATATGGCCATTTGGTTGCTACATGTCACCGTGCACCAAACAATGCTACATTAGTTGCCAACCTAGCTTGTTACAACTGTGGGGAAACCGGCCATTTTCGCCCACAATGCCCTCGTCTTGCGGGAAATATCCCACCAGCTCGAGGACGTGCTTTTAATATTAATGTAAACCAAGCACAAGCAAATAACGACATGGTGAACGGTACGTCATTCTTTTTTTTCTGCTACTCGAACTCTTATTGAATAAAATTTTACTCTACTTTCCATGTACCGACAATATCCCTATATCTGAACAGGTATGTATCTTGTAAATAATTGCTATGCTTCTGTATTGTTTGATTCGGGAGCGGATAAGAGTTTTGTGTCCTTAGAATTTGAACCCGTACTTGCGAAGTTGCGCACTAAGCTAGAAAAGTCCTTTACGGTCGAAGTCGCTGATAGAAAATCTATCATTATTGACGCCATCGTTCGTGATTGCATCCTGAGTCTTAACAAGCATGAGTTCCCTATTGATCTTATTCCCATGCAACTCGGGGGTTTCGACGTCATTATTGGCATGGATTAGTTAGCCAAACACTATGCGGAAATTATCTGCTTCGAGAAGTGTATTCGAATTCACTACCTTCGTTTGATACCTTAAAAGTTTTTGGGGAGAGATCATCTAAAGGACTCAAGCTTATGTCGTGTACTAAGGCTCGAAAGTGCCTAAGTAAGAATTACATAGCCTTTTTGGCTTATGTAGTCAAAACGAAAGACAAGGGAAGGAGCTTAAGGATATTCCTATTGTACAGGACTTCCCAGATGTATTTCCCAAGGATCTTAGTGGGCTACCTCCCATTCATGAGGTTGAGTATAAGATTGACTTGATTCATGGTGTAAACCCTGTGGCTAAGTCACCCTATCGTCTTACACCATCGGAGATGCAAGAACTAGCCAGTCAACTGCAAGAACTGTCAGATAAGGGCTTTATCCGTCCTAGCTCTTCACCATGGGGTGCACCTGTTATTTATGAAGAAGAAAGATGGTTCATTTCGTATGTGCATCAACTACCGAGAACTCAACAAACTCACCATCAAAAACCGATACCCTCTCCCTCGAATTAATGATCTTTTTGACCAACTTCAAGGAGCCACTCAATTCTCAAAAATCGATCTACGTTTTGGTTATCACCAACTACGGGTCCATGACAATTATATTCTAAAAACCACCTTTCGTACTCGATATGGACATTATGAGTTCATGGTTATGCCTTTTGGCTTGACTAATGCTCCTGCTATCTTTATGGATCTCATGAATCGGGTATGTAAACCATACCTAGACAAATTCGTGATTGTGTTCATCGACGATATTCTTATTTACTCCAAGACAAAAACCGATCACGAGTTGCACTTGCGACAAGTTCTTGAGCTTCTGAAGAAAGAACAGTTGTACGCAAAGTTTTCTAAGTGCGAATTTTGGCTTGAGGAAGTTCAATTTTTAGGTCATGTGGTGAATAGCCAAGGAATTCACGTTGATCATGCCAAGATAGAAGCCGTGAAAAATTGTTGTATTCCCAAAAATCCAACTGAAGTTCATTCTTTTCTTGGACTAGCGGGTTAATACCGGAGATTTATTACCAATTTCTCAAAGATTGTGAAACCGCTTACAGCTTTAACTCAAAAGAATAAACTTTTCGAGTGGGGACCTGATCAAGGGAGGCTTTCGAGACTCTAAAACACAAGTTGTGTAATGCTCCTATTTTAACCCTTCCTGACGGGAATAACGATTTTACTGTATATTGTGATGCATCTAGTCAAGGCCTTGGTTGTGTACTCATGCAGCGAGGAAAGGTCATAGCTTATGCATCGAGACAATTGAAGGTTCATGAGGTGAATTACACCACCCATGATCTTGAACTTGGTGCCATGGTTTTTGCCTTAAAAATCTAGAGGCATTACCTTTATGGGACACAATGCATAGTCTACACTGATCACAAGAGCCTTCAACACGTTTTCAGTCAAAAGGATCTCAATATGAGGCAACGTCGTTGGGTCGAGTTGATTAGTGATTACGACTGTGACATTCGTTACCATCCTGGAATGGGGAACGTCGTAGCCGATGCGCTAAGTCGCAAAGCCCATAATAAGACCGTCACACTCCAAGAAATTAGAGATCGATGACAATGGTTTGACACGCTGGGAGAATTTGACACTGAGATTCACGTGGATGTCAACGAGGCTACTATTATGCTTCAAAATATAAGGATTAATAGTGACCTAGAGTTTTGCATCTGTGAAGCTCAACAAGCTGCTTTAACTAAAGAATTGGCGTATAATGTTCTGTCACAGCTTGAAACAAAACCGAATGGTATGTTGTGTTTCTTGAACTGACTCTGGATTCCGAATCGTGATAATCTTCGTAATTTCATCATGAACGAAGCTCATCAAACACATTATTCTATTCATCCTGGGTCTGATAAGATGTATATGGATCTGCGTGGACAATATTGGTGGCTAGGAATGAAGAAGGACATCGCTTCATACGTAGCCAAATGTCTGACGTGTGCAAAGGTCAAGGCGGAGCACCAACAACCTAGTGGATTACTTGAGCAACCCGAAATCCCTATGTGGAAATAGAAGCACATATCCATGGATTTCATAACCAAGTTACCTCGTACTCCTCGTGGTCATGATAGTATATGGGTGATCGTCGACTGTCTGACTAAAACAGCGGCTCGCATTTACATTGATGAGATTATGAGCAGTCACGGAGTGCCCTTACACATCATATCCTATCGTGATGCTCGTTTCACTTCACACTTTTGGTCGTCCATGCAAGAACTCTTGGGTACTCAACTGGATTTAAGCACGGCTTACCATCCGTAAACGGACGGTCAAACCGAGCGAACCATCCAAACTCTGGAGGATCTGTTACGTCTTTGTGTTCTAGATTTTGGTGGTGACTGGGATACGCATTTACCGTTAGCGGAGTTTTCTTATAATAATAGTTATCACTCAAGCATCAAAATGGCACCATTCGAAGCTCTATACGGTCGTAAATGCCTTTCCCCGATTTGTTGGACTGACATCGGTGAAAATTTCATTACCGGCCCTGAACTCATTCAGGAAACGACCAATAAGGTTTCTAAAATCCGTAATAACCTTGAGGTGGCTAGGAGTCGACAAAAGAGTTACGCGCATAAAAGACGCAAGCTGTTAGAATTTCAAGTCGACGATATGGTTCTTCTTAAAGTCTCACCATGGAAGGGAGTTGTTCACTTTGGGAAGAAGGGTAAGTTAGCTCCATGGTTTGTAGGACCTTTCAAGATTCTGAAAAGAGTCGGGAAAATGGCCTATAAACTGGAACTACCCTCTGAACTTAGTGGGGTTCATCCCGTTTTTCATGTTTCAAACATGAGAAAATGCTTGGCCGATGAAAGTCTACATGTTCCTTTAGAGGATATCCAAATAGACGATTTCTTGCATTTTGTTGAGAAACCTATCGAGATTATAGATCGAACAATGAAGAAGACCAGAACGACTATCACCCCAATCGTCAAAGTTCATTGGAAAAATAAACGTGAAGCCGAATTCACTTTGGAACATGAGGATTACATGAAGAAGAAACATCCACATCTATTTATCTAGTCTTATTTTAATTTTGGGATGAAATTTCTTAAAGATGAAAAGACTGTGACCTTTTCAATATTCGTTAAATAATTGTTGTTTTCTGTTATCTCTTGTAAGCGTTATTTATGTCAATAATGGAACTATGGGAGTTTATTTGCAATTCTAATAATCCCAATATATCTATTAATTTGTAAACTTAATTATATTTATTTAAAACTTTTATAACTTAATTAGTTATTAAATAAATAAACTAATAAAGTGCTGGTTGTAAATTTATAAATGTTCCTAAATTTAAAATATATATATATATATATATATATATATATATATATATATATATATATATATATATATATATATAAATAGACAAATAAAAACTCATTTGTTAAAAATGTAATTTTTGAAACTTAAATGTTTTGGTATCAAATAAAAAGTTTTAAAACCCCAGGGACCAAAGGTGAAAACTTTTAAAACCCAAACCTTTCCCCCTGACTTTCCGGTGAACTCCGGCGCGGCTCCGGCGACTGTTAAACCATCGATATAACACACTACTAAGCTCCCAAACCGCCCGACTTTCCATTTGCAAAACCGTTTCGAACCCTAAACCCTTCCCAATTTCGGCAAAAGTTGAGTTTTCGGTACCCACATTCGAAACCGAAGATCTATTCTAGGACCCAACAGTTTCAAGCTCCAATTCGAGCGAATTAAGCTAAATGAGCTACTGAAAACACATTAGGAATCAATTCGTAATGAAAATCATTCAATTTCAATATTTAAAACCCTCTAATCATTCCAAAACCGAATCATAACCCCCGAATGAATGCATTGAACTCGTGATGTCGAAACTGACGAAATTAAGCTAATATAAGCGATGTGAAACATTCAACAAAGCTCTTTGATGCTTTCTGAAACTCCAATTTGATACAAAACACACACACACATCGATTTCCTCATCGAGACCCGTCGACCTATTCATCCTTCTGTTTTCGCAAATTCAATCGAAACTAGGTAATTGAACACATGTACACACTCGATTTCATGTGGGGAATAAAAGCCCTAATGTTAATTTCATTTCGAATTCGTTTTGTGGTTCAATTAGTGTGAAATTGAAACTAGGGTTTATGCAAAATTGGGGGATTTAACCGGGTAATGTTTTTATGTTTTAAGCTGCGGGTTATGGCAGGCATAGGCGCCCAAGCCTACCGGTTAAAACACTCCCCTTACACGCAGAGGACCCGGGTTTAAACCCGGGCACCTGCAATATATTTTTGAAACTTGATTTTTAACTATTTTTAATCCCAGAAAATTTTAAAATATTATTAAAATAATATAAAAATCATTTTTAATAACTTATACTAAATCGGAATTTATTTAGTAATTTCTAAAATTTTTAGAAATTATAATTTGGTAGGTTCTTCATTTTTTTTTTTAGATTTCAAAAGTTGTAAAATTATTATAAATTCCTTTATGGGTTTAGATTATATAAAATATATTCAAATTATTTAAACTAAAATTTCATAAACCATTATTAGTAAATTAACTACTTCTTTTCACACTTTGTAATTACACATTGTATACTAAATCAATATAAATTAACCATTTAAGTGTGTTATTTAAATAAAGACAACATACTTTATTTTAATTATTATTGATAATAATCCCTAAATTTTTATTAATTAATTAATTTTTTGCCCATTTCATTTAACCAAATTAAATAATAAATATAAATATAATATATATATATATATATATATATATATATATATATATATATATATATATATATATATATATAAACTATTTACTAAACCAAAAATTCCGATCACAATTGAAACCCTACTCTTGGTGAATCGTCTTTTGACCTTACCAGCTAAATTCTAAATCTTGGAACACTCACTTTTTAGGCAAATTGTGAAGACATCATTGGAGTTACCTTATTCTTATTTTTTCCTCATACGTCATATATCATGTGAGTTTTCCCATACCCCGTTTTACTTTAATTCACACGTTTTGGGGTGAAACATGTTACTCGTATCACAAGCACACTTGTAAAAATGTTTAAATACTTGTGATGCACGTGCAATTCATTTTATATTTTGTCATGGTTATTTGGGACTTGTGCAAATACTATGTGATAGACTCTTGTAAAAACAATCATTAACTATTGCTAGCCTAGCGACGTCATAGATCTATGGGCTTGACAAGCCTACTTGGTGCTAAAGCCGAGGTTATTGCCGGCTTCTGATGACGTATTCTTGTTCATCATGGGAACCAAGTACACTTAGATAATCGTATATTTCGTTGTGTCCATATCTTTGTTATAGTTTGATTGTATCATTATGCTATCCACTTATTTTACATTATCCTATAATCTATGACTTGAATTACCACTTAAATGATTTATATATATGTATGTAAATCTATGGGAACTCACTAACATTATATGTTGACCGTATTTTCTAACATGTTTCAGGAAATGCTCAAGCTTAATTGTTGATCTTGAAGATATGAAATCATCTAGGATTGGACCTAGAGAAAATAAAAGAATTATTTTGAGTCTGGATGTTTTAAATTTAAACTATGTTATGTTTTGTTTGTTTGAGACTTATGTGTGAAATGTTATGATATGGACTCGATGTTTAATAATATTTACACTTGGAAGTAACGTTGTGTGGCTTGAACAATCTTGACCCTCACATCTCAACGTTTCTGTCATTAAGGTTGGGTTGTAACAAAAGTTTAATGTATTACTAAAGTATGATAAAGAAAGGCAGTTAAAAATAAAGTTTGGTTTATGTATTTTGTTAAAGTAAACCTGAAACTTACTTAGCAACATGGATTTTTATATGCATATTAGTTTGACAAGTATGCTACATGAATAAAATGTGAGTTTGGCATGGATTTGGAAGCTACTTGGCATATGTTCATAACTAACATCCTAGCATAGTTTTCAGTATAATTAGTTAAAGACATCTAGTTTTTGGTGTAATAGTTGGATTATGACAATGTTTACTTTTCCGCTGCTTATAAATGATGAAATTTTAGTCTTATGAACATGTGTTTCTAATATTCAAATACAACTGTCGGTCTCTTGAAAACAGGCCCTTACACAATTAAATCTTTTTATTAATTATTTCATAGAATAATTAATCCTTGATTTTTTCACTAAATAATCCAACGCCATTATATATATATAAATCTTGGAAGTCGGTGTCCACAAGAACCTTTTAGAGGTTTTGAAACTTACCACCAACCTTTAAGAAATTGCAAAAAGGCCCCCGCTCACTTTCAAGAACCTTTTAGAGTTTTTGAAACTTACCACCAATCTTTAAGAAATTGCAAAAAGGCCCCCGCTCACTTTTCATATTTAGTTTATCATTGTTACACCACCTCCAACTACTAGATCCAACACACGAGACAAAACAATATCAGAATTAACGAGAAACGTAGAAAAAAGTTGTTAGCTGCGATGATACCAGATTTAGGGTCATTAAAGTCGTCGGTTATGGTGAACGACGGCGGCTTAATGGTGTGTCTGGAGTGGGACCGTTGTCCGTTAAGGAACTTAGGGTCTTTAATGGCAGGAACGAGTCGTTTTAGGATGGAAAAGTTGGATATAGAAGATGCGTTTGGCCGGACAACCGCGGGGAAGGTGGTCGGTCCGGTTGAGCACACTTAAACCGTCTTCCAACAAACCAGCCTGTTCGACAGAAAGAAATTATAAATCCAAAATGTATTAAACTCAGTTTTATAGTGAATTTGAAATCCGAAGTTATTGCCGCTACTTTATATTCACATAATTTACTTATGTTATAGTTTTTAAGATTAAGTGCTCATATTTTAATGCAACATATATTTAATTGTTTTTAGGTCTAATCAACTTTACATTATACACAGGTTTATATTCTTTTTTCCTCTAATTCTTTCTTTAATATTTTATTTAGGATTGCTAATAATATTGCCCAGTTTATGAATCCCGTTTGACCGGTGCAACCAGTGAACTAGTAAAATATCTGGTTCGTTGACCGGTCCTGTTATAAAATAAATATCTTGCTATTTTATACTAATATGGTTACCGTTACCACGGCGTTCCAAGAAGACCCCGCGGCAACGCGCGGGTTTCATTCCTAATTTAATTAATTTCTGTTTTATGAACTATAACGTTTAACTTTTAAATGTTAATATTTTTTGTTGTCCAAAGTAGAACTTTTTGGATCGTAATTCAATAACCACGTTAATATTATCGATGATCGATCGTTTTATATCCAACACACCATTGCTACAACGTTAATATGAATGCACACTATGTAATATATAATGTCTTGGTCGTGTTTTAATGCACATAGATATAAATGTTAGACACTTCAAGAATATATGTTGTTTAAACAAGTGATGCATTTCTTAACCAGGTTTTTAGGAAAAGCAACCCATCATCATGCTTAGTTCACCAGACATCTTGAAAGGGATTAAGGATATAATATCCCTTAGCTTACACTTATCTTGTGACAATTTTTTAAAGTATGAGAAGTTGACACTAGATCTAGGATTTTGAAGGTATGCTCATTCATAGGCTCAATCTTAGAGCATCATCCATGAATACTTTAATAAAGTTAGATGATGATCAATGAAACACATGAATATTTATGTCATCAAAACTAAGATCTAAGCAAAAACCTGGGAGATACTAGTGTTTAAACATAAAAGAAGTTAGATGAAAAAGAAATTCCATGTTACCCAACTAAGTTCATCATACAAGAATCATTTAAGTTGTATGTTGTTAGTTTGCATATGTTAAAGTGTATGTATGACATAATGTAATGCGATAATATAAGAAAAATCATAAACAGGCTTACTTGATGCAAGATCTAGAGAGGCTTTGCAAGACTTGAACCTTAGTAAGAAGAAGATGATGATTTTGAAAGTAAGAGGGTGTAAAGAGAGAGAGAGAGAGAATTGTGAGATAGAAAAAGAGAGTTTAAGATATTGGTGTGGGTTGATATGAAGGTGATCTAGTGTAAGGAAGAAAGATAAAAGCCATGCTTCTGCATGCATGCATCGTATATATGTATGTATATGTGTAGGCAAATTGTATGTCTACAATATGTATGCATTAAGTGCTTGTTTTTAATTAACTGTGTAGTATAATTGTTTACACGTGTGTTATGGAAGAACTCTTGTATAAGTTAGATCATGAATATGTATACATACTTATTTACGTTTGCTTAGAATATAATATATCACCAATTAATGATAATTTTCATTTAGTAGTACAGAGAAGTAGTAACTGTAGTTGCTCGTCGTAGAGTCATCAGTGTTCATTGGAACTGAGAAAGACAGAAACGTAATGCGCCATTTTTCATATATTCGTATGACTTTGACATTCATAAATAATAGTGTGAAATAAAAGGTGGTGCAGGAACTTGATTTTAAATTATTTGATGGCTTGTCTTAGTTTGTATCTAATCTCAGATTAACGACTTTTGAGTAAAAGCCACATAAACGATAAAAATAAGATAAACATTTAAAATTTTGAAATGCATGTTACAATAGGTTTTAAAATTTTGAATGCATGTTACAATAGGTGGTGATAATAATAATAATATAATAATAATAAATATAATAATAATATAATAATAATAATAATAATAATAATAATAATATAATAATAATAATAATAATATAATAATAATAATAATAATAATATAATAATAATAATAATAATATAATAATAAAATATATAATAATAATAATATAATAATAATAATAATATAATAATAATAATAATAATAATAATAATAATAATAATAATATAATAATAAAATTAAATAATAATAATAATAATAATAATAAAAATAATAATAATATAAATAATAATAATAATAATAATAATAAAATACTAATAATAAAATAATAATAATAATCATAATATACTATAATAATAATAATAATAATATAATATATAATAATAATAATAATATAATATAATAATAATAATAATAATAATAATAATAATAATAATATAATAGATATAATAATAATAATAATAATAATAATAATATAATAATAATAATAATAAATAATAATAATAATCATAATAATAATAATAATAATAATAATAATATAATAATATAATAATATAATAATAATAATATAATAATAATAAATCTAATATATAATAATAATAATAATAATATATATAATAATAATAATAATAATACTATAATAATAATAATAATATAATAATAATAATATAATAATAATAATAATAATTATAATATAATAATCTATAATAATACTAATAATAATACTAAAATAATAATAATAATAATAATAATAATAATAATATAAAATAATAATAATAATAATAATTAATAATCTAATATAATAATAAATAATAATATAAATAATAATATATATAATAATAATAATAATCTATAATATAATATATAATAATAAATAATAATAATAATAATAATAATAATAATAATAATAATAATAATAAATATAATAATATAATAATAATATAATAATCAATAATAATAATAAAATAATAATAAAATAATAATAGTAATTAATAATAATATAAATATAATATAATAATAATAATAATAATAATATAAATATCATTAATAAAGTTAAAATAATAAAAGAAAAATAATTTGTTAAAGAAAAAAATTTAGAAACAGTTAAAGTTTTTTAATTGAACACATTAAGGGAGTGATACTTAAATAAACCATTTAAATATATAGTAATTACTTTTATAAATTTAGGGAATTGTACAAGTAGTAAATAAACGTGAACGGGTTCTCGAAATAATATTCGAGAAATTGGTTCTCACAATTGCATTGAGTCATGATACTCAAAAATGTAATTGAAATTTAGAGCTTAATTTACAAGTTACGTTAGGAAGGAGTAGGTTTCACTAATACAATTGAGTACTTGATTATCACATTTGATTAGGTTGAATGTTATTACTTATATTAGGTGTAAGTGCAAGTAGATTAGTTAATTAATTTGCATTCTAAATGTTTATAACACACATATGTCATTTCTGTTATATAACATAACACCCGTTAGTGATTAAATTTTCATTTAACAGTACTAAACTAATAGATTATTAAGAAGTAATGAATATCGTTGTTCGTAGTTGAATCCCAATGTTGGTGGAATTGATAAATAAAAATGTAATGTATGTTTTTCATAGATTCGTTTACTTTGACATTCACAAATATAATAGAAATAAAAGGTGTGCAGGAACCTGTTTTTTGAGTTATTCGATGTTGGAATATTAGTTTGTATCTAGCTCAGGTTAAATAAGTTTTGAGTAACAGCTCACATAAAATGATTAAATAAGATAAACAGTTGAGATTTACAAATGTTAGACCCACAATCAGAATAAATGACATTTTGTAAACATTCAAAATGTGTGTTGTGTCTAAGAATAATAGAAATGCAAGCAAACTTTCATACGATACCTGATATAGAGGAAATCTCTTTCATGGCATTAATCACGTGATTGTTATATGCATATCATATCTTCAATGTTCAATCAATTTGCTTGTTCCCGTGTTCAATTTATAGATCCTTCATAGGGTTGTAGCAAGGGGGAAGAGAGCACGCCGGAAAATTGCAATGATTGACGAAAAGATGGAAACATTTTCTCTCCTTATTTTTATGCTTGCTAACTTTATTTGATCTATTTTTTGTAGTTTTTATTTTAAATAAAAACTAATTGTTCTTAAACTACGTAAAAGGTAAATTGGAAAATTTAATTCAATTAAAAGCATTTTTAACAATTGTTGGCGTCAAGAATCAAATGTGTTCATAATGAGAGAATAGCAAAAACTAAACCTGTAGCTTAAAGATCAAATCGGTGTAATTAACCTTTTTAATTATTAAAACAAATAATAATGCGAGTTCATGTTGAGAACTCATGATGAGAGGCTCGTTTTCAAAGACATCAAAATGTGGATGGCTCTTGTATAAACACATTAAAAGATATTACAATAATATGAACCATGAATACACATAAGCATACTTTTTCTTTCCAATCCACACATTAATTAGAGCCTCATATTCTATTCTTCAGTGGAAATATGTCCCAAGCATCCATTTTTCAAACGCTTCATGATTTTTTTCTTCCTATAAGGAAATAATGACCAGCATCCTTGAGTGCAATCATTTTCAATCCTGCATTACAAACATTCACACGAGATCATTATACGCATCATTTCAAAACATAACTTCAACAACAAAATAATAATAATACTACATTTTCTTATCTTTTATTGCTTTAATGATCAACCTAATACTCAGTTTAAGTTTATTAATGCATGATACGATGATTATTTATATAAAATTATAGTTAATAATGATATTAGACCGAAAGTTCATGGATGGTTAAACTGCCCCGACCGAACTAGCAACCAAAGTTATTCAATTTATTGTTTTTACAAACCCTAAGAAGCGTTTATCCTAAAATTATACAAAGCAAAGTTAACGGTCGTTGTACTCTTTATCATGTTTTGTATATGTAATAGAGTAATATACAATATTAAAAATGAATATAATATCAACTACGTAATTATACCGTAAACGCATGTATTAATATAATAAAAGTTGCCGACCAAATCGTGCAAGCACACACGTGTGGCTGCCAAAGATTTTGTTTACAACTTAAAAAAGTATTGTTGAAAAACGGTACAAGCATACAAATTATCATTCGGTATTCAGCCACCCTTGTCAACACGATTACGTGGTCTTTTACGTATACACATAATACATATATATACACCATACAGGTGCGGATCTATCGTAATTAGTGGATGATCCTAGCATTTTGCTAGTGGTCTTGTTTAATAATAATATTTTGCTGTTCAAAAAAAAAAAAAAAAAAAAAAAAAAAAAGCTGCGGATCTAACTAAAATATGAAATGGTTTAAGTTTTGTAGTGATTTAGTTTTTCATAGTACACATATTATATAGTTGTGTTAAATATAATGAGAAAACTTTGTAAAAATATATTTTAAATATATTACTGACGTAAAAATCTATTTATTTGTCATTTTTATTAATTGTTTTTTTACTCGCATGTGTGCTGTATATTCTAGATGTGTTGTATCTTCTAGATATTGAAAAAGGGAATGACGTAAACACAAACTTTCTTTTCAATTATGGTTCATCTTTAATTAAAAAAAAAATATCTTTTTGCTTGAGTGTAATCTCCAGATTATTGACTCGACTAATAAAATTAAAAATCATGCCGTTCTAAATCAATTTAAAAAAAATATAATATTTGAATGTAATAAGATAGAAAATGGAAAAAGATATCGTCAAATAATCAATGCATCAAATACATGTACCGTACAACTCACTAATGCATGCTACGTGAAGAAAGAAGAATTTCCGACGATACCTGTCACTGTTATTACGGTAACTGCCGCCGAGCTGCTGCCGGAGCTGCCGGAGCTTCCACTTCTACCGGTGCTCTCGCCGCCGGAGCTGCTACTAGTCACCCCTAAGCTCTCACTATACCAATCCTTCCGATCACCACCACCACCACCACCGGAGTTCTCCAGCTCTCGCCCTCGGCGACGATCTGCCACCGGAAACGTGACTGAAACCGTTCCGGAGTACGAATTCGTGCGAATACTCTTCTTCTTCTTCTTCTTCGATCCGATCGAAACGGAAGAAACATGTTGATCAGAAGCCCTTTGTCATGATTCATACTCCCGTTTTTCACAATAACCTCCCCGTTCTAGCACTCTCCTGCCGCTTCACGTTGCCGTTTTTGCTCTTCCACCGCCGTTGACCGTCGTCGCCACCGCCGGAGATCAACCGCCGTTCGCCGGTCCTCCATGCTCTGCGTTCATCAACGCTAACATCCGTAAACTCTCTCCGTTGCTCACGATATCCTTCAACGATAGCTCGTAAGACGTCTCCGGCATGCTCTCCACCATCTCCATCATCTCCCGTTGGCCTCTGGCGATGGCCTGAGCTCTCGACGCCGGCGATAGGGCTCTGGAGTTGGGGAATCTCGCCGGACTGTCGGGCGGACTGGCGGTGCTCCGCCACAGCGGCGGCGAACAGACGCCGGAGTCTTCGTCCATCGTCTCCATCGGAATTGAACGCCACCATTGGACCTGTGTCTGTAATTCGAGTGTGATTGGGGTTTTGATTTAGGGTTTTGGTGAATTGGGGGTTGAGATCGAACATGTGTGGGTGTTTGGTGTGGGAAGAATTGAAGATGAGTGAATGATGGTTTTAATGGGCCATTTGAGGCTTAAAATAGCAGGAACTTTAATTTGGTGTCGTTTTTGTAATTATTTAAAAGTCAAGGGCTTCTAGATGGGTGATGGGTCGCGTGAGTGAGGGGTCATCAATTTTCAATTTTTTACCTTTATTTTCTTCTTTATGTTTCACATTAGACTGTACGAAAGAAGGCTAGAATTTAACTTAGTACCAATATACGAATGCCCCATTTTATATACGTTTCACATGCTACCATAAGCTTATAATATAAAACCGGAAAATTTAGGGGGTCTGTCAGAGCACTATACGTTTCGTATAGGCTTACGTACGATCCTCTATGCGATATATAAGAGCTATACGCCACACATAACAAATTTCGACACTGATTGCGAGAAAAAATTCAGACGGCTGTCAAGGGTTACTTCTATGGTCTATACGACTCACCTATACGACCCGTATAGAAGTTTAGGGTGTTAATTTTAAATTTTGAGGTGTTTAAATATCACAACCTTTTAACTTTGAGAACCGTAACTCATTTAGCTTGTTTGATGTGTAGCTTACAAAATATCACTTGTTTGTTATAAATGTTTTGTTAAGGTAATTAGATTTTAATAATTCAAACTATGATATATTAATCAATAATAATTTATATTTTTATTTTGTTTAATAATAATTCCAACTTTATTTTTATTGCCATTGATATTCTATTAGCATACTTATTATTGATGTATTTTTTTTTTACTTTATTTTATTATATGTTTTAACTATTTCATTCACAATCATCATGATATAAAATCAAGTGAAAATTAAATGTAATTAATAATGTTAGCATAAGTGTCCTTACTATAAAAATAAGGGTTTGAATTATATTGTTTAAATTAAAAGTACGAAATATAATCGATCAATAATTATAGTTCGGATTACTAAAAACTAATTCAACTTTTCTTAAAACTATATTTTCAAAGGTTTATTTTCTTGTCGTATTCATTTTACAATGTAGGGATCTTAGTCAGTGTTAAAACTGTATTTTGTTGTATATGTCTTTACAATTACATTTGGCTAAGCCGGTAGGCAATTAGGGATTTATAAAAAGGTTGAAAAAGACAAACACTAGTAGGATCAAAGATAAAGGTGAATCACTAATACTGTTACTCTTTAAATATTAAATTATGTTAATTGGAGAATATTAATGTTGTAATATAATTGGTTATGAGTTTACGCAATTAAAATTTGAATCGATAAAATTACAAAGAATTCACACACTCTTTAATTTTACTCTTAAATTTTACATTTATATAACTAATGGGTGTGATTCGCACTATGCTACGACTGTTATAAAAATTAATATTTACTTCTGATAATTTATATGTTATTAATAACTATCAGAAAAAAGATTATGTAAAACGCTGATAAAAAAGTGTAATAGAAAAAATAAAGTAAATTGAATTTTAGTAATCCAAACTATTACTCTTCGTCCGATAATAATCCATACTATTGATTTGGCCGTAATAATCTTAACTTTTTAATTACCATAACAGTCCGAGCAGTAATAATTATTATAAATTCACTCTCAATTTGTACTTATTTTACGCTCGATTTAGATTTTATGTTTTTTATTCATTTCGTTCATATTCATTATTGTGAACGAAATCGATTCGAAATAAAGCGTAAATTTTAATAATTATGTTACTGGGATTGTTATTGATAATAAAAATAAATTTGGGATTGTTACCGGGCAAATCAATAGTATGGATATATCGACCCAATGAGTATAGTTGGTGTTATAAAATCTAATTTGCCAAAAAATATACCTCAAAACAAAGAAGAATAATAGTAATACGTTTAATAGTGAATTTACTATAATAACGAGCTCTATGTAAATTGAAAAGAAAATTTGACATAATGAAGGCTTAGGTATAACTAAAAAAAAAAAAAGTTCAAGTGATTAATGTAAATTTGACATAACTTGAAGTTTCAACTATAAATTTTAAAAGAGTTTAAGTGATTAACTGTAAATTTGACATAACTCGAAGGATTAAATATAAAATATTAAAAAAAAAACAAATGAATATATCAATTTGAAAAAAAACAAAGAGAGAGAAATATTATGGTTGTTTCAGAAAAACTTCTGTGGAGATCTAAATGTAAAATTGTAAAAAACATCAAATACGTTTTTTATTATTTTGGAGAAAAAATTTACTGTGATAACTTGAGAAAGCTACACTTTTACTAATCATATTTTTTTTCTATTTAATATATATATGATGTGACGGCGTTATCGAGCTTTGAGTGTTTAAGGATTAAACATTTGAGTGTTTAGATAGAATAATACTTAAATCAAAGAGTATAAGTTTACAAATATAATTATCAATTTATATATGTTAATATTATTTAAAATATTTAAATTAGATAAACTTAAATAAATACATATAGATATTGTATCAATTGGAAGAATTTATTAGATATGGCAATTTAGGATTTTTATATATACCACTTCTATATTATGTTTAAAAATTATATTATGTATCTTAATTTTGTGTAAAATTACAAGTGTGTTTTCATCAAATGTTTTATATACATAATAGTATAGCTAATATACATATAGATTATTATCATCATTATTATGTATAAAAGTTTTGCTAATTATATAGTTAAGCATTTAAATAAGATAATACATATTTATAAATATTATTTTTTTATTATTATTATTATTATTATTATTATTATTATTATTATTATTATTTATTATTATTATTATTATTTATAATTATGATCGTCGTCCCCGCCGCCGTTATAAAAGTATTTAGTAATTATATATTTAAGTATTTAAATAAGATAATACTTAACCTAAAGGTTCGGAAAATCAAAATTGAGCTTTAAAGATTAAAGTTCTCAAGCGAAAACTAGTTGTCGCGAGAGAGGAAGTTCTCGCGGGAGAACATCTGTTTTGCGTGAATAGATGTTTTGTCTTTGTCTTCAGTAACACTTTGCATATTTTCTTGTTTATATTGTACTTCTCTCTGAAATACAAGTGTAAATTTATTTACATTGTGTGCTCATCTTGATCCCTTGCTGGTAATCACACCGTGCAATATTCATTTCACGTTTATTCTACGAGATCGATCTAATTGTGATCATTCCTTGACCTTACAGAGTTTAACCTTTAACTACATAAGAATAGATACATTTTCTACACACTTTAATAACTTTAAGCTATAAGCTCTTTGATCTCTATCACTATTTATTGTTTTCATTTTTTAACAATTACACATCAGCTTATTTCTAGGTGGGGTGTTAGTAGATAAACATTAAAGAACTCTGATAGCCAAGCTAGTAACCATCAACGTCATTGGTAACTATTATACATCATACAGTAACATATGCCCTATGACGCTAATGTTTCTCATATCACATTTCCTTAAAACACTCACGCTATAATTCGTATCCTCATTCGCATCCTTAAAATTTAAAGAATATACATGATACATTTTATTTCTCTTTACATTAGCCTTCTTATCCCCAAATTCATCTCTAAATTTGAGGAAAAGAAATAGCGAATCCTTAAATATAAGATTTACTATCCAATTCCTATTTATATTCCCCATCTTAATTAAATTTAGAATAGATATGGAGAATGAGACGTTGAAGGTTTTTCTAAAGTAAAAATTTTTAGGAACAAATTTGTTTATTTTAGGAATAAAGATGATGAAGCTATTGTGAATAATCTAAAGATAATAAATAATAAATTACAAAGATGTAAATTTATGAAAATATGCTAAATATTAGGGTCTGCTTGTTTGGGCTAATGGTATGGTTGAATGAATGGAGTGAATGAGGGCATAGAATGGATGATATAATAAAATAAATCATTACATTTCATTGTCCTGTTTGTTTACTCTTTATGAATAGAACGAATTAGTACTTTGTATTGTTTGTAACTAAGAAAAAGACGAATGAATAAAATATAAAAATGGTTATGATGATGATAGCTGGTGTTGTGGTGGCGGCGATAGAGGTGGTTGTGTATTGGTGGTGGCTGATGGTAATCGGTGGTGTGGCCGGTGGTGGTGGTGCATGGTGACCAGTGTTGGCGACCGGTGGTAAGGGCTATGGAGGTCGGTGGTAGTGGTTTGTAATGGCTGGCGGTGGTGGTTGGTGCTGTTGATGGTGGAATGTCGGTGGTGATCGGGGGGTCAATGGCTCTCGATCTGGTGAACATTAGTGGTGGTGGTGGACGTGGGGTTGGTAGTGGTGGCCAGTGGTAGTGGTGGTGGCGGTGGGCGATGTGATGGTGGGGCCAATGGGTTTAAATCTTGGTGGACGGTAGTGGTGGTGACCGGTGGAGCGGTAGTGACCAGTTATGGTGGCGGTAGTGACAGTTTTGGCAGCGGTGCCTAGTGGTGGCATCGGTGGCCGTGTGGTGGTGGTTGATGATGGTGAGTGGGTGGTGGTAGTGGTGACTAAGGATAAAAGAATGAATGGAATGAAAAAATGAAGGGGGGAAGGATGAAATGGATTTGGTGTGATTAGAGGAAATGTAATTACTTGTGTAATGATCCATTTCATTCCCTTTGCAAACCAACATGTTATATTCATTCACCATTAATGCTCATTTCACTCCATCTTTAATTCTACATACCGAACGCTACCTTATAATTAAGAATTTGTGTGATTTTGTGGTTTAATCAAAACATTAGATTTCTTCTAATTTTCATAACTTTTAACACTTTAGGCCACCCATATTTTGTTTCTTCAAGTCACGACCCTAAAACATACAATAGTTAACGATTCTGTTAAGTGATCCCCATGTGATCCTCATATAAGGGTATTGTTATCTTTTAGGATTCTTTTCAATACCTAACATTTGCTCCAACTCACAAATTTATCAAGACTTGCAATGTTAGTCATGTCATTTTCTCGAGCATGAACTAACCGTTTTCATTCTTAATGAACTCTGGCCGATTGTTTCAATTTGCAATGGCTAAAACATTATGGATGGTTCGTAGTAATGATCCACATGATGATCTCGACCCATACGACTGTTATGGTAAAGTATTTCAAGCTTTGAGTTTTTTTGATACATTGAATTATTCACAGTTTAGGATCATATTTTTTGGTACAAGTATAACTTTTTTTACCTTGAATTTGATGTATTAACAACAAATGGCTCTAAATGATAGTATCAAATTCTTTCATGAGGAGAATTTTTCAACTTTCCTGATAGGAGGTATGTAAATGTTATTTCATTGATATAGTAGAAACTGATAATTTTGATATAGATGGGTGGATGGAATGGGTAAGACTATAGGCTATCTATGGATATGGTCTTAGTATGTCATTTCAAGATTCTAGAAATGGATTTGGTTTTTGGTATAAGGACATTAGGTAACAATGATGTATTAAAATCTTGTTTGAAGATATTTTGAGAGGTTAAACTTATTGAGATTTATGTTGAGCATTGTAAAAAAGAGTGATCATCTTCATTGGATCACTATATGTTAGTCTATCTTGTTTTAGAAGAAATCTATCACTTGGAAATAAACACCAACAAATGATTGTAGTTAGATTTCATTAACTTTATGATGATATTAGAGAATAAGATAATGATGAGGTTCAAGTTATTTAAAGAACATTCAAATCAAGGTATTGTTGACCACTTTAATTGTATAATGATCTTTGATAACATTCTAGAGGATGTAGAAGGGCACTTGAGTCACCTTAAGTTTGTTGTTGATAGATATGGGAGATTATAAGCGGTTTAACATTGAGGATTATTATAAGTAGTTTTATAAATATAGATGATTATAGGTAGTTTTATTAAAGATAATTTATATGTTGATGTACATGATGATGTTGTGCCATCATTAAAGGTAGGAGTGAAGATGGAGGTGGAGGTGGAGGTGAAAGTGCATTGTAGGTGCAGGTGTAGGTCAATAGGCAAGGTAGAGGGCAAAGGTGTAGGTGTAGCTTTGTTGGATCAGGTTATGGTACAAGACTTTTCTAGTTATCGGCAGATGACAAATGTAGAATCTAAGTCAACTGTCTTATTAACAGACATAGAGATTTGAGTAAAAGTGAAGACAAGGGATGTTCTTTCAAAGTATTCACTTGATTGATCTTTTCTGGTTACAATGAGTAATATCAGCAGAAAACAAATAGGCTAACAACTAACCTTAAAACTATACAAGTGAGAGGTGTTTATACTAAGAAAGATTAACACTAAGAATAAATCAGTTTACATCTATTCCTGGTTTAGAATAACATATGTAAATCGTAGACAGGTGATCGGACACATCAGAAATCATCAACTTTAGTACATGTTGTCTCCCAAACGCAGACATTGCAGCCGCCAATGTACTCGGTACAAACAGTCTTGTCTAGTGTAACAGTCGATCAGTAGCTCATTAGTTGAGTGCCAATCAGCAGCAGTCAATCATAGCTCATCAAGTTGAGTGTTGATTGGCAGTAAGTCAGCAATTGGCAGATTTCGGCAGTTGACAGCCAGTATTGAATCTTGAGTTTTTGGTAGCTTCATTCTCGTTATGGATCAACAAATTCCCCCTAGGATGACGCTATCAAAACTCTCTCTCATCCTTCAAAGCATCCTTATCACCACAGCTCATACATGTAATCCTCTTCTATATCTTACGTGTTTGTGAAGTGGTATACTTACCAAATCCTTCATACGTAGACAGGTGATCGGCACATCAGAAATCATCAACTTTAGTACAATGTTGTCTCCCAAACGCAGAACATTGCAGCCGCCATGTACTTCGGTACAACAGTCTTGTCTAGTGTAACAGTCGATCAGTAGCTCATTAAGTTGAGTGCCAATCAGCAGCAGTCAATCAATAGCTCATCAAGTTGAGTGTTGATTGGCAGTAATTCAGCAATTGGCAGATTTCGGCAGTTGACAGCCAGTATTGAATCTTGAGTTTTTGGTAGCTTCATTCTCTTTATGGATCAACAAATTCCCCCTAGGATGACGCTATCAAAACTCTCTCTCATCCTTCAAACATCCTTATCAGCACCAGCTCATACATGTATCCCTTCTATATCTTGACGGGTTTTGAAGTGGTATCTTACCAAATCCTTCATAATGTGCCGAGTAGTTTGAAGAGATCTGTAGCTTCAGACTATTATATCTTTCTTCTTTGTTCTAAAATCTACTATGACTTTTCTAGATGTGACTTGTAAATCCTCAATAACACCTCCTCTACTTCCTTTTCCTTAGAGTCATTGTTGATATTCCTCAGCCTTAATCTAGTTAGGTCAGCTATCTTAAATCTATTGAAGTAGACAAGTTGAGTTCTTATGTAAGCTACCCTTTCAGTATGTGATGAAGTATGTGTCTTTGTTTTGATCGTATTTCCACTCCACTGTTGAATCATATGCTAAGAATAGAGTTTCAGGGATTTATTTACCAGCTTCAGCTTTACCAAGGATAACACCTTTTAGAGTAGCATCTTAGACTTTTCAATGGGCTTGCCTTGTTCATTTCGGCTATATACCCAACACCAAAACCTTTGTTCCTTTAAGAAATTTCTCTTCCACCTCGGGTCAATCATCTTATAACCACACTGCCACCTGAGGCTCAGTGACCTCTAGCATTTGAACAAACAAGGGAGTGAGCTTCTCTATAAAATGATTTAAGAGTAGCCTTGAACTTTAAAAAAATAATTTTGTTTAAAGTTCCCAAGACTGTATATCTCCATTAATATTAAGTTTATTCCTCATCTAAGATCAGTTGAATAATATTGGGTACTTAAAAAATCAAACTTTTCATAGCAGTTATATTTTTGCAAGGATTTTGAATAATGAGTTTGAAAATTGTAACTTTGATGTTTTACAAGTCCATGGATATCCCATGCTAAATCCAATGGAACTCCGTAGTCAGGACCTTGGTTCGATGTTCTCTTGAATAGACATGTATTCCAGAATTGCTGAATGTGTGGTGCTCATTGGGTTGATAGTGATGGAAAAAAAACATAGTTGTTATTACAAAGAAAGTAAGAACATGATCGTATACAGAATCACCAATGGGTTCAAGTGAAGTAGCGATGTTGTGATTTGGTCGGAGTTCTAGGTTTAAAGTGTCCATTTACAAATAATTTGAGTTTGTGTAGGGCTTAGAAGAGATGAAGGATTTTGAAGTTTTTACTATCAAATAAATGTAGACGATGACAATGCTTGGAAGAAATGTTGATTTACAGATCGGGGATAATATATAATAGTATTATTTTAAAATTTTTTACCACCGTTACTGTAAATCTGACGGTTTTGTTATGATGGAACAGTCTTTTCAAGACTATGTCGCCACTACCTATCAGAAGATAGAAGTAGGTCCTATCAGATCTTTCATAAGACAAGTGTCGAAGTACTCTTATGTGCTGAATTGCAAAAGTCAATAGATACCTATTTTGTTATCAAGAAAACAAGTATTCACAGATTTTATTAGAATTCATTTTATTTAATTATAATTATAAAAAATTCATTATACTAATAGCAGATACAAGACATTTAAACTTGTTTCATCAAATGCCTTTGTGAAAGATCTGCATATTGTTTCATTTGTATAACTTTACTAATTTAATAATTTTCTTTTCTGCACAATCTCGAATGATGTGATACCTGATATCAATGTGTTTTGTCTTTGAGTGTTTAACAGGATTTTTGGTGATTGTGATGGCACTATTGTTGTCAATGTGAATTCAAGTGTTCATGGAGGCTACTCCATAATCTCTAAGTTGAGTTGGAATTCATAGCACCTAAGCATAACAACTAGAGGCAACAATGTACTCTCCTTCATCAGTTGATGTAGAAACACAGGCTTGTTTCTTGCATTACCATTAAACCAATCTTTCCCCTAGAAATCGACATCCTCCTGAGGTGGATTTTTTGTTGATGTTGCATCCTCCGTAGTCACTATCCATATACCTACAGTGATTGAAGTTAGTACTTTTAGGGTACCATAATCCCAACTTAGGTTCCCCTTTAAGATATCAGAATCCTCTTTACAGCTATTGTTGGATCACATGAGGCTGGCACAACCAAAACAACACTTAGAACAATTTTGTGTACAAGTTGAAGAAGTCTTCCGAAGACAAAACTACTCTTCTGCAGCTATGTCAAAGATCTTTCGAAGCATTATGTCTGAAGAGCTTCTGGAGGAAAACTAAGTCTTCTGAGACTAAGTAGTTTTCCTTCCGAAGTATATGACAAACTTCGAAGGATAGAACAAAGTCTTCCGAAGACCAGGCAGTTCTCATTCCGAAGTATTCACACTTAAAAGATCCAAGACAAAGTCTTTCGAAGAATAAAGTCATAAAGACCAGTAGAAGATTCGGAAGAAGTTGTTTCTTCTGAAGTATAAATGGCCTCGGAAGAACTTATTCTTCCAAAGCCATTAGCTTCGGAAGAATCAACTATGAACTAGTGGACAAAAGTATGGTCTTTTCTGACAGACTCTGATACACTGCATGGTGCTTTTCCTAACCCATGTAGTTGACCATACTTTAATCCACTGTTCACCTTTTCAACTTAGTATAGATACCATCCTTAGTTGGTGCCAAAAGGTAAGTCATGGACCTGTCATGACTACCTTATCTAGGATATTATTTTATAAATGGCCTCGGAAGTACTTATTCTTCCAAAGCCATTTAGCTTCGGAAGAATCAACTATGAACAGTGGACAAAAGTATGGTCTTTCTGACAGACTCTGATACACTGCATGGGCTTTTCCTAACCCTGTAGTTGACCATACTTTAATCCACTGTTCACCTTTTCAATTAGTATAGATTACCATCCTTAGTTGTGCCAAAAGGTAAGTCCTGGACCTGTCATGACTACCTTATCTAGGATATTATTTATCTCTTAGATATTTTACTTCTAGCAATATAGTATTTGTCTAGTAGTAAGTCCAGCTGGTTTTCCAAGTATAACCAGCTGTAGATAGTAGTATATATAGTTTCTTATTGTAACTTAGTAGTATGAGCTTAAGAGTCTTGTAATACTGAGTTGAGAAGTAATATATACAAGTATCTTGAAAACAATTCTTTGTTCATTAACTTCTTTATTATTATCACTTTAGTTTGAGATGCTTGTTTTCAGCGATCAGTGAGACTTAGTGAGTTCTGTGTTTAGAGTCAAAACCGATCCTGCAGCTATCATGTGTGACACTTTGGAGTAGCTTGAATCTTGAGCACATACATATGGCAAACATAATATATGATCTGCTTGTTTGCGGGACATGAGAGATCTAATGATGGATCTATACTACTGTTGATTTACTGCTTCCCCTCAAGATCAGGAGTTAGTGAACATGTTCTACATATAGGGTTTTAGCAGCTTTAGCATCAGTAGCTTGAAATCTAACTAAGATGTCTTGAACATACTTAGATTGATTTATGAAGATCCCATTGTGGTTTGTTTCACTTTTAATCATAAGAAGAAAGTGAGTTCTCCTATTGACTCATCTAAACTTGGACTTCATGAGACTCTCAAATTTTTAGACAATCTCTCATTTATAAAACCAAATATAATACATTCACATATGCTTGTACCAAAATGATGTCCATTCAACTTTCTTTATGAAGAGAGTTTTATCTATGGATCCTTTGGTGTCTATTTCTCAAAGAAAGGTAAAGTGTGCCTCATACTATTTCCTAGGAGCCTGATGAAACCCAGAGGCTTTATCAAGTTGGCATACATAATCTGGATACTTTAGATCTTCAAAGCCAGGAGGTTAACAGACATAAACTTCGTCGTCTATCTCACGATGGGAAATGCACTCTTAACATGCATCTGAAACACCTTGAAGTTTTTTTAGGCAACAATTGCTAGCGAAATTCAGTTTGCTTCAAGCCTAGCCACAGGCAAAAGACTTCATCATAATCAATCCTTTTTTTCGTTGTTTGTACCCTTACCAGAATCTGCTTTATTAATGATAACAATGCCCCTGTAGACATCTTGTGTCTAAAAACCCATTTGGTTCCTATTGCAGTCTTCCCCTTAAGAAGTGCACATAAGTTTTCAAACCTTCTGCCTTTTAAACTGAAGAAGCTCCTCTTTCATATCTTCTACCAGCTGTTACTCTCAAAGCTTCATCCACTTGGTTACAGTCTAGAAAGGAAGCATGAGAACAAACAGATGTTTTCTCATGATTTTCTGTCACACCCTCATTTCCACAAACTGGTTTTAATCGTTAGGCGAGTGACTACCAGGATTTCAGCCTTTAGTTACACCAAAGGCACAATAATTACAACACATAGTTGTTCATTAATAATAGAAATTTTCAAAATAGTTAATAACCGAACATGAAAATACTTGCGGAAGCATAATCAATCATAGTTCAAATGGTGCAAAACACGCGCAAACCCATTAATATAACTTGTAAGAATGTGAATAGTTCATTTAACCCAAATGATGATAATGTCTGATGTGATGGTCCTAGCCATGCACAATCAAGAACCTAAAGAAATATGCTAAAGTGTCAACACAAAGTTGGTGAGTTAATAGGTTTTGATAAACAGTAATAACCGACATAGATACAAACAAAGTAATATCAGTAGATAGCTCGTCTATATAACAAGTACATAGTGTATGAATTTCGCAACCGAAGCTGACAATGTAGATGAATGCCTCGGCTATGGCTACCAGACCACAACAACAAAATTAGGTCAATTAAACACCCGTTTGACGTGTAGTCGTGCAAGTGTGACTAGCCCGGGGGAGTTTGTCAAACCCAGTAGATCTACTCAAAATTACCTCGCTAAAATACATAATTAATGGTTTGAAAGTGAGGACTTAAATTGGTACAACACTAGTAAACATGTGATAATACAGTAATACAGATCAAACAAAGAACATTTTGAAAAGAACATGCTTCTCTTCCCCAAAAGAGATAATAAGAAAGTGGGTCCGTAAACTCACCTTAAAAAGCAATCAACAATTAATAGCAAGAACAAGAAATTATGATTCCTCAGAACCTGGATTATCGTATAGAATCCTGATACTAACTAAGTCTTAATTATAAGTAACTAATTACGCGCTCTCGCTCATCCGACACACAACCCAAAATCCCATGCATGCCTTATAACGTATGTCGTTATTAATTGTATTTATCATTTGCAAATGTCTTAGAGAAAGTTATATCTTTATGTCTCATGAAAAATCATGTTATAAATCTGTTTCTATCAAAACATAATGTTGTCAAATGGTAGTTACTTGCACCAACTATGATTTTTATTGTACCACTTGAAATACATGTAATATATATAGAATCCTAATGTATTCACACACTACATGCATATGCAAAGTCACACACATACATGCATTCAACCACATGAATTACAACCCATAATATTCATTGGGACCTCTCGGCCTAATCAAATAAAGTTATATGCACCCAAATTACAACATGATATACATGATTTTACAAACATATTCATGCAAATTAATCAAAGAAAACACACACACTTCCATTACATGCACATAAGTACATGCAATTAAAATCAAAGACACATACAAGAACACACACACACACACATATATATATATATATATATATATATATATATATATATATATATATATATGAATGACAGAAGAAAAAACAACAACAGCCGCATACCCTGCTTATACGCATACACATATAGCACCCGAAACATAACCAACAACTATGTATGCGGGAAACCCAAGCACTCACACCACAACCACAACCCATGAAAACACACCACGGACACACACAACGCAAAACACACACTCACACACCAGAAAGTACGATCAACATTCATAACAGGAACATATAATACACCAAACAACATGTACGTACAACCGAAACACATATAATCGTGAGTACACCAGCCTAGATGAGACCTATTTACCCAAACTAAGAACTGAAAATGAAACGTAACTCACCGTAACAAAAACAAAAGAAAACATACCGAACCGATCGCGCTTTCCAGGTGTGGTGAGAACCCGAGGTTATGGAGGCGTCACCGGAGATGAGATGTCACGACTCAAGTAGATGAGAGGAATGAGGTTCTTCATGGGTATGGTAGGATTATATTTCAGGGTGGTGAAGGGGTGCTTCGTAGTGGTTGTTCGTGATAAGGTCGCAGGTGATGGAGAGCCACAGAAGAACGGTTACCGAGAGATGAAAGGCTGTAATGGAGATGTTTGTTTGCGGAGGGGGAAGGAGGGCTGTCGACGGCAGTAGATGGTGGAGTTGTTTATGTTTTCGAAAGGTAACACTATATTGAACTGATGAAAGTCGTGGGTGGGTTAGAAGACTATATAACATAAACCAAATTATTTAATTACCACTTTAGCCCTTCAAATATTAGTAGATTGAACTTGATCTCAATTTAATTTATATCACTAAGTTATGCGATTAATAAAGTTAGATAATTAAATAATTTACATCAGAACATTGAAGTAACGAAGGTCAGGTTAATGGGTTGACCTGAAAATACGGGATGTCACATTATAATTCTTGTCTTGACACTAGCATTTACATTGCAAATGACATCTTAACTGGGTTCTTTTTATGAATTCTTAGTCTTGGAATCACTTAGAGTTGTTAAGATAGATCCAAATTGGAGAAATTTGTTGCAGGAAGTTCGGTAGATGGATCGTTAAGACTGACTGGATCAGCAGCCGAAGTGACTCCTTCTTCAGCATTTGCCATATTTTTCTTCTTATCAAGAGATTTTCTTGTACCATAATGTTCATAAGACTCCTCATTTGATGAGTCATCATGATCATGTGATGGTTGATCTACAATATTTATGGTACTAGCATCTAGTTCTGCTGATTATGGTTGGATAGGATCAGCAGTTGATCTGATGTGATTAAGTCCAGTGTAGATCAACTCTATAGTCTTTCACACTTAGGATTTACGATCTACTGATCTGTCAAGTGAGTCTCTTGAAACATTCTCAAGCAAATGGTTAAAAGCATTTATGAATCCATTTAAATCAAACATCTAAGTTAGGGTACTTCCAACACTATTTGAGGAATTTTCATTAAATATGACATTTTCATATTCCTTAATGGTGTGGTCAACTTTGTTGCATACTCTATAAACTTTAGCTCGTGATGAATATCCTACAAAGAACCTATCTACTGATTTCTCAGCAAATTTGGATAAGTGATAATTGGTATTTAGAAGAGTGTATGGACATCCAAAAGGTCTTAAGAACCCTATGAACAGTCTTTTCCTATGCCATAACTCATAAGAAATTTTCACTTGTGTCTTGACTATTACCCTCCTATTCTGAACATAGCATGTAGTACTGACTGTTGTAGCCCAAATTGTTATAGGAAATTTAGTGTCAAATAACATAGTTCTTGTAGACTCAATAAGTGTCCTATTCCTTCTTTTAGCAACTCCTTTTTGTTGAGTAGTTATAGGAGCACTATATTGTCTAGCAATTCAGTTGGATTCACAAAAAAACTCAAGAGTGTGTATTTTACATTATGTTCCCCGATCACTCCTAATAATTTTAATCTTTTGATCAATTTGGTTCTTAATTTTAATAAACAAATAATTTTATAATTTTAGCAGTTTCATCCTTACGTTCTGAAAAGAAAACCCAAATGAATCTTGTAAAATCACCTATTACTATCAAGCAATATAATTTTCTTCCCAAACTCTTTACACTTGTTGGACCAAACAAGTCCATACGCAAAAATGTAAAGGAGTTGCGATAGAATTCAACTCTTTAGACTTATGAGAAGCTCTATGTTGCTTTCCCTTTTGACAAGCAACACAGTGATCAACACATGCACACTCCTTGTTCGGAATTCCAGTGACTAACCCATTTCAAACTAGTTTATTCATGTTTTTTAGATTTACATGTGCTATTCTATTGTGCAAAAATGGAGAATTTATTTATTGAAGCTTTTGAAATGAAACATGATACATTTCCTAAAGCTGATGCATTAAATGAAACATGATACATTTCCTAAAGGTGATGCATATGGCATGTTAAGCATGTACATATTGTCTCTCATAGGGGCTCTTAAAAGTATTTTATCATTTTGTATTACAAACCAGGAGACAAAACAATACATTCATGCTCTGTGAAGAGATTGTTATGTTTTTTTATCATACAACTAAGACACACTCAAGAAATTATAGTTAAACTCTTTCATATAATTCACCTTATCAAAGCTTACATTTCCATTTCTAAATGTTTCTCTACCAGTAATGTATCCTCCTCTTGTATCACTTCCAAAGGAATAGATCCACCATTATATGATTCAAGAATCAGCAAGCATGATCTGTTACTTGTCATATGCCGAGAGCATCCGCTATGCACAATCCACAAGTTATCTTTGGTCTGCGGATGTTCCTGCACATGAATAAATTGATTAGTAATGAATGGGGACCCAAGCTTGTTTAGTCTTGGATCTTCTGGATTTCATCAATTTTAAGTGCTGAAAGCTTGATTTCAGGTTTTGGGTCATCTAAGGTTTTATCAAGTTCGGCAGACGTCATTGGTCTCCAGGATTTCCTATTTGCCTTGGATTTGCTGGACGCTTTAACCTCATCATCTTTTCCCTAATGACTTTTTGAAGCTTTTAAAGATGGTGAAGGTTTCTCAAGAGTCTTCTTCTTGAGGTTTGCAACTGTTGATTTGTTCGGCACATTCTTCAGAGATGCCGAATTTTTTTTGAAATTATCACTTGACTTGTTTTGCTCTTGAACGACTTTATGAGTATCAATTTTTTTTTGATGATTGATCAGTAACTACAGACCTTTTTGATGATCTTGATTGGTTGAAATGGTTGATAGAGTGAGCTAAGGGATTATATTAATAATCTTTTGCAAAGTGATTATCTTCCCCACACACTAGGCATATGATCTTATCTGCTACCTACCTAACTTGATCACCAGCTTGAGTTCCTATAGTTCCTTCTTCATCTCCTCTATCTTTCCCTTCTTTATCAGTTCATGATTAATGAAATCTTTAAGTGTCATCTTCTTCCTTGAAGATCTTGTCTTTTGATTTCCTCAGTTCCAGACATGTTCTTGTTTAGCTTGTAGTCAATATAGGTGGCAAGATTAATTTTCTTCCTTGGGAACTTCTTCTTGTGGATCTTTACTGCTTCAGAAGTAGACTTTTGAACATATGATTGTGGTCTCACTTATGAAGAGTTTGAGTTTCCAGCACAACAGTTTCTATTATGTGTCTTATTGTTGCAGTTGTGATTTCGTTGGGGTTTTGACTTGATAGAGGGAATTGCCTTAGTAGTTTGTCTGGTGATTTCAGAAGATGGGTTTTACTTGATAAACTTCACTTCCTGAATCACCAGACAAGTTAATAAGTCAATTGTGCGTCTTGTGTGTCTTCTTTTTTTGCTTCTAATTTCTTCCATCTTCTTTTTCATCTCTTCTTTCTTACCTTCCATTTCTTTCCTTGTTCCTTCTAATAGTTTCGATTGCTCAAACATTTCTATGCCCGGCTTTGTATTGATTGGTTCCACAGATACTTGTTTATTTACATCTAGTCTGCACTTAGGGATGTATGCGGGAGTGTTGATCATGGTGGTTCCACAACTGTAACACCCCAAATTTTTATTTAAAAGACGAGAAAAGAATAGTATCCAGAAAGAAAAGACAATGGATACAAAAGGAAGGGGGCAAAGTGCAAAAGTGCACAAACTTTATTATTTTAATAATAAAAGAGGCATGGCCACCCCATAAAAGCAAATCTGCTTTTTTGTTCTCGACCAAAGCAGAAAGAGGAAGAAAGAATTGGGTTTTTGGAGAAGAAGAAGGAAGAAGAAGCTGCAAAAAGGTTAGTTCTCGGGTGTATGTTCGGTTTTAGCTTAGTTTGCAGCTTGTAACCGAAGCTCTCGATGTTTTAGAAGGTTGTTCTTAGGATTTTGAAGCTGAAATCGCAGGTGGAAGTGTTTAGTTTGAAGAGCTGCTTCAAGGTGAGTTTCTAGAACCCCTCTTTATAGATTTTAAAGTGTTTTGGGGCTATTATGCATACCAGGAAAAATGTTTTTAAAGATAACCGTATGTTTCAGCTTTTGTTCGATGTTATGTGTTATGGTTGTGTGTTCTAGGCTTGTTTATGGTTTAGTATGGTGCTTGGTAAGTTTTAGATGCCCTTAGTATGTTAGATCTGTGTTTGGATGGTGTTAGAATGGTGTTCGGGTGAATTTTGCAGTGTTAGACATATTTCAGAATGTCCTTATGCGCCCAAGTTTTATGTGCCTGTGTTCTCATGCGCCCAAGGGTGGTGCGCCCGAACAGGGCTGATGCGCCCAGGTCATGTGCTTGAATAGTGGCCGTGCGCCCAGAAAGTAAAAAGGTGACTAAGTGTGGGCCATGCGCCTGCATAATGCCATGCGCCCAGGAAGTGTGAAATTGGCTAAGGGTGGGTCATGCGCCTGAACAATGGTTCGTGGGCCCAGGAAGTGTGAAAATGGCTAAGTGTGGGCGATGCGCCTGCATAGTGCCCATGCGCCCATAATTGTTTCTGTGGTTTGGGACGCCCGAACAGGGCTCATGCGCCCAAATAGTGCTGATGCGCCAAGAAGCTTTTATACTTAGAATTTTCTGCTGATGCGCCTAGAATGTTATGTTGTGCCTAGTTTTGGACTTAGGGCATTTCTTAAAGGCTTTAAGAGGTGATGTTTGAGATAGGTCCCGTTGGGATGTGTTGGCTTATGTTTGATGTGTGCATGATGATGTGATGATGTTTATGATGTATGGGTGTATGTATTGTCTTTCTTCGTTTAACGGTTTTCAAACGTATGTATTATGTTTTATAATACGTTATGTATGATGTATGACTTTACGTGGTTTGATGTATGGCTATGAATGAACGTAAAGTATTATATAACGAAGTGAAAGATAACAATAATGAAAAGTGGAACGTAATAATAGTCTTGCAAGCAAGACTGAGGTGAGTGACTGTGTGTCACAAAAGACTCGTAGGCCATGGTTGGGGTGAGTGACTGTGTTGTCATAACAGACTTGTATGCCAGGCTGAGGTGAGTAACTGTGTGTCACAACAGACTCGTAAGGGGTTTAATCCATGAGATTGACCCGAAGGGAGTCCTTGTGGCTCGAAAGGAGTCTTTGTGACTCGAAGGGAGTCCTTGTGGCTTGAAGGGAGTCCTTGTGGCTCGAAGGGAGTCCTTGTGGCTCGAAGGGAGTCCTTGTGGCTCGAAGGGAGTCTTTGTGACTCGAAGGGAGTCCTTGTGGCTCGAAGGGAGTCCTTGTGGCTCGAAGGGAGTCTTTGTGACTCGAAGGGGATCCTTGTCATGTACCTCGGTACTGTCGGTCTTCGGACATGATTCGGGTATTGCATAAGACAGGATCCATATTGAAGTGAAAGATAATGATGAATGTACGAAATGTACAAAATGAATGGTAATGAAGATAATAATAAATATTATCAATGTGTACGTATGATGTGTGATCGCATACGATTACGAAGGTTATGTTTTAGCGAAAGTAAAGTATTTTATTTATAAAACTAGAACTCACTCAGCATCGCTGACTTTTTGTATGCATAATAGTTGGCAGGTATTTTGTTGATGCTGAGGAGTTGCAGGCATGGATGCATATGCTACTGGAGACGTTTTGAGACTGGCATCCACATTTTGGAGATGTTATTGTATTTTTGAAATGTAAATGATTTAGGTAATGAGATAACATGTTCTAATTATAAATGAAAGTTATTAATTTCCGCTGCAAAGAAATGAGTATTTTAAATAATTTATGCGATGACGGTCCAGCTGTAAGCGTCCCGGGAACTGGGCCTTACTAGTTGGTATTAGAGCTAAAGTTTAAGAGAATTGGCTAAATATTTTCAAAAAGAACCTAATCTTAAACTGAGAATGGGACGAAAGGAAAGGGATGCCAGTCCTAGTAGCTACGTGCCTGCAGGTAAAAGTTTTATGTAAAAGGTTTTATGTAAGTTAATGTTAGCCGGTATTATGTGCGCATGTTATGTGGCTTGTGTGCTTTGGTGTAGATTTAGATACTGATGTAGTCAGGATAGGAAATGCTTGGGGAATGAAGAGTAAAGTAAGTGGCTAAACACAACTGGCCACTGTGATTAGGGACTTACTATACTTGACATATCTTGAGCTATTACCTTGATTGACCGTGTTGGTGTTTGAATCTTGTAGTGTTTTAGATGGCTGGCGGTAGGTCTTCTGAGGCTTCATGAGGTGGAGGTCATGGTGGACGTGAGGTTAGACCGCGTGTCACGAGGAGCAGAGCTAAGACTGCTGAGACGGCTCCTGATGAGCCAGCGCTTCGTCACCAGGACGGTGAGGACGAGAGTGCTAATCTGAGAGCCTCAATGAAGGAGGCAGTAGCAAAGGAAGTCCAACAGGTCATGCAGACGATTCTGTCGACTGTAGTGGCCGATGTTATTAGAGCTATGAAGGAGGATGAGAAGAATGAGAGTGAGAGAAGGAGAACCACACGACGCGGAGGTGAAGCTGGAGGTTCTAGGGGTATGGAGCAACCCGATGCTGACATGGTTGTCCCTAGTGACGATGAGGAGGATGAGGAAGTTGTGCAGGAAACTGCGAAGGGATGCAGCTATGGAGCATTCCAAAGGTGTAGGCCTCCTGTGTTTGATGGAAATGGGAGTGCTGCTGCTGCACAACGTTGGGTGAGAGAGATGGAAGCGGTACTTGATATCAGGGAGTACCGCGAGGATCAGAAGGTGAAGTTTGCTACCCACTCATTTGTGGATTCAGCCTTATGCTGGTGGGACAACATTGTCCAGGCTGAGGGCACCAGAGCAATCAGGAGGATGAGGTGGAAGGAGCTGAAAAGGTTGGTGAGAAAGGAGTTTTGCCCTCATAGAGAACTTGACAAAGTTAAAGGGAGTTCCTGTAGCTGGAGGCAGGGACGATGACTCACCAACAGTACACCACAAAGTTCAACGAGATAGCAACACTGGTGCCAGATCAGGTGACGCCTGTGTCACGAAAGATTAAAAGGTATATTCAAGGTCTGCCGGTAGATATCCGCAGACATCTGGTCGTTTCCCGGCCAAGCACGTTTAGGTCGGCGGTCGATTTGGCGGGGAGGCTGTATGACGAGCGAGAGGCGGTGGCGATGATGGATGAGGAGGAAGAGCAGAGTTATGTTAAGAGTGGGAACGGAAGGCGGGATGATGATGATGATGGTGAATTTGTGGCTGGAGGTAAGATGATGAGGTTCGATGATCGGAAGAGGATGTCTGAGAGGGAAGAGGTATGCAAGAAATGTGGGAAGGAGCATACAGGAGTATGTAAGCGGGGATCGAATCTCTATTTTCAGTGTGGAAAGGAGGGCCACTTGGCGAGGGATTATCGTGCAATAAGATGTTACAGGTGTGGTGAGAGTGGACACAGGAGCAGAGACTGCATGAAGTCAAGGGCTGGAAGCTTCGGTGCAAGGAAGGAGAGCAGAAGATGAAGGTTAGAGCATTTGCCCTGACCAGGAGGAGGCTAGAGCGGACTTCGATGCGACGTCTGGTACGTTTCTGGTAAGTTAAATTTGTGCCTTGTGCTTGATTTGTGGTGCTAGTAGTAGTTTCATTTCTGCTGCCTTTGTGTTAAGTTGCACGTTAGGAGTAGGAAGATCGATGCATCCTTCGATGTAGAAATTGCTATTGGTAAGTCCACTAGGTTACCGGATGTCCTAGAGAATTGCGTGATAGTATTGAAAGAGCGCGTGTTTCCTGCTAGACTGTTCAGGACATACATGGATGGATAGACGTGCACCTTCGGAAGGATTGGCTAGCAGCCTATAAGGCAAACACCGAGTGTTACAACAAGGTGGTTTGAACAGCCGCGCCTGACAAGAGTTTGGTGCTGACCTACAGCGATGGAGTAATGATGAAGGCCTCGTTTTGGGAGAGAAGATCACCCGATTTCGAAAGTGAGTGAAGCTAATACTGAGGTGTAAAGAACTAATCTGAACTGTTGCTCAGGAAAGAGAAGTGGCATGTCAACTGGAGCTACTCGACGTGTTAAGTGAAGTATCTGACATTTCATGTATCTCGTCTAAGAAAGTGCTCAATCAGTGAGGATACGATCGTGCCACTTGAGAATGCCAAGATGGATGAGGGATTCAACTACGTGGAGCAACTGAGGGTCATTCATGATAGAAGGAAAAGAAGGGCTAAGGAGAATGGTGGTTCCACCTGTGCGAGTATAGTTGAGCCCAGAAGGGGACTAAGCCTACATGTAAGATCAAGGAAGAGGTGAGACAGCGTTACCCATGACTGTTCGAGAAGCGACAGGTTTTGGGGACGAAACCTATATAAGGGGGGTGGACTTGTAACACCCCAAATTTTTATTTAAAAGACGAGAAAAGAATAGTATCCAGAAAGAAAAGACAATGGATACAAAAGGAAGGGGGCAAAGTGCAAAAGTGCACAAACTTTATTGTTTTAATAATAAAAGAGGCATGGCCGCCCCATAAAAGCAAATCTACTTTTTTGCTCTCGACCAAAGCAGAAAGAGGAAGAAAGGATCGGGTTTTTGGAGAAGAAGAAGGAAGAAGAAGCTGCAAAAAGGTTAGTTCTCGGGTTTATGTTCGGTTTTAGCTTAGTTTGCAGCTTGTAACCAAAGCTCTCGATGTTTTAGAAGGTTGTTCTCGGGATTTTGAAGCTGAAATCTCAGGTGGAAGTGTTTAGTTTGAAGAGCTGCTTCAAGGTGAGTTTCTAGAACCCTCGTTTACAGATTTTAAAGTGTTTTGGGGCTATTATGTATACCGGGAAAAAGGTTTTTAAAGATAACCGTATGTTTCAGCTTTTGTTCGATGTTATGTGCTGTGGTTGTGTTCTAGGCTTGCTTATGGTTTAGTATGGTGCTTGGTAAGTTTTAGATGCCCTTAGTATGTTAGATCTATGTTTGGATGGTGTTAGAATGGTGTTCGGGTGAATTTGGCAGTGTTAGACATATTTCGGAATGTCCTCATGCACCCAAGTGTTATGTGCCTGTGTTCTCATGCGCCCAAGGGTGGTGCACCCGAACAGGGCTGACATGCCCAGGTCATGCGCTTGAATAGTGGCCGTGCGCCCAGAAAGTAAAAATGTGACTAAGTGTGGGCCATGCGCCTGCATAGTGCCATTTGCCCAGGAAGTGTGAAATTGGCTAAGGGTGGGTCGTGCGCCTGAATAGTGGTTCGTGTGCCCTGGAAGTGTGAAAACGGCTAAGTGTGGGCCATGCGCCTGCATAGTGCCCATGCACCCAGAATTGTTTCTGTGGCTAAGTGTTGGGACGCCCGAACAGGGCTCATGCGCCCAAATAATGCTGATGCGCCTAGAAGCTTTTATACTTAGAATTTTCTACTGATGCTCCTAGAATGTTATGTTGTGCCTAGTTCTGGACTTAGGGCAATTCTTAAAGGCTTTAAGAGGTGATGTTTGAGATAGGTCCTGTTGGGATGTGTTCGCTTATGTTTGATGTGTGCATGATGATGTGATGATGTTTATGATGTATGGGTGTATGTGTTGTCTTTCTTCGTTTAACAGATTTCAAACGTATGTATTATGTTTTATAATACGTTATGTATGATGTATGACTTTACGTGGTTTGATGTATGGCTATGAATGAACGTAAAGTATTACATAACGAAGTGAAAGATAACAATAATGAAAAGTGGAACGTAATAATAGTCTTGCAAGCAAGACTGAGGTGAGCGACTGTGTGTCACAAAAGACTCGTAGGCCATGGTTGGGGTGAGTGACTGTGTTGTCACAACAGACTTGTATGCCAGGTTGAGGTGAGTGACTATGTGTCACAATAGACTCGTAAGGGGTTTAATCTATGAGATTGACCCGAAGGGAGTCCTTATGGCTCGAAGGGAGTCTTTGTGACTCGAAGGGAGTCCTTGTGGCTCGAAGGGAGTCCTTGTGGTTCGAAGGGAGTCCTTATGGCTCGAAGGGAGTCCTTGTGGCTCGAAGGGAGTCTTTGTGACTCGAAGGGAGTCCTTGTGGCTCGAAGGGAGTCCTTGTGGCTCGAAGGGAGTCTTTGTGACTCGAAGGGGATCCTTGTCGCGTACCCCGGTACTGTCGGTCTTCGGACATGAGTCGGGTATTGCATGAGACAGGATCCATATTGAAGTGAAAGATAAAGATGAATGTACGAAATGTACGAAATGAATGGTAATGAAGATAATAATAAATATTATCAATGTGTACGTATGATGTGTGATCGCATACGATTACGAAGGTTATGTTTTAGCGAAAGTAAAGTATTTATTTATAAAACTAGAACTCACTCAACGTCGCTGACTTTTGTATGCATAATAGTTGGCAGGTATTTTGTTGATGCTGAGGAGTTGCAGGCATGGATGCATACGCTACTGGGGACGTTTTGAGACTGGCATCCACATTTTGGACATGTTATTGTATTTTTGAAATGTAAATGATTTATGTAATGAGATAACATGTTCTAATTATAAATGAAAGTTATTAATTTCCGCTTCAAAGAAATGAGTATTTTAAATAATTTATGCGATGACGGTCCAGCTGTAAGCGTCCCGGGAATGGGGCCTTACAACAACATTGTACTCTAATCCTGTCTTGGTTTAATATAGCTTTTGGAATTTTTCTAATAAAGCAAGCAACTTCTCAAACTTTGTAGTTTGAACATTGTATTTATTAGCATATTTTTTAGCTATTTCCAAATCACATTATGCTGATTTCAGTCTCCTTAAGAGATCATCATTCTGGGTCTTCAAGTTAGTTTGCTTATTTTTAATTGTTAAACAATTTTCTCTATCTCTTTTATATTTTCTTTTTGAGCTTAATTCGTTTTCTTAAAATCTTTTTAAGAATGTTAATTGATTCCACATTATTCATGAGATCCAGATTGTGATTTCTGTACATGTTTACTTTTTGCAATACACTAGGTTTACAACAAAGTTTAGAAGTTAGATAAGGTGAAAAGGTTGAGCTTCCTACCATCAGCGCATTGCTGATGGGAGTGATATCTTCTACTTGAAAGTTCCAATCAATCACCTCTTCTCCTGAAGCTATAACTACTATATGTCTTTGATTTCTAGAAGTAGAGGGGTTTTGGAAGGTTGTTGATAGTTTGTAGTATGATAAGCTTGGGGAGAAGGGTTTGATTCAGGTGCTTTGCCTTCCTTGGCAAAATATCCCAGCTGATTGCAGTTGTAACACTTTACTTTGATCCTATCAAACCTAAATCCTAATCTTCTTTACGTTAAAAACTTTCTTCCGGTTCTCTGCTATAGTTTTTTTAGCCCTGAAAGAGATCATGGCTATTTGGTAGTTGATGTCCATTTGTTTAAAATCATCTGGATGAATGTACTTAAGATCTTCTTATGATAGTTGGAAGAAGTTGGCCTGCTTACTAACAAAGGCTGAGCTTGAAAAGTAGTTTGGTGAGGAGGATGATGAGGGCTGTGGATTCCATCTGCTGAAAGATGGTGAAGACTGTGATTCAGAAGTTGGAGATTCTGGATAGGTGATCACAGTTATTTAGTGAGTCGCCATTGGAACTGGATAAGCTTGAGGGCGGAAAGGTTCTTGAGTAGATCCCATAAGTTCTGATGACTTTGAAGAGCTTGATGAACCTACCAAGTGATTATTCGTTAGCATCCATCTCCATCTGATAGGGGCTTAGAATGCCATATAACTCCCCAAGATTCATTGTCTTTAGGTTTTAGTTCTTCTTATGGACACAGTGTAAACTGTTCATGTCTTCGGCAGCCTCATTTAGAGGGTCTAGTAGTTCAACATATCTAAGATATGTAGTAGACATGGTTTCTCCTGTTGTGAAACCAAAGTTTCAAACTTTTGATTTAAGACATCTTTTTTGTTTTCCGTCATATCCTCAGTCCTTTCAAATCTAGCCTTCAATGCTTTTTACAACATCTAAGCACTTGTAAATTTCTTGAAACCATGAATGATCTTGTTGAGTATGCACATCCTGATTAGCCACAGAGCTTTTGAGTCTACATCCATCTTCTTTAGATCTTCATTTGAGTACTTCATAGGATTTTTGGGAATCATAGTTCTATCTTTACTAGCAGCTTGGATCATAAGGACATTTGGACCATTCAGGGTTGAGAGCTAGAGTCTTAGATCTTGATTCCTTAAAAAATCTTCCGCTCGTATTTTCCAAGTATCATAATCATGTGTTGTAAAAAGGGAGGCTTAGTCTGAGTGCTATTCTCCAAGTCATGCTTACTTGAGATGGCAACAACAGTCATTATGGAGGGAAAAAGGGAGTATGAGGGAATAAGGTGTTTGAAAGTGTGATCAAAAGAAAATAAATGATTTGTTGAAAGCTGACTCTAAGCAAATCAAGTGCCAAGGCTCTGATACCACTTGTTGGATCGGGTTATGGAGTAACAAGACTTTTCTAGTGATCAAAAAATAACAAATGCAAAATCTATGTCAATTATCTTACTAACAAACACAAATACTTTGAGTAAAAGTAAAGACACAGGATGTTCTTTCAAAGTATTCACTTGATTAATAATTTTTTATTATAATGAGTATATATTATCATATAACAAGTGGGTTAACAAGCTAATCTCAAAATATACAAGTGAGAGATATTTATACTAAGAAAGCTAAAAACTAAAAATAAATCACTTTACATCTATTCTTGGTTTAGGATAACATATGTACGTTGTAGACAGGCAATCGACACATCAGAGATCAACAGCTTCAGTATAATGTTGTCTCCAAAAGGCAAAACATTGCATCCACCAATGTACTTCGTTACAAACAATCTTATCTAGTGTAACGGTCAATCAGCAACTCATCAAGTTGAGTGCCAATCGGCAGCAGTCAATCATCAGCTCATCATGTTGAGTGCTGATCGGAAGTAAGTTAGCACTTGGTAGATTTCGGTAGTTGACAACCAGTACTAAATCTTTGAGTTTTTGGTAGCTCCATTCTCTTCATGGAGGAAAAGGTTAATGTGCAAATTAAAGTGAAGGTGTGAGATAAGCTCCATCACAAGTTGCTTAACAAGTAGCCCTACAACCATCTTAAGAATCTAGTAAGGTTGAGGGTAGTTAGTTAATGGTTATGCTTGGCAAGATCTTTTGGCATAAATTTTAGTGATGATTTAGTCTTTTGAAAAATGTTGATGTATGATAAGTGTCAATCTTTATGTTTAGTATGGTTAGTGTTGGTACATGTTTAGTATGTAATGTTTTGAATCTATAACTTTAATTGCCATGATATATGTAAGTAGATACCGTTTTTAAACAACTATATTTAGATCCTACAAATGATAGTAATAGTTTTGAACTATTGTATGGTTTAGTTAACTATTTTGATGCAATTAGTTGACTTAACTATTTTGATGCCGTTCACTAGACCATATGCATTTCTCATAAGCATATGCAGATTATATTTAATTCTACTGAACATGTGCATTTCATTTATTTTTAAAAACAAAGTTAACTGTCATTATAGTTAAAATTGAACAACTTTCAATCAGAAAATAAAGAACATATGCATTTCATTAGCATTTTAAATACATGCACACCTAGATTGATCGTTACAGGTTAACAAGATGATTGGTCATTAGTTAACTTTATTAACTTTGGTCCTTGTTAAGTCCTCATGGTTGTTGCTTGATTCTAATAATCCGTGGAATATTTTAGCTGCTCCTTAATACACTTGCCACACCTCGGATTCAAAACACCCAGGGGTATGAGTTGGATCTGTTGGTATTATGTATAACGGTTCCATTTTTTTGTTTGAAAATTAATTAGAGTTTTAAAATCACTAGAACTCTTTAGAATGCTCTTGAAAATTGCTCTTAAACAAGCTTGTCACACCCCGGATTCAGGACACCCGGGCGTATGAGCTGGATCGGTTGGTTTCATGTATATTGGATCCAAATTTATTTGAATAAAAATTAATTAGTGTTTCACTGGAACTCTTTAGAAATGCTTTTGATTTTCATAAATAATCAACATTATCATTTGATTCATGTTCGTGTCAAAAAAATTTATGTCTTAAAATTAGAGGTGATCAATAGAATTAGTTTGATTAAATAACCAATCCTCGCTTGGGAGGTAATTCAACACTTCGGGTTGATTTAAACGTTTGTATATTCAAAATAAGGATTTATGAAAATCCTTAACACTTTACATTATTCACAAAATATAAAACTTGAGATGATGTGCAATATAGGTCAGAGACACATAATCTAACTAAAGGATCTTCAAATCTCATAGTTAATGATTCCATGCTACAAGGTCTCTTCAACGTATAACGTTATTCTAAACATACATATTTCATTTACCTGAAAACATTTTGGAAATGGAATGTCAATATGAAGCTGTTAAATCATGTTACTAGACTTTTTAGAATAGCATAAGTATTATCAAAATCATCATAAAAAGTTTTTTATAGTTGTTTTATTGTTGACAAGGCCCATATCAGGTAGCTAGTATACTTGAAAACATTCAATTCATATGTTGAAAATAAATTCTACCATATTATGACATAACACAAAGTTACCCACCAACACGTATCTTTGGTTGAAGTACATATACTGTCATGAACACTTAAACCTCTGCTTGATCTATTTAATACAACTACATGTTAGTTTTATGTAAACACAAACATTTGAAAATAAGCATTTGATAAACATGCTTGAAAACATTTAAAAACATGTATTAACATAAACATATTATGCAAAGAAGTTTCGTAAACATGTTCACTTTAATCAATGAACTAGAGCCATAAGTTATTACTTCTTGAACCTCGAACAGGAGCACCACCAAGGATCCTCAAGCTTCACAGGGTAATATATTGGCCTAAGCATGGTAAAATAAGGGTATAGAGCTTACAAGTGTAAAGGATATCATAAAAGAATTTACTTTTTGTCTAAATTATATAGGCTTGTATAGCTTGGTTGAGCCTTCCATCACGACCATTACCCCGGATGGTCACGGTCATTGACCAAGCTATGGCAGCTTAGAATCTCGACAACTAATCAAAACTTGCTAGGTCTTAACAAATGACAACATCAGATGAGTTATCATCAGACACATGTCCTTCTAGGATGACAGTGTAAGGTCTATACTTAAAGGCTGATGCAACCAAAGCATCCAAAGAGCTCTCAGCATGCATGCATGAAGTATAAAGTAAAGTTACTTCAGAAGTTTTACACTATTCAAGGAAAATAAGCTAAGTGTAAAATCTTCCGAAGCCAAATGACAAATCTTCCAAAGCCAAAGATGAAGTCTTTCGAAGCTTCAGAGACAAAGTCTTCCAAAGCCAAAGACTGATTTCTTCCGAAGACAGAGAAGACATGCTTTCTCTGATCACCTTTTGACTAAAGTTGAATAACTTTCCGCTGCCACTCTAAAGACTCACCAACTTATATGAGTTGGTGAAAAGGTCCATGCTTTTGTTCTACTGTAGATTATTGTCATTGGTCTGCTTTCTACTTTAGTACCTTTAATCCTTTTTGTAATATATTAGGATGTGAGCTATGGCATGTCATAGTCACATGTTAAAAGGCAATCTACCTTTTGACTCTACATTGATCTTGTTGTCTAGATTAGTGTTTCCAGCTGGCCTTCAAAGTACGGTCGGCTGTAAGATGTAGTATAAAGTGTCTCAAGTACTTGTATCTTAATGTATGCTTTGTAACACTGGTAAGAACTTAAGAGCAATATACATCATTCTTGAAAACCATTTTTGAGTGTTCTTGTTCTTGTTCTTTTACTTGTGTTCTTTGTATCATCTAACCGGTTTCTTATTTGATCTGCTAGGTGTTACACATCTCTCCATCCTTGTGAAACTGTTGCATTGACCACCCTTTACCGGTCTTGCAATTGGTATCAGAGCATTCCAGGATCTTGATTGTAAGATTTCACCATCTTTGATCACTTCAATTTCACAGAACACTAAACAACTCAAATGGAAGCTCTTGCTAAAGCTGATATGGAAACCAATACTATGACAAAGTCTCCACTGATCACTCTTAATGACTTTAATACTTTGTGAAAATGTATGGAAGGGTTCATCTAGTCTCAAGACAACAGGATGTTAAGATCTATTGTTGAAGGACCAATTCAGCCACTGCTGGAGGTGGCATGATACCAAAAGAAATGGCTGACTATTTTGATGAAGACTGTAAGAGAATAGATATAGATCAGAAAGCCATGACTACTCTTCAAACTGCTCTTCCCAACTCAATATACAGAGGCTTCAAGAAGTGCAAAACTGCTTAGCAGCTCTGGGATGCACTGAGGCTGATGTATGATGGGCCTAATGAAGCCAAAGAGAACAAGAAGGATATCTTGAAGCAACAGTTTGAAAATTTCACTACAAGACTGGTGAAACCATGACTCAACAATACTTCAGGTATGTTGAGATTGTGGATACTCTGACTGATGCTGGTGTAAAGCTTGAGAACAGGGATATAGTGAGGAAGTTCATGTTCTCTCTTCCTAGACAATGGACTCACTACTGTATGGCCATTAAGAGAACTGAAAACCTCTCTAATCTTACTCTCACAGAGCTATATGGTATCCTTAGTGGGTACCAGATGCAGATGAACTTGCAAAATCCATCCAGCAACTTTTCCATCAACCAGCAAAGTTCAGCCCTTCATGTGGTTGAAAGGGAAGGCATAGAACCACAACATCATCTCATATGCTTCCCTGAAAACTCACAAAAGGGTCCTTTTATCACCTTCCCGAGACACCAAGGGAGAGCTACATCCAAGGAAGCCCATTCCAAGGGACAAGCTCTGCATAAGCCTTTGTGTCTACTGATGAAAGTTATGGCAACTTTCTCTTCACTCTTGAAGACTTGGACTGTATCCATCCAGATGATCTAGAGTACATGGAGATAGTCCACCAGATGGCTCTTCTCACTCACGGGGCCAAGAAGTTCTACAAGAGGACTGGAAGGGACTTTCCTAGCAATGTAGCCAGTGGAAAGTTTAGGCTGGACATAAGCAAAATGAAGTCTTATAACTATAACCAGATGGGCCACTTTGCTAGAGAGTGCAAGGCACCAAAGTCTAATGGTGGCCAAGCACAAACCAGACCAAACTACACTGATGCAGCTCCAAAAACTAAGAAGCCAAGCCAACCCAAACAACATGCTGCTGTTGCTGTTGAAAAAGGAGGCTTTGACTGGAGCTTTCAGGTAGAAGATGCTTCTACAAACCAGGCACTGATGGCTGATCATGAAGAAACTAAGGTATTGGAACATCTCTATACCCCTGAATGCATAGCTAAAGTTAACATGTATAGGTCCTATAATTTGGAAGTGAGATCTGATCTTGAGTCCTTGAACATCTTAAAAGCTGACTTTAAAAGAGCTGAAAATGATTATAAACTTAAAATAGAAGATTTAGAGAAAATCATTTCAACTCTTAAGCATGAGCACACAAATTACAGGACTCAGATCAAGGATCTCATTACTAAATTAACTGAATGCCAAGCTGAGCTTGTGATCATCAAAGCTAAGGCAGAAAAATGTGTTCTTGAAGAGGAAACCTTCAAGAACATAATATCTTCATCAATGCATGCAAAGATTAGAATAGGCAAGGATCGGGTTCAAGTGAGATAGCTCCTCCACACACATTGTTATCTGTAAGATCTCCTAGGTGTGAAACTTGTCAAAATGAGCTGCCTTCCATAGATCCATTCAAGAAGACGATGCAGATGAAGAGGAGGTAGTGAATGATGAACCTAAGATGAGTGACAAGGGTTATCCCAAGAAGGGACACTATAATCCTGGGGAGAAGAAAGAATTCAGGATGACAAAATTTGCAAGGAAGAACTTGATCAGGGCAGCGAAGAGAAAATCCAAGAAAGCCCAAGAGATAAAGGCCACCTTCAACTCCAAGAAAAAGAAAGTTTTCATCTTTGTTGGATTTGAAATGGTAAAGATTAAGGACACAACCATGGACTCTAGTACTAGGAGTTCTAGTTCATGTCCAAGTCATCCTCATTCTAAGAGGAAGACTGATAAAATGTGTACCACTATTACACAGCTTGAACCATCTACCTCTAAGAGCAAGCCACATCCCAAGAAGCCTGCTGCATCATCTGTGAAGATGAAGAAGGAAGTAGAAAGTGATCAAGCTCAGCCTCCCTCTCAAAAGAAGACTATTAGAAGTTTGCAAACTGATTGCATCATGTGTGGTAGTACTTCTCACTTTGCCAAGGATTGAATCTACAATCCCATAAGTACTATCCACATGAACAAGAAGAAAACATCTGAGAAGAAGAAGAAAAAAGCTTCAGAAGGAAAATCTCTTCCTTTCGGATGCTCCAAAGTGAAGAAGAAGATAAATGAAAACTTACCTTCGGAAGAAATTTTGGTCTCGGAAGAAAGTAATGCTTCCGAAGTACTGAAGTTTGCTGCAATAGATGCAAAAGCTTCTGAAGGTCCAGTCTCCAAAACTTCCAAAGTCATCAAAACTTCCGTAGTGTTGAGGGCCAAGTCTAGTCATCCAAAGATGGTGTGGAGGATGAAGGAAGGCCATGTGACTGAAAGTTCTTCATCAACAATAGCAAATGATCCTAAGAACTTGCATATAGGATCAATCACTATTGCATTATCTTCCATTCACTTTGACAAGCCCAAGACCAATGAGGCTTGGGTTTCCAAATGTAACTAACCATCTCTTTTATGCAGGAACAACTAAAGACTAAAGGAAATGTATGGATCATTGACTGTGGATGTTCCAGGCACATGATAGGTAATGGCTCTTTGCTTCAAAACTTTAAAAGAATTGATGGAGGGCCAGTTGCTTTTAGAGGAGAATCTGGTGGTTACATTACTAAAAGGGGCAGGGTTACAAATGGTAAGCTCAACATTGAGAAGGTAAACTTTGTCAAGGAGCTTTGGTACAATCTTCTGAGTGTATCCAAATTTTGTGATCAGAGACACAACATGCTCTTTACTAAGCATAAGTGCATTGTTCTCAAGCCTGGGGTGGTCATTTCTCAAGAGCATATCCTACTTAGAGCTCCCAAGAAAGGGAACATGTACAAGATGGACTTGCTAGAAACATCCCCTTCAGGAGAAGTTTCTTGCTTTCTGTCTAATGCCAATAGTTATGAGTCTTTCCTTTGGTATAAAAGAATGTGTCATGTAAACTTTAAAAACATGAATAAACTAATTAAGAATGATTTGGTAACTGGAATGCCAAAGAAAGAATTTACAAGTGATGAGCATTGTGTGGCATGCCTGAAAGGGAAGCAACACAAGGTGTCTCACAAGCCAAAGGAAACAAACTCCATCATTGCACCCTTACACTTATTACATATGGATCTCTTTGGCCCCACCAGTGTAATGAGTTTATGAAGGACCTTTTTTTGCTTGGTGATCACAGATGACTTGACAAGATACACTTAGGTCTTTTATCTTAGAACTAAGGATGAGACCCCTAAGATCTTGAAGATCTTCATTCTGAAAATTAAGAATCAATGTGATCAAAGGGTCAAGATCATAAGATGTGATCAAGGAATAGAATTTAAAAATCAAATCCTTGATGCATTTTGTGATGAAAAGGGTATTACAAGACAATATAGTGCTCCCAGGACTTCTCAGCAAAACGGTGTTGCTAAGAGAGGAAACATGACACTTATTGATGCTATAAGAACCATGTTGTCTGACTCTAAACTGCCCTCACCTTTTGGATAGAGGCAGTCAACACTACCTGCTATGTGCAGAATAGAGTTTTAGTAGTTAAGACTCATGGTAAGACTCCTTATGAACTGTGGCACAAAAGGAGACCTTTCATTGGTTTCCTCAGATCATTTGGATGTCCTTGCACCATCTTGAATACCAGGGATCAAATAGCCAAGTTTGATGAGAAATCAGATGATGGACACTTCATTGGATACTCTCCCCAAGCCAAGGCTTATAGAGTATACAATCTCAGAACCAGAGTAGTTGAGGAGTCAGCCAATGTGACCTTTAATGAACACACACCCAATGTGAAGGGTTCTGGTCCTGATTGGCTATTTGATCTTGATTTAGTTACCAACTGTTTGAACAAATCTTGTGAGAATGTTTCAGGATCAATAGGTATCTTATCAACAGAAGATTCTCATCCAAGATTTGAGCTGAGAAGACCAAGTGTACAAACTACTTCAGCTTCAGTGGTAACTAGCCCTGTAGTTGGAAGTCCTATCAACACAACAATGAGAAATTCTTCAGCTGATACATCTAAGGTGCCTACAAATTCCAGCATAGGGGCACAGAACTTAGATGAAGGCATTTCCAATATAGGAGGAGATGGAGGTGGTGATAGTGATCAGGAGTTTCTTGATACTGATAACCACTCCATAGAAGACAACATCAATGATGTAACACACTCATTGGATCAAGTTTCACTTGATAATTATGTTGATGTGGTGGATGATTCACAAGCACTAGATTTGAATTTCACCAATTTAGATCTATCCAAACAACTTCTTATGATTTCTCAACTAAGAATCCACAGGTCCCATCCCACCACAAACATCATTGGAGATGCTGAAACTAGAGTGAGAACAAGAGGACAAACCTATGATAAAAATGTTTGTCTTCACTCTTGTTTCTTGTCCCAGATAGAGCCTAAGAAGATTAAAGAGGCTTTTAAAGATGAAAGTTGGGTTGAAGCAATGCAGGAGGAGCTGCTTCAATTCAAGAGACAGAAGGTTTGGAATCTATGTCCTCTTCCTCAAAGGAAGACTACCATATGTACCAAGTGGGTTTTTAGGAACAAGAAGGATGATAGAGGACTTGTCATCAAAAACAAGGCAAGATTGGTTGTTCAAGGACACACACAAGAAGAAGGAATTGACTACACAGATGTTTTTGCTCCTGTAGCAAGACTTGAAGCTATTAGGATTTTCTTGGCTTTTGCTGCATCCAATGATTTTATGGTCTACCAACTTGATGTCAGGTGTGCCTTTTTATATGGGGTGATTGATGAGGAAGTGTATGTCAAATAGCCACCTGACTTTACAGACCCAGATCATCCTGATTATGTCTGCAAGCTTGACAAAGCTCTCTATGGGCTGTATCAGGCTCCAAGGAAGTGGTACTAGACACTATCACAGTATCTCTATTAGCATGGGTACAAGAGAGGTACTATTAATGGAACACTCTTCATCAAAGGAACAAGAAATGACTTGATGCTAGTTAAAGTTTATGTTGATGACATTAACTTTAGGTCAACTAATCCAAAGTTCTATAAAGACTTTGAGAAGCTGATGAAGAATAGATTTGAGATAAGTGCCATGGGGGAACTCAATTTCTTTCTAGGAATTCAAGTGAAGTAGGTTGACAATGGCATCTTCATAAATTAATCAAAGTATGTACAAGACATATTTACCAGGTTTCACATGACTGAGTGCAAGGTCGCTAAGACACCCATAGCCAAAAATCACTCTCTAGGACCAGATCGTGAGGGGGAGTATGTTGATGAGAATCTATACAGGGCTATGATTGGGTCTCTTATGTACCTTGCAGCCAGCAAACCTGATATCATGTTTGCTACATATATTTGTGCAAGATATCAAGCCAACCCCAGGATGTCACACCAGGTTGTTGTTAAGAGAATTCTCAAATATCTCAAGGGTGCTCCCAAATTAGGCCTTTAGTATCAAACGAATTCTGACTTTAATCTGTATACTTATACAGATAGTGACTATGGTGGCTGCAACATGACTGCAAAGTTAACATCTGGTGGATGTCAATTTCTTGGTGGATGGATAGTCTCATGGCAATGCAAGAAACAATCTTGTGTATCTGCATCAACTGCTGAAGCTGAATACATTACTGCTGCAAGCTGCTATGCTCAAGTGCTTTAGATTCAGAATTAGATGCTAGACTATGGATTCAACTTCAAGGAGACTCCCCTTCATATAGACAACAATAGTTCTATCTCTATTACAGAGAATCTTGTACATCACTCAAAGACAAAGCGCATAAATATCAGGTATCATTTAATTAGAGATAATTTTGAAAAGGGATGATAAAACTAGTCAAAGTTAACACAAATGAACAATATATGGATCTGTTCACAAAAGCTTTTGATGAGCAGAGATTTAAGTATCTTGTATTAGCTATTGGGATAATTAACTTTGATTAGATTTTTTTTAAACTAAACTCAAGATTATTTTTAATAATATGTGTGTCTTAAGTTGTCTATATCAACACCATATAAGCCATGTTTACTTTGAAAGTAAACTTTTCAAAATTATATCCCTTAGAATTTTGAGAATTTTGGATATATTTTCCTTCGAAAGACATCAAGTTGTGTTCGAAAAAAATTATGTCTTCAAAACAGGACTATTTTTTCTGAAAGCAATGAAGTCTAGGAAGACTTATTCTCTTATTGAATAAGATTTCTGATATTTGATATCTTCCGAAGCAAAATCTATTTAGGAAGTAAAAATACGCTAAGTACTTTTCTTCCGAAGCAAATTCTTAAAAACTAAGGAATATCATCCGAAGCCAAATTGGCTTAGAAAGTTTTTCTAAAAACCTTCCAAAGACAAATTACCTTCGGAAGATTAAGACTTCCAAGAAAACTAACTTTTTGGGCACTTTTTTTGAGGTGGGATTGACTTTCGGATTTCAAAGTTTATTCTTTTAATTAACTTTGTCTCAAATCCATATCATACATATTCGTACAATGGTTCCCCCTCTTTCACTATTCTTCTTCATCCACAAAGATTCAAACCCTAAATTCTCCCATAAACCGACCTTATTCTTACCTTCCTTCATCCCAAAGCTACTCAAAATGGCCAACCCTGATCCACAAAACTAGCCTAATTTCTTCATGCAACTACATAGCCAACATAATCAGGTTGCTCTGTTAGTGTCTGAGAAGGATCTTGGCTTCTCAGACGTTTGCTGTTTCTTGACTCTATCCAACTACATCACCTCCCTCACCATAAATCCTCCACTATATGAAGATTAGGTTTTGGAGTTTTGGAGGACCTGCCAAGAGGTCATTATGGATGGGGAGAAGGCATTGTCTGCCATAGTGCAGGGCAGGATAATTTTCATATCTCCAGCCACCGTTCGTATCATCTAAGGCTGGATGATGAGAAGGTTAATTGTCCTTCCCAAAATCTGTTGTGAACCAGTCTTTCAACCAGAAGGGCTATGAGGGTGATTACTAGTAAGAATCTTCAAGAAAGAGAAGGTCTCCTCCTAATGGAAGTACCTCCTCCATGTTGTCATTCATTATCTATCAAACAAACATGGAGGTTGGGATCAAGTTCCTGAAGACCTTTCCTATATAGTCCATGGATTGGTACAAGAGGTTAAGTTCAAGTACTCATAATTTGTATATACTAATTTACTTGCAAACTTGGACTCCTTAGAATATTATATGTTCCCTAGATATTTAACTGTAAACTAGGCTCACAGTTAAGGGGAACAGGTAATGTTCTTAAATTGGATCAGATGAAGCCCGACATCTTCAAAACAATAAGAAACCCAACTGTTGGCTTCTTAAAGGTAGAAACAGCCCTGGTCCCAAAAATGTTAGAGCTCATTGGTCAAGGTGACAACTTAGCAACACAAGCTAATGTTGAACCCACACCTTCCATATCTGCACCACCCACACGGCCACAAAGCACCATCACCTACCAATGAAAAACCAAACGAATCCCTCGATAAGCTACTCAGGTTGTGCAGGCCCCCATATACTCACCCATGAAGGAGCAAGTGGACACTAGAGCTCCCACTTTCCTTGAGGAGCAAACCACTCCCATCACTTCAAGGATCACTGTTGAGGTTCCTCATGCTCAGCCTGATAAGCTCACTACACCAACACCAGACTAAGCCTTCACTCAGAGTCTCAAAACTCTAATGAACAACCTTTAGAGGAAAGCTACCATCCTCAGCCTCTAGACCTTAATCAACCCATTCCTAACCTTGAATTCTATGATGATGAAGACATGGGATTCAGTGAGTACCATAAAGTCTCTTTTCTCCTCCCCTGCTCAAAAAGAGATGAGTGCTCCTGACTCACCCATGTCTAGCCCACATCATCTACCCACAACTAAGGTGGATCTCCCTGAACTAGTTCAGGAGGTCCATATGGAAGAGGCTCTCACTTTTGTAAGTTATTACATCTTTAAGACCTCAACCATAGCAACCCAGCCCATTAAGACTTCCACTGAAGCTGTCATGATGCAGGGGAAATCCAGTAGCCAAGAACTTAGTGCTGGTGATGAGGAAGAACACTTTGGTCCTATTCTCTCATCCCGTAGTGATTCTTCAACTAAAGATAAGGGGAGTCTGAAACTAAAGGTGCAACAACTGACTAAAACCTGCACCTATTTAGTCTCAAAGGTTAGTCACCTGGAATCTCAGGTGACTATCTTACAAAAGAGGGTAAATGACCAGCAACTTGAGATCACCGATCTCTAGGGCAATTTAGCTGAGAGACCTATCCAAAGGACTCAACCAGGCCTACAAGAACCTATGAATATGATGGACCTAACTCCTAGCTCCTTTGTGCAAAAGGGTGATGCTACCAAAAAGGGGGAGAAAGTCTTAATTATAATCACAGAACCTGGGAGCTCCTCTCAAGCATGGACATGGAGGATTCACCACCCTCACTTGCAAATGTCCATACTTAACAACTTGTTCAGGTCCACATTGATGTGGAATCTCTCATAAAAAGTCTGTTTGAGGAGGGTATACCAGCTGATAATCCAATTATGGGATAGAGGTATGATGATCAAAGAAGAGCCCTGGTAATCTTTAGGTCTTAGAGGCAATAAGAGATCTTTAAATTCTACACCCTTAGAATCTATAAGAGCATTTATCTAGTTGACCTCCCACTTGCCAACCTAAATCAAAACAGGCAAGCTGCAAGGTTGGCTGATAAAATTCAACAAAGGGTGATTGAAGAGTTCAAGCTAAGAATAAAACTATATTGACAGAGGCTAGCAGGCAAGACTGTTGGTCAAATAGATGCTGAGGTGGACCCTAAGATTAACTTTGAAGGGGAAACCTTGGCTGAAGGCCCAGCAGTTGAGCCTGTGAACCTTGAGATGACAGGAACTGCTTCAGTACCCATTACCCTCAGTGAGGCACTAGCTGGTGAAGGTGTCTCATAGCCTCTCTTTGGCCAGAGCTCAACTAAAGAACCAAGCAATGAAGGCCAAAGCTCTCTCCAACTTAAGTCATAAAGGCCTATGAGTGACAAAGGTAAAAGGAAGATGACTCCTGAGGAGATTGAGGAGGAGGAAAGAGAGAGGAAGAGGAAGCTAAGGGGAGAGAGTTCAAGTGGGTCCCTAGGCTTCATGGAAGCTACAATTGGGGCTGCTCCCAGGCCAACCACTCAAGATGATAAGTTAAGGGTAGCCATATTAAACTACTTGGGGACTAGAAACTACAACATTAATGAACTCATCTCTCTTCCATTAGAAGAGTTAAATGAACTGGCTGACACTGAGTTATCAAAGGAGAGGAAGGAGACAGAGGATATAGAACTGCTCCTCAAGATCAAGAAAGAAAGGTGGAAGAAAAGACTCTACAAGCCTGCTCCTACTCTCTCCCCAGTTCAAAAAAGCCCTGAGACAGAGGCTGTGGCATCTGAGTAACAACTTTAGGTAGACAAAGAAACAGACAGACAAAATATGATTAACTACCTGAATTCCATAGGCCTCTATTAGGCATCTGCACTTCTTCCCTTGTCATATGAATACATAGAGTTTGAGTACCTTAAGCCTCTTAAGCTACAAGTAATGAAAGAACAAAAAGCTGCTAAGAGGAAGATGAGGGAAGAAACCGTAAAGTCAAGAGCCATCATCCAAAGAGTCTAAAGAAGTCTCCTGATAGGCAGAGGATGATGAGATTCTTAAAGCTGTATGGATTCTACAGAAGGAGGCTTGGTCCAGTGTCTCTATCCACCATGGATGAGCACATTAGGGTGATCAAGCAGAAGATTGAGAAGGGTGAGCTCATTGACTTGCATCTTCCACCAAGTCAGGTTGCACCTGAAGTTGAGGTAAAGGTTGAACCAGAAGAGACAACACAACTTGGACCTAGTGCTGGACCACAACCAACTTCATCTTTTGATCCACAGCAGGGTCCTACTCCCTCTCCTTCTGAACCTGTGAGGGAAGAGGATCTAACTGAGAAAGACATACAAGAACAACCTAGTACTAAAGGCCAGTCTTCTCAGTTGAAATCTAGAAAGAGGAAGAAAGGGATGGCCATTAGAAGGGACAAGAAAAAGAAGATAAAGTCCAAGGAATCCACCTTTAAACCTCAGGATGGGTCAGAACATCCTTAGGGTGATCAAGAAGAGGCTGCTCATCCAACTCACATTCAACTAGAGCCTCTTATTGCTGGGAGACCCATCCTGTCCTAGACCTTTACTGCTAGTCTGGACAAATGGTATGTCATTAGAGATCAAGGAGGTCAAGATGTCTACTTCTGGCAAGACATACTTGATTTTCCTCTACATGATCTTTATGATATAAGGATATACTATGAGAGTTTGAGGGATCCTGACCAAATGATGAAGAAATGAATGGTTTTGATCCTGATGAGGACCATCAATAGATGATTAATCATTTCTGTTTTGGTAGCATCAGCCTAGGGGGAATTTGTAAGGTCTATACTTAAAGGCTGATTCAACCAAAGCATCCAAAGAGCTCTCAGCATGCATGCATGAAGTATAAAGTAAAGTTACTTTAGAAGTTTTATACTACTCAAGGAAAATAAGTTAAGTGTAAAATCTTCCGAAGCCAAATGACAAATCTTTTGAAGAAAAAAGATGAAGTCTTTCGAAGACAAAGACTGATTTCTTTCGAAGACAGAGAAGACATGCTTTCTCTGATCACCTTTTGACTAAAGCTGAACAACTTTCCACTGCCACTCTAAAGACTTACCAACTTATATGAGTTGGTGAAAAGATCCATGCTTTTGTCAACTGTAGATTATAGTCATTGGTCTATAACTTTCTACTTTTGTTCCTTTTATCCTTTTTGTAATATATTAGGATGTGAGCTATGGCATGTCGTAGTCAAAAGTCAAAAGACAATCTGCCTTTTGACTCTACATTGATCTTGTTGTTTAGATTAGTGTTTCAAGCTGGCCTTCAAAGTATGGCCGGCTGTAGGATGTAGTATAAAGTGTCTCAAGTACTTGTATCTTAATGTATGCTTTGTAATGCTGGTAAGAACTTAAGAGCAATATACATCATTCTTGAAAACCATTTTTGAGTGTTCTTGTTCTTGTTCTTTTACTTTTGTTTGATCTGTTAAGTGTTGCACATCTCTCCATCCTTGTGAAACTGTTGCATTGACCACCCTTCACCGGTCCAGCAAACACGTTTCATCCTCCCGATCCTCATAAACATGCCACATGTCAATCCACAATGGATTTGCTTAGTGACCACGTAGCAGGCCGCTAAGGATTTATTAAGGATTTGTTTGGTGACCAAGGGTGTAGTTCACAAAACCACACTTTGATTTCTGTTCAAGAAATTGATAGCATTAGTTATGAAAAAGAACAAAACTGAACTTAAATGTCAGGTTTGAAATTCTTACACAATAATTGAAGCATTGGTAAGGATTTGTTGGAGTCAATGATGTATGAATAGATTTTCTACTTCCACAAGAGCATATTACATGAGGGTCACCTCGATGATGAAAAATTTCGAGGCATGAAGATTTAGTTTTAAAGGGTACGTATTTGAGATCAATATTAAGAGGGAGAGAGAGAGAATAAACCCTAGCTTATTTTGTGATCAAATACAAAGTTAAGAGTACAGGGGTTTAAAAAAATAAAAGATGACACCGTAAGATGACAAGCATATTTTTGAAAGTGTATCCCGTGCTTTTTTCCCCTTTTTATGACATTAAAACAATGACATACAAAAATTTATGTCATCTTTCCTTTATGTTTTAGTAAAGATGATAGTGTTTTTATGACACACAAGTTTGCATGTTATAAAATCAATGCGTATTATAATTCGTGTGTCATTAAATGCTTATTTTCTAGTACTGGATGTTCTATGAGCTGAAAAGACAATACCATCTCCAGCGTGGGGATCACTTAACAGTAATTTTAGCCATTGTATGTTTTAGGAACAAACAGCGAGAAAAACAATACTAAACCGGTGAGACAAGGTGTTAAAAATTTTAAAATTGAACGAAATCTGATGGTTTGAAGAAACCACAACGACAAAAGTTGAAGTAAACTCAAAATATTAAATGATTCTTAATTTTAAGTAATGATAGTAACTCATATGGTTGTGCATAAACCCTCATGGTTAAGGGTTTGGAATTTTAAACCTCCTCTTCATTCTTTCTCTAAAATTCAAACCCACATGCTTTCTACCAAATCAAATATGAAATGACTAAGTGTTCACTCGAGCATTCGAATAAAGGATACAATATAGAACGGATCGCACCATCATGAATGTTGCCACATCATCATTTCGATTATGATGTGCTTGAATGCCCCTATGGGTGGTCAGCTCAAAGTATATGAGTCAAAATGGAACGTAATGCAAATGAAACTATCATATCTAAATACATTATACCATGATAATTGCATTTCAAGTTACGAACATGCGATTCGTATCCACATGTAACAACAAACATTATAATAGTTTTAAGATTAAGTGTTTTTTTTCATCCTTATCATTTTATAAAAATTATCATTTGAATCCAAAGGTTTAAATTTTGACATTTAAGTCCAAAGGTTTAACTAAAATTATCATTTGAGTCCACAGGTTTCACTAAAATTGTCATTTTAATCCATTTAATTACACCTAATTAGCACTGTTAACTTTTCAACATGGGGGTATTTTAATCAAAAACAGTTTTACGGTAAAGAAACAGCCCCATATGAAAGATTTTATGAATTCATCCAATTTTGGTAATCCCAAATATGATTTGACTTTACAGTAGTATTTTGTTATTTTCTTTTATTGATATCTTTTGATTTAGTATTCATGTTACATAATTGAATTCTTTGGTTTAAAGTTTAATTATGATTATGATTATTGATGTTATGATTATTATTCATGAGCTGTTAATATTAGAGGTTCATTGTTCTTTTATTTTTGTATTGATACGTATTTTATGGCTTTAATTTAAACATTTTGATGTCATTTGAATTATTATTATTATTATTATTATTATTATTATTATTATTATTATTATTATTATTATTATTATTATTATTATTATTATTATTTATTTTGGTCTATGTTCATGAAGTTAGAAAATAGTCATTTTTAAATGGTTATCCTTATATTTTATTTTATCAAATAGGTGAAGTCAAATCACAATAGATATTAGAATGTTTCTTTATTTTGTATTTGTTTTAACTAAAATACCCTTAATTTAGAAACTCAATAGTGTTAATTAGGTGTAGGTAAAAGAAAATTAAAAAAATTAATGCAACTTTTTGATTCAAATGATTGAATTTATACTCTGAGATTCATTTGATAATTTTTATAAAACCATAAGGAAAAAAAACAATTAACTCTAATTTTATAGATATACCACATGCATGGCAAAATTAACATCAAATTAAAAAACTTATAACATGTATATCATTAAAGTAATCAAACAGGGACAATAAAAATTTCAAAACTAATAAGAATTTCTAAAAGGTATGTTGGATCATATGAGGCTGGTGCAACCAAAACAACACTCAGAGCATTTTGAAGTACAATTGAAGAAGTCTTCCGAAGACAAAGCTGCCCTTCCGAAGACAAATTGAAGATCTTCCAAAGCTTAAGTATGAAGAACTTCCGAAGGAAAACTAAGTCTTCTGAGACTAAGTAGTTTTCCTTCTGAAGTATATGAAGAACTTCCGAAGGTAAAACCAAGTCTTCCGAGACCAAGTAGCTCTCCTTCCGAAGCATTCACACTTAGAAGATCCAAGACAAAGTTTTTTGAAGAAGAATGAAGTCATGAAGACTTGCAGAAGACTCGGAAGAAGTTGATTCTTCCGAAGTATAAATGGTCTCAGAAGAACTTATTCTTCCGAAGCCATTTGCCTACGAAAGAATCAACTATGAACCAGTGGACATAAGTATGGGTTGTCTGACATCCGCTGCCAACTCTGATATACTACATGGCGCTTTCCCACGCCCATGTAGTTAGCCATACTTAAATCCACTGTTCACCTTTATCAGTTAGTACAGTTACCATACTTAGTTGGTGACAAAATGTAAGTCAAGGACCTGTCATGACTACCTAATCTAGGATAATATTTTATCTTAGATACTTTACTTCTAGCAATGTAGTATTTGTCTAGTGTTAAATTCCAGCTGGTTTTCCAAGTATAACCGGCTGTAGATAGTAGTATATATAGTTTCTCATTGTAACTTAAGTAATCATTCTTGTAAGAGTCTTGTTATACTAAGTTGAGAAGTAATATATACAAGTATGTTGAAAACCATTCTTGTTTTCATTAACTTATTATATTATTGTCAACTTAGTTAGAGATTCTGCTTCATTAACCGAGTGAGACTTAGTGAGTTTGTAAGATAAAACTTGTGTTGAAAGACCAACACCGATCCTGCAATTGATATCAAAGCTTTTTAGGCTCTTGATTGTAAGATCTTACCATCCCAAATCACCCTTGTTTCTTCACACTTACTCACTTCACTCAAATGGCTCTTAACTAAAAAATTTGAGTCTGAGATGGGAACCATGACCAAGGCTCCTATCATCACCCCTGATGATTTTGGAACCTAGTGCAAACGTTTGAAGGTTTCATCAAGTATCAAGATAGCCGCATATGGAGATCTGTCACTCATGGTCCTTACAAGCCAAAGGTGGCGGGCCCAGGTGGTAATAGTGCCATGATTGAGAAAGCTATTGAAGACTACTCTGATGAAGACTTCAAGAAGATGGACATTGACTGTAAAGCCATGACCGTATTGCTTACGGCTATACCAAACTCCATAATGGTAGGCTTTCAGCAATGCGAGACGGCCAAAGAACTATTTGATGCTTTGAAGCTGATGTACTATGGTTCTACTGAATCAAAGGAGAACAACAAAGATATGCTGAAGCAGAAGTTTAAGAACTTCACTTATGTTTTTGGTGAGACCTTGAGCCAACAATACTTCAGGTATATGGACTTGATCACCTCTCTTCAGACTATGGGAGTTGTTCTTGAGAAAAGAGACATTGTCAGAAAATTCATGAGTGCACTTCCTCATGAGTGGACTTTTTACTGTGTTTCAATCAAGAGAACTGAAAATCTCAACACTCTCACTATGACTGAACTGTATGGAATCCTTGATGGATACCGTATGGAGATGGAGACTTAGAAGAGCCACCAGATGAACAGTCCCTCAAATCCTGCAGTCAACAATGGTCTACATGTTGCTGAAGGATCAAGAATTCCCCGGCCTCAGTTGTACCTGAACTACCCCCGATTGCCATCATCCTCTTCTGGGCCATACATCACTTTCCCTGAGACACCCAGGTCTCAATAGGCTCAACACACTCCCTTCCAGGATAGTTGTGCTTTTGTTTCAGGGAGTGAGCACTTTGGAGATTTTCAATTCTATTTTGATGATCTAGAGTGTATCAGCTCAGATGATATTGATTATACGGACATTGTCCAGCAAATGGTTCTTTAACCTACAGAGCAAAGAAGTTCTTTAAAAGAACCGGATGGAAGTATCCTCAGAACCCAACTAACAGCAAATTTGGGTTTGATAAGAGCAAGGCCAAATGCTACAACCGTAACCAACTTGGTCACTTTGCTCGGGAATGTAAAGCTCCAAGATCTAATCCTGGAGCAGCTCAAGCATCCCAACATCCTGCTACCTCAAAGGCTGCAACCAAACCCACTAAGCCATAAACTGCAGCTGTTGCTCAAGAGGTTGACTGGAGCTTTATGGTGCAAGATGTCACCCCTGCTCAACCTCTCATGGCTGGAACTGAAGATAGCAAGGCATATGAACATCTATGTACCCCAGCCTGCATTGCTAAGGTTAAATTGTATCAGGACTACAACATGGAAATTAGATCTGATATTGAGTCCTTAAATATCCTAAAATCTGATTTTAAGAGAGCAGATCTGACTATAAACTCAGAGTAGAAGAGTTAGAAAAACTGTGTCCTCTTTAAAACATGAACATACCAACTATAGGACTTAAATAAAATATCTAATATCCAAGTTGACTGAAGCTCAAGCCTAGCTAGTAATGGCCGAGGCTAAAGCAGAAAAGTATGCTATTCAAGACCATAACTTCAACACCATTATAGCATCATCCTCCCACTCCAAGGTATGCTATCAAAACAAAAGTGGGTTAGGATCCAATGAAATTGCTCCACCACACTCTCTTGTGTCTATTAGACAACCTAGATATGGTACTAATGAGCAAGAGGTTCCAACTGCTGACCCACTACTTAGTGAGCTGAAGAATGATGCAATAATGAAAACCACCACAGGGAAGGATAAGGTAGAAAACCTCATCCCGATAGTTGATAAATCCTTGACCACCAAAGCCAGAAAGGACAAGATCAGGGCAGCAAGAAAAACTACCAAAAAGGTGGCTGAGACTAAGATGAAGACAGACCCAAGGCAAAAGGGTGTATTCATCTCAGCTGGATTCCAAGTGGTTGGAAGTTCTGATTCAGGAAATGAGTGTAGTACTAGCACTCCTATCCAGCTGAAGGATCAGAAATTAAAGGTAAAGGCTGTTGAAGAAGAGAAGAAGTGTAAGAAACAACAGCCCACATGTCCCACCAAGAATAACATTGAGTGCATAATCTGTGGTCTGCATAACCACATGGCTAAAGATTGTTACTACAATCCAGCAAGCACACATTATGCTACCAATGTTAAGAAAGAAGAAGTCAAGGATGGTTTCACATTTGGACCTTACCATATGGTCCAAGTGTTAAGGAAAGGAAAGCTTGTTTCCAAAGCCAAGTTTCTTTTGGAAGAAACTAATTCTTTTGAAAGGAAAATAGCTTAGGAAGACAAGCTTAAGAAAAAACAAAGAAACAAAATAAATTCCCTTGAAACCTTCAGAGAAAAAGAGTGCTTCGAAATTAAAGGTGGTGAAAACTTCTTCTGAAAAGAAAGAAGCCTCGGAAGCAAGTCATGCTGTACAAGCCTCCTCAGGCTCATCAACACTGGTCAACCATAGGATGGAATGGAAGACCAGAAAAGATGCTGCAGCCCAAACCTCTTCTCCACAAACTATAATTGAACCCACATGTATACAATTTAGTTTAGTTATATCATCTATATTGGAAGAACCCAAGACCAACAAGGCTTGGGTTTTCAATAATAACTAATCATTTCACCTTATGTGCAGAGACATCCACATGACAAGAATGAAAATGTCTGGATTGTGGACAGTGGATGCTCCAGGCACATGACAGGGAACAGATCTCTCTTACAAAAATTTGAACATTTTAATGGAGGTCCTATTCAGTTTGGAGGTGAAGCCGGAGGATACATTTCTGGTAGAGGTAGTGTATCCAATAGTAAGTTAAACATTGACAAAGTAAACTTTGTCAAACAGCTTGAACACAATCTCTTGAGTGTTTCTCAATTCTGTGATCAAAAGCACCAAATGCTTTTCATAGAACATGAGTGCATTATCCTGAAACCCAGGATGACAATTCCTCAAGAATTGGTGCTTCTTAGATCTCCTAGGAAAGGGGATATGTACAAACTAGATATGAACAATGCTTCTCCATTGGGTGAAGTATCATGCTTTCTTTCCAAAACTAATGGTGATGAGTCAACTCTTTGGCATAAAAGAGTGCCATGTTAATTTTAAAACCATGAATAAGCTGGTTAAAAATAATTTGGTACATGGTGTGCCTAAAAAGGAGTTTTTCTATAAAGATAACTGTGTTGCTTGCCTGAAAGGAAAGAAACACAAGGTTTCTCAAAAATCCAAAGAGGTTAACTCCATCACCACTCCATTACACTTATTGCACATGGATCTTTTTGGTCCCACAAATATGATGAGCATTGGAAGGAAATCATATTGTCTTGTGATTGTTGATGATTTTACAAGATTTACATGGGTATTCTTTTTAAGAACAAAAGATCAAACGGCTGAAACTTTAAAATCTTTTATTCTTAAAATTGAAAATCAAAAGGATCACAAGGTAAAAATCATTAGAAGTGATCATGGGACTGAGTTTAAGAATCAAGTTCTTGACTCATTCTGTAACTCAAAAGGGATTACCAGACAATACAGTGCTCCTAGAACTCCTCAACAGAATGGGGTTGCTGAGAGGAGGAACAGGACACTTATTGAGGCTGCATTAACTGTGTTAGCTGATTCAAAGCTGCCTCTAACTTTTGGGCAGAGGCAGTCAGCACTACATGTTATGTGCAGAATAGGGTTCTCATTGTTAAGCCCTATGGAAAGATCCCTTATGAGTTATGGAACAAGAGGCCACCGTTTATTGGCTTTCTTAGGTCCTTTTGCATCAGATGTACCATACTTAACACAAAAGACAATTTAGCAAAATTTGCTAAAAAGTTGAATGATGCTATCTTTGTTGGATATTCCTCAACCTCTATTGCTTATAGAGTGTATAATATTAAAATCAACAATTTGAGGAATCATCCAACATTATTGTTAATGAGCACACTCCTTATGTTAGAGGGAATGGCCCTGATCATATCTTCAATCTAGAATTGTTTCCAAACTATTCTAAACCTTCTTGTGAGAATGTTTCAGCTGGAATAGGAACTCAAAGTGACCTCTATGAAGATCAAATAATAGAGTTACCCAGACCTAATCCTATTTCTCCAAGAGGAATTGAAGAACAAGCTCCCACTACTGGAAGTCCTGAAAGCTTGAACATCTCAGTAAATAATGGAGCTTCAACAAGTTGTCAGCCAACTAAGCCTCAAAACTCATCAGTTGACAACTCCAGCATTCAACACCAAGTTGATGAGGATAGTAATCTGGAGGAACAGGCAACTGTTGATACTACTTCTTAGTAGAATATCATTGATGCTATCACATATTCATTCAATCAGTCCTCATTGAATGAGTGTGAGACATCAGCTGGTCATGGTATTCAAAATCCTGAGCAAAACTTCTCAAACCTGGATCTATCTATGCAACTAGATGTGATTCCTAGGCTCAGGATACATAACACTCACCCAGCTAAGAACATCATTGGGGATGTCTCAGAAGGTGTGAAAACAAGAAGTCAGACCCATAATAGGAATGTATGCTTGTACTCATGCTTTCTCTCTCAAATGGAACCAAAGAAGGTGGAAGAAGCCCTCAAGGACAACAATTGGATTAAAGCTATGCAAGAGGAGTTGCTTCAATTCAAGAGGCAAAAGGTATGGAACTTGTGTCCATTGCCACCTGGCCAAGTCCCCATTGGCACCAAGTGGGTGTTCAGTAATAAAAGAGATGATAGAGGTTTGGTAATCATGAACAAGGCAAGACTTGTTGTTCAAGGATACACACAGGAGGAAGGCATAGATTACACTGATGTCTTTGCACCTGTTGCAAGACTTGAGGCTGTGAGAATCTTCATTGATTTTGCAGCATCCAAGAACTTCACTGTCTATCAACTGGATATCAAATGTGCATTTTTATATGGGGATATCAATAGAGAAGTCTATGTGTGTCAGCCACCTGGATTTGAAGACCCACAACACCCCAACTATATGTGCAAACTACATAAAACTCTTTATGGGTTGCATCAAGCACCTAGGCTGTGGTATGAGACCCTGTCTCAGTTTCTTCTTAGGAATGGCTACACCAGAGGCACCATAGACAAGACATTGTTCATAAAGAAGTCTGGGAAGGACATGCTGCTTGTTCAAGTTAATGTTGATGACATCATATTTGGTTCCTCAAATGACCAAATGTGCAAAGACTTTGAAAGTATCATGAGGAAGAAGTTTGAGATGAGTTCAATGGGAAAGATCAATTTCTTCCTTGGAATTTAAATGAAGCAGATGGAAGAAGGGTTCTTCATCAGTCAATCTAAGTATGTCAAGGACATCTTAGAGAGATTTAAGATGAAAGATTGTAAGCCAGCCAAGACACCTATACCTAAAAATCACAATCTTTGTCCTGATTCCGAGGGGGAGGATACTGATCAGCATCAGTACAGGGTGATATTGGATCTCTGATGTATCTCATTGCTAGTAGACCTGATATCATGTTTGCAACCTCATCTGTGCAAGATATCAGGCTGCTCCCAAGGTGTCTCACCTGATTGCTGCCAAGAGAATTCTTATATACCTTAAAGGAGCTCCCAAACTAGGTCTCTGGTATCCTAAGAATAAGGACTTCAATCTCAATGGGTACACTGACAGTGATTATGGTGGCTGCAACATCAACAAGAAATCCACATCCGGAGGATGTTAATTTCTTGGTGGAAGGATTATCTCCTAGCAATGCAAGAAGCAATCATGTGTCTCTACATCAACTGCTGATGCTGAATACATTGCTTCTGCGAGCTGTTGTGCACAACTGCTATGGATTCAGAATCAGATGCTGGACTATGGTTTCAACTTTATGGAGACTCCTATCCATATAGACAACAAGAGTGTCATTTCTATCACAGAAAACCCGGTCAAGCACTCTAAGACCAAGCATATCGACATCAGGTATCATTTCATTAGAGATATTCATGAGAAAAATCTAATAAAGCTAGTCAAAGTGAATTCAAATGAACAATATGCTGACTTGTTCACCAAAGGTATTGGGATGATTAACATTGACTAGTTCTTATCTTTTGAAAAACCTTTTTAGATATCTCTTGTCTATATTGTCTAAATACAATCTAAGCCCTGTTACAAAAAGGCTTTCTTCAAAAATCTAAGTGTAAATACTTCCGAAGAGAAATTTACCCTCGGAAGAGATCTTTATCCATCCTCTGAAGGCGAATTCCTCTGCATAAATATTATCTTCCGAAGAGTTTTTAGCCTCGGAAGAACAATTGATCATAGATCAAATCTACTTCTGAAGCTTACTAACTTCTGTTCTCGGAAGAAGACTGTACTCTCGGAAGAAAACTTTTCATTGACACATGGTTTGCTTTCGGAAGTAAAAATGGCTTCGGAAGACAATACTGAGAAACACAAGTGTTTTCTCTCGGAAGCAATTTTACCTTCAGAAGAAAACCTTTACTGTGTAACAGAAATCTTTGGGCCCCACTCTGTAAAAAGTAAGATTTTAGTGATGATTTTCGGAATATTTCAAATGCTTTATCTTACAGCCCCTGTCAAATCATAACCCAAACAGTCCTTTACCTTATCAGTTTGAATTTTTAACCCCAATTTAAAATTTCCGACTCTCTTTTCTTACTTTCTTTACCACCGCAAAAGCCCCAAATTACCACTATCTTCTTCACTCACTCTCAAATTCCTTCAATCCAACTGTACCTCTTAACAATGGCCCTAAATCCCCAACATAATCAGGTCGCTATCCTTAATTCTTCAAAGGATGCTGACTTTGCCCCTATTGTCGAATTTTTGTCCCAATCGTCATACTTCACTGCCCTCACTATTAACCCCACCATCTACTCTAACCATATGGCCGAATTCTGGGCCAATGGTTAAAGTGAAACACTAAATGATGAAAGGGTCATCAGATTGAGGATATGCAGGCAGGAGATCACCAATGTTGAATCAACCATCAGGGAGCATCTGGAGCTTCATGATGAGGGCGCCCCAACTGAATTCCCCAAATCTGAGTTGGAAGACACTTACACTTAGATGGCATATGGCGACGATGTGAGCAAATCTACAGTCTAACAAGTCTTGCTGCATATCTTCATGCACTACCTATCCAACAAGTCCGGGGGATGGGATCAAATCCCATATGATTTGGGCTGCCTAGTCCACAGGTTGGTAAAAGGCATGCGCTTCAACTATTCACGCTTTGTGCTGAACAACTTATGAGGCAATCTCACCCGGGATCTATTCTACATGTATCCCTGGTTCATTCAGCACATAATCAACTATGAGCTGGACCAAAACAGATTACAATGTGTAGACATTCTATTGGTCCCTCACATGCGGCCTGGTATCTTCAAAACTTTGAAGAAGATGTCCACCAACTTCACTGGAAGATTCACTGATCTTCTTCCAGGTATGCGCGACCCAACGGCTCCTGGTGACAACCCTGCAAGCCCAGCAAGTGATGAACCCACACTAGACACCACCACTCAAATGCCAATCACTTCTTCCCACCCAATCAAGATTACATACACAAGAAAACATAAACAAACCCCTAATCAATCTACTCTGATTGATCAAGTCCCCTCTGTTCAAACCAAAAAGGGTCGAGTGTAACTCAGGGCTCCTACTCAGCCAGAGGTCCAACCATCCTCCACCATTAACCTCAATGTCAGCATTGAGCCTCCTCAGTCTCAACCTGACGAGCCCACAACCCACACCTTTAGCCCTCAGGGTGAGTCTCAACACTCCTCTGAGTAGCCAAAAAGGGACACTAACATCATCAGGTCATCTGCTCTAGCAGAAGAACCCTTAGGTGCTGACTAAGGTCTCGGGTCATTAGATTTAACTTCCCTATCCCTCATTGACCTATTAACTCGACCTGATGAGAACATTATGTTTCATCCGGGCCATGATGTTGATCTACCACACCACTTTTAAGATCAACTGAGCCCCAGGGAACCTCTAATGTCTAGCCTACATCAGCTAAACCTAACTGAGGTGAGTCAAACTAGTATGGAGGTGAATCATATAGGCTCAGCTGCCATTACTGAGAGTGTTTCACTAACCTCTCAGGACAGTGGTAACATACGTGAGACTGAGTCTATGGCAACCTTGCCCTTTGATGACTCTGAAAGAGACATCAGCACACAAGGGTATCCAGGGTGCCAAGAAACCATAACTGGTGGTGATTATGAACATAATAGGTATGTTATCTCATCTCCCAATGATTCTTCAAAAGAAGATAAGGGTAGTCTGAAACTCATTGTCAGAGATCTGCTTTCTAAAGACTCAAACCTTGAATTAAAGGTTAAGACTTTAAAGGACAGGTCTGGTACTCAGCAACTTGAGATAGAAAATCTCAAGGCTCAGCTAGCTGAGACACAGATTGAGAAGTCTACCAGGCACGTACCTATCCAGGTTTCTTTAAGTTCCTCCTTCAGCTCTTGTACTTCTCAAGATGATGCTACCAAAAAGGGGGGAATGTATAGAAACAAAGACATGAGGAACCCTGCCTTGCCATCACAACAACTTCCCTTGATGTCGTTGCCTACTTTGGAGTTGAGGAGCTTCAAAGACTGAGTGCACCACCTACCTTTGAAAAGGAAGTTGGTCAATCTATGGTCTCTATTGAACCTGAGATTAACTTAGAAGGGGATATACAGACTCATGGCCCAGCAACCAATTTGGAAGGGACAGGTAGTGCAGTTCCAATTACATCCAAAGTAGAAATCCAAGCTGCGGAAGGAATAATTGAACTATCTTCCTTGTCCAATGATCTGTTCATCACAGAAGCCATTCTTGACCTAGCCTCTGAGGTAAACAGTGAGGACTTCCTTACAACCCCTCTATCCCAAATACCACAAGTTCAAACCCCCTCTCCCCAACCTGAATCCTCTAAACCTGAGTCTCCAAAGTCTGAATCTTCCTTTGATCCTAAGGGGAAGAGGAAGCTCACTGCGAAGGAGCTTCTAGAGGAGGAAAGATTGGAAAAGCTCAAGAAGAAAGGAAGAGTTGATACTGGGAAGCTGTTGGCTGCAAGTAGCAAAGCAGCAACAGCCGCTCAAGAAAGTATCAACAACAAAAAGAGAGTAGAGTTCATTGACAGGCTCATCACCCTGGGAGTAACCAATGAAGAAATCCTTCTACATCCACTTGATGAGCTTGTGAAGATGGAGAAGGCTACCTTGCTGCAAAAGGAAAGAGAGGAAGCAACAAGGTTGGCCAAAGAGGAGGAGTAGAGGAAAAGGAAGGAGGAGGCTATGGAAAGGAAGAGAATTGAGAGGATAGCCTTTCTCTGCTCTAGAGGCTATTATCAAGAGGAGCTGGCACCTCACAATTATGATATGATCTTGTTTCTTTTCCATAAAGAACAAGATCAGATCAACAAAGAAAAGAAGAAGGATGTTAGGGAGAAGCTGAAGGAGAAGAAGAAGAAGGAGGAAGAGGCACAACTTGATGCTGCCAAGGAGGAGGGAGATAAGGAATGGATGAAAACTTATCTCAAAGCCCTTGGTTTCTCCGGCATGCAAGTGGGTCCCATGTCACTGAAGACCCTACAGCAACATGTCAGCGACATCAAGGCTGATATTCGCTAAGGAAGAAGACAGGAGGTAATTCAAACATCAAGTGTTCAGAAGATGGCACCCAAACCAACACCAACACCCAAACAGCACAACCTACACCCACACCTTTTCCCTTCCCCATCAAAACTGAACCAACCACTGAGCCTCACACCCCTAAACCCACACCATCAGCCTTACCTACACGCTCACCCCACTACTTCCCAACAACCACCTCCACCGCTTATCCTCAAACCCAAAACACAACCCAGAACCCAATCTCTAACCAAACCATCTTCTGAAACATCTAAGCCCCTGACCTTAGAAGAGTTCAAGGAGATCAAGAAGAAGCTCATCAACTGCACAACACTGAGCGACATCTCTTGTGAGGACGAGACAATTAAGCTGAAATTTATTGATGGCTCTTCCAGTTCCCTCACAAGAGATGCATTCCTTGATCTGCCTAGGGGAACACTGGACCAAGCTCTCCAAGTTCTTGCAATCAATTCAGATGTTCTAACAGAAGAAGAGAAGAAGTTAAGAAGAAGACTGGTGACTCTGCTAGATACTGGGAAGGGGGACAAGCTTTCATCCAACCCCTCAATCCTAGAAAAAAAAATAGTCCAGTGGAGGTTCGATGAACCTTCACATAGTTTTACTATGGAAAGAGAGAATGGTGATGTAAACAGGGTTAATACTTCATCTCTGTTACACTCTAGCAGATTTGAGATTGTTGAGTTAGCAGAGAAACATTCTCTAAACACACCAACTCTCAGGTTGTTGCTCACATCATAAATCATCTAAGTAGTCTTTATCTGGATGAGCTTACAACGAGAACCAAGACTGAATAAGTGTTGAAAAAGAGAGCAAAGGATGAGTAAGAAGGTACAACTACAAAAGGAAAAACATTCCTTCAGATGGTTAAAGGCTCAACTTCTGATCCTATAATTAGATGGGAATATGACTACAATTCCCATTAACTAACTCTCTTCAAAGGGACGCAGCAAAGGGTGCATGTCATTCATAACAACAGACTTGATCTATTATCTACGAATGACTTGTACAAGCTCCTCACTACCACATCAGGGAAGAACAAGAAGACAGACAAATATCTTCTTTTCCTGGTATTGAAGATCTTAAGGAGCAAAAGAAAGTGAAGTTTTGGTAGCATCAGCCTAGGGGGAGTTTATTGGATCATATGAGGCTGGTGCAACCAAAACAACACTTAGAGCATTTTGAAGTACAATTGAAGAAGTCTTCCGAAGACAAAGCTGGTCTTCCGAAGACAAATTGAAGATCTTCCGAAGCTTAAGTATGAAGAACGTCCGAAGGAAAACTAAGTCTTCCGAGACTAAGTAGTTTTCCTTCCGAAGTATATGAAGAACTTTCGAAGGTAGAACCAAGTCTTTCGAGACCAAGTAGTTCTCCTTTCGAAGCATTCATACTTAGAAGATCCAAGACAAAATCTTTCGAAGAAGATTGAAGTCATGAAGACTTGCAGAAGACTCGGAAGAAGTTGATTCTTCCAAAGTATAAATGGCCTCCGAAGAACGTATTCTTCCGAAGCCATTTGCCTTCGAAAGAATCAACTATGAACCAGTGGACATAAGTATAGGTTGTCTGACATCCGCTGCCAACTCTGATATACTACATGGCGCTTTCCCACGCCCATATAGTTGACCATACTTTAATCCACTGTTCACCTTTATTAGTTAGTACAGTTACCATACTTAGTTGGTGACAAAAGGTAAGTCAAGGACCTGTCATGACTACCTAATCTAGGATAATATTTTATCTTAGATACTTTACTTCTAACAATATAGTATTTGTCTAGTGGTAAATTCCAGCTGGTTTTCCAAGTATAACCGGCTGTAGATAGTAGTATATATAGTTTCTCATTGTAACTTAAGTAATCATTTTTGTAAGAGTCTTGCTATACTAAGTTGAGAAGTAATATATACAAGTATCTTGAAAACCATTCTTATGTTCATTAACTTATTATATTATTGTCAACTTAGTTAGAGATTCTGCTTCATCAACCGAGTGAGACTTAATGAGTTTGTAAGATAAAACTTGTGTTGAAAGACCAACACCGATCTTACAAGGTATTTCATTCTAACATGATTTATTTAATATCATTCTATTTTTGAGCAAAAACATTCTCTAAAAATTATTTTCATTAAAATATCGCTTTTGTTCATTATTTACTATAAAATTATTTAAAAAAATATAACGTATAAAATAACATAAGAATTATTTTAACATAAAATTTATCAAAATAATTATACAATTTCATATTAAAAAATTGGTATTTTATAATTCTTTGTTTCTATTACTTAAATTTATATTTAAAATAACAATACATTAATATTAATTGTAACAGTAAAAGAACTAAAGACAAGTAAACAATACAAATTTTGCTACATACACATTTATATTTGAATCAAATAAAGGGGTTGGCCAAAATGCATCTCTTGAAAATGTAATGAGATCTTTTTGTCTATTAATGTGTAAAAATGAAAAAGAAATTGTAGCAAGTTAAAGAAGAAAATTTATAGCAAGGTAAAAGTAAAATATGAGATGTATATTTTTCACAACCTATTACTATTGTTATTCTAAAAGGGTGTGTGTTTGAAAGAAAATCTAATAAAATGCTAAGATTAAACTATTGTGCAGCGATTCTTGAACCCTCGACCTCATAATGTGACGTTATTTACACACTTAGATACCACTAGACTAAAATCTTTTTTGTTGAAGAGTATTTAACTTTATATGTTACTTTTTATTGTTGTTAGTTATAAAAAACTTAATACGTTTCAAGACTGAAAAACATATTACGTTAAAACAACCAAGTTTATGATAAACCTATTGTGTGAACACTTACGTAGCAGTGTTACGTTTTAAAATTTTGTAATGCTCGATTTTGGCAACATGTATATTATTTTCAACCCCTGTTTAATATAGATATCTTTCATTCATTTAAAAAAACCGACTTCAAGAAAAATGACAGGTAAACGAGCAACAAGTTGCGCCGCAACCCCCTTTTGGATAGCAAACCCTTGTTTCAAATTACATTGAACGTAATTAAAAATAAGCACATCGCAACTAAATATTTAAAAATTTATAATAAAACATATTTTAAAGTAAAAACTGAAATCATGAACTAGCTTTGGCTTGTATATTTGTTTCTCGATTACATGTACATTTGCTATTCACAACGAGTATTTGAAAAGAAAAATTACGTCAAAACTTTGCTAAACAATAGCAAAATGACAAATCTGAAATTTTAAAAAGCATTATATTCTAAAAGTTAGAAGAGAAAAATAAAAAAAGCTATGAAAACCAAACTTTAAAGCTGCTTTACTGGCCTATAAGTTCATGTTTCGATAACTTGTACTTTATCACACAAACTCAATTTTTGAAAAATTTATTTCAAAACTTAAATAGAAATTACAGGGTGTGGCTAATCATCTCTAACGAATTGACTCCGCCACCTCATGGGACAATTTCTGTAAGCCCAACTGATAAATCAATACTTCCTAGCATTCCCAAAATTTCAGGCGTTGGTTCATATGTCGTGTATAAGTTGGATACATCACTCGTTATCTGTTTGCACAATCCATACTTTTCAATGATACCGACACAAAAAGTTCAAGAGATTCACGTAAAGCTCTTTCAAGCATCTTTCAATACTCGTCACATGAGTTAGAATTCGTCCCTAAAGCTAGTTAACATAATATTGATGCGCACTTTTGTAACCAGGTAAATGACGGTTTAACTCCATCCTAAAATAATAATATTGTGTTTCCATGTTGGCTACAATCCTTAAAAATAACTCTCTTTGCATTCGAAACCTTCATTTGAATATGAGGGGAGCATAAAGACAACTTCAATCTTCCATAAGATAGTTGTTAGTTACCACATGATCCATGTCCACATGTGTTCTTGTTTGTGAATGTTCCATAAAAACAACGTGTAGATTTGAGCCATAATTGCCACGATGTTGTTCGTAACATCAAACGAGATAACATCGTTTGAGCTAGAAGATGAAAAATCCGAGGTAGATGATAGTGGTGAATTTATATTTTTGAGTGTATTGGGAGAAAAGAGTATATAAATTATGTTAAAATGGTTTACTTGTGTTTGTGTTAAATAAAAAACATTTATTTAAACGTATAGTCGTTGGAGTGTGGAGTCTAAAAACAGAATGGTGGGCAACGAGATAACTTGTGTTTGTGTTAGACTCAACTATTCTTTGGACAATACATAATCAATATCCGTATTTTCTTGATAGTTAATAATATCTATAATTTCGTTTATAATGGCCTATTTTAGGATCTAAAATGAAATTATAGTTCAAATCATCATAATAAAAAAAAGTTAATGTAGCAATTACCCATGATATCCAAGTCTGAGAGCATAAGAATATTTTAAATAGTTTATAGTTGTCGGAGTTAAAAATTGATATACTAAGTTATGTGTGTATTGATTAAACTTTATCCTTTTAATTTTATTTGATACATACTGCTAAAGAAAATTTTTTCAAACTGTTTTTTTCTGATGAATGAATTGTTTTTAATGGACAAAGTAGTCAATCTATTATATTTTTTGTGGAATTAAGGGTTTAAAATAATTTTATAACAACTTTAATACAAAAACTTGTTTTATATTAGTTTGAATAAAGAGATTTCTTTTGCACAAACAATAGTTACATGTATGGTTGATTAATATGAACCTTAAGCAATATATACATTTAAAAAAGGAATATGTTTTTATCATACATTTTACTATAGTTTAAAAAATAATTTTAGTTTTAGGTATTTAAGCAAATCGTTGAAACATAGAAAACTTGGTCACAAGTGTAGTGGGTATTATTAATGTAACGTGCCGTAAACTATGCCAAGTAAAGACTCGCACCCCGGGCCCCAAACGACCTTCGGTCCTCTAACCAAAATTCTCTTTCAACAACCAAAAGTAAAACAAATAAAATAATCATAAAGACTTTTAGTACAATTTTTAGGCCACACGAATGGGCTAAGACTTTCGGAATGTAGTACGTATTCCTGTTAAGAAAAAACATATGGGCTAGGACGCAAGCCGAAATTTGCGTGGCTGGCGAGTACACCACACCGTCCCATCAGTACTGCTAATTTTCTTCTTTTTACGTGTGAACTTCCCGAGTGTCTCCTGTATCTAAACGGATATATTGGTGTTGGTGCCCGTTGAAGCAGTCATTGTAACATATGAAAAATGTTAGACGTTAAAGATCAATTTGAACTCTTATATATACCATTTTCAAAAATATTTACTTTTCTTACCCCAATTTTAATTATTTCTCTCCCAAATTTCTTATTTATTAATACTTTTTATTGATTCAATGCCTTGCAATGCTAAGATGTTGATCAAAGCCGAAACACTTGCAAAGAGCTACCCAACACTCACAAACTCAACCCCGATTAAATGCACATCTCTTTTCACTATTTCATCGATCTAACAAAATCAATCCCAATTTCTATCAATTTCCACAATCCTTTTCGAAATAACTTTTGTACATCAAGTTTTCTCTCCCACAAAGAATCCGATGAGTTTAGTATATAGGGACGTGCATATGGTATATGTGCATTCCTAATCGGCAACATAATAATAAAATACATAATTTTAAACATTATCGATCGTTACGTTCCTAACTAGCACTAAACCAATTGTTATCCCAACATTGATGGTACATATGTCTCATCTAAGAAAAGAAACAATATTTTAGGATTTCATTTTTCATGAGATGTCTGATCATTGTTTTTATAGTTCTCAACATACTATTAGTTCTAAAAAGAACTGTCTATATATATATATATATATATATATATATATATATATATATATATAGAGAGAGAGAGAGAGAGAGAGAGAGATGAAATACATATTTAACAAATAACATATCTTCTAACCATTGTCTTCAACATAATCTTCCGTTTAAGATTGGACGAAAAAAACATTAAGGTTTTTTATGAGGCCATGCGTTTGACATATTGCATTAAAACAATATTTACACACTCACAAACGTATTTGAGATTCCCTTGGCCACAACAGTAAGAATCAGTTGATACTTCCAAAAATGACCTCAAAGTCTAATTTACACATGAAAAGATTGTGTTCTAGTTTTTGGAAATTTTTAAGAGATACAAAATCTAATGTTGTCCAACACACAAGCTTGTTTGGCTACCTTTCGACTAAGGTACGTCCTTAGTTTTATAGTCAAATGATTAAAAAGAAACTTGCAAGTCATTATTGTCATATTAATAGGAGTAATTAGATTGTATTAAACGTCTTTGGTATCAATTCAATTGGTTAACGACGAGTTTAATTAAGTAATTTCTTGGACTCAAATTTGTTGCTTATAACTTGAAACATAGACTAAAAATCCTGGACCCTATTATGATGATTCAATTTTAGACATAAGCATGAAGATAAAATTAGTGGTACTTACTTGTTGGGGGAAGTGATCTTTGATGAAGATGGAGATCATGCCATAGTGATTCATATTATAATGCCTTTGATCTAATGGATGACCCTTTTGGAAGATTACTAATAGTGTTATAAGGTGTTCTTGAGGAATTCTAATAGGTCACTAGTAATCATTATAAGACCTTCTCAATTCCTATAACTCCTCCATTGATTAAGAATCTAAAGGGAAATCATAAAGTCTTTTTTACTTATTACAATTGCTTCCATCAAGTAAATGTTAGGTACTTGTAATTAGGTCATTTTTGATAATTTATAGATAATGATGACAACCATAAGTAGGATATTTCTAGCAAAACTATCATTTATCTGATGCTGTCATTTTTCCAATGTTTTCCATCAATTGTCACTGTTAGAACTCGAGTGGCAGCACCTCATACTACTTCATATTAGCAGAAGTTAGTAACTGAGCACAGTAGGAACTTCTTATTGAGCGCCACCGATAGCAATACAACTTAGTTAGAATTATTCCATTAATGGCAACACAAGAACCAAGTAATTGTAGCAACTGTTGTGCACATCTATCAATGCTAACTTGTGTGACTCGTTAGTAGGAACTGTTCATTAGTAGTAACCCATGTTATTAGCAAGCGCTTAACAGTGAAAACCTGAGACTGCGCCTATTAGCCGCAAGTTGCTCTTGATAGAGCAGCTTAGTAGTAATTAAGTTGTGGAGCCAAGCCAAACTTCAAAAACATAAAGGCGGTTCTCATGCGGCTCATTATGATGAAAAAGTTAAAGTATGCTATCAAAACATCACATTACAACTATCGCCCATGCTAGCATGCACACATATATATGTGTGCGAGTGTAAGGCACCTTAAGGGTCCCTACTTGTGTTTCATTCTTAGAGAACAATTTTCTTTAAAGGCTCCCACATATATATCACTCTAAGTTTCTACCCACCTTTTATGTGAAACAACTTCCATTCTTTCATCCTTTTTCTACAACTTTGAGTATTTTAAACACACAACTTCTAGCAATAATATTCGAATCATCTTCTCATCGCTTTCGTTAATAATATGGTTCGCTGAAAGGCTCCACATCATAGAACACAAACCTGATAAAAAATATAATATTAATCACAACTAACAATAATTATCTTGTGTCCAAATTTAATGAAAATATATTTTAACTATTTCTCCACCACTCTTTCAATTGAATAAAGATTGAACATAACATACCAATGTCATAATTTAATTTGATCAATTGAGTCTTGCATACGATAGGTTTTACCCTTTGAAACATTTCATGGTTAAACATATTTACTTTACTAATTTTCAGTAGAACTTCATATATTTAAATTAGAGCTGGCAAAACAGATTTTATCATGTTTAACATGTTAGAGATGACACGTAGTTTTAACGTATCAAACATGCAAAAGACTTGTTTAATTACTTATATATTATGTCTATAATGTTTATAGATTTTTATGAACCAAAATATGAAATAATAGAGTTTAACCTTCTGATTTTAATTATTTATAAAATGTAAAAAAATAAAAATATTTTTTTTATTAAATAGGTTTAATCGTGTTATAAAAAGATTTTGAATTATCAGCCATAATTTAAATAGATGATTGTTACTATAAATGAAAATACACGTCCACATAACACTCTCTTTGACTTGTCATCTCTTAATAGTCGTGTCAATTATGGTCTTGTAACAATTGCATAGTTCGATAAGAGCTTGAGGAATTGGGTCAATCATAATTAAATTTGAAGTAAGCCAACTTCCTCTCTCACATACGTAATTTCTATAAGTAAATAAAGGCATTAATCTGACCTTAATTTTCACAAATTATTAATTGTATTATGCTTAGCCACACATAATGTCACTAATTGGAAAGAATTAGAGAGTACAATAGCTCTCTTTATAATCTGTATTTGGGGTATTCCTCACAGTTAACTCCCTTAGGTTATATGAGTTGGTTTTTCTATTAAACTTAAATTTTAGGATCTCCGGTCAACTAGGTTTGGTTTTTATCATATTCCATCTCTCATGAGCAATGTTTTCAGAATCAGATTGGGCGGCGAACCAGTCGCCTTACTGGTCGACTGGTTGAACCAGTCGAACCCGTCGGATCGGATTTAAGAATCGGATGATGTTATGATTATATATGTGTATATTAGATATATAGTTATATATAATTCAATATAAATATTTTATATGTGTAGTTTATAATTATATATAAAAACTCAACAATAATCTTATGTCAAACACTCTAATTCATAGTTTAAATCACTCGTTAAATTTATTAAAATCCAAAAAACTAAGAAATAAAATAAAAAAATTTCAAAATCCTATCCAACCCTGTTCCCGGTCCGACCTCCGAACTGGTTCGAACCGGCCAGTTCCTAGAAAACAAAACGATTAGGCTGGATCGGACCGGTCCGACCTCCAAATCCTAATCCAACCGGTTCGACCGGCCAGACCGATTCGAGTCTGAAAACAATGCTCATGAGCTTTGGCCTCATTCTACAACTTGACGTCTAACCAACTTTTAGGTTGTTGGATCTGAAATATTATTTTTAACTTCACTAAGTCACAGATGTTAATTTTCCATTAAGACTTATTTTCTAATGTGTTCTTGACTCAAATCCTTATCGAAATAGTATAGAGTTGTATATATTCTTTTTCTTAACACAAATAACTTCTCTCATACTGATGTACAAATCGTATATAACACTTATTTTGGGTTATAAAAGAGACAAATGATAATTTATTTTTACAAGTAAGATTAAATCTAGAGTTCGAGCTCAACATGTAAGAACCCAAGTCGGGTAAGCTGGCTATATATTCAAAAACCAAACTTTGTGCTTTCTTGATTTGTTTGTTATAACTTGTTCAAACAATGATAATTTATAAATAAGAAACATAATTCATAGGCTATAATTATCTCTTATATTTTTACATCTGTTTTTCTCACTAAAAAACTATTAAAATAATCATATGACTATGGATTATTTAAACATAGAGTTGATAGTAAATTCAAGCTTAGATAATACCTCACAGCTTTAGGTTATAGTTATGTAACTAATAACTTAGGGTCTAATATAAATGATTCAGCTAATGAACAAGCCACAAGACAAGCTTACTATGGCTTGGGCGCGACTCATTTAGAAAGCACTAAATAGTATTTGTAATTTATATTGTTGAAGATTTTCTTATTTAGTTTACTCCTATTTTAGTAATTTATCTAATAAAGTATGATACTCATGGGCTTATTAAAAGAAAGCAACCATTTTGGACTGGTCCGATCGCTATAAAACAACCGTTAATAGCGACGGGTGGGGTACTTCGAAATTCGAATTTAACGTTTGGCTGTCGGTGCAAAGTGTTCATCAACCGGTATACATGGAAGGCCGGTGCTTATATCTATTAAAAACATATTTTCATTTAAACTTTAATATTTTACCATATAAATTGATATATCTATTTTTATAGTTGTTTATGTCGGCCAACTTTTATTTTAGCTCTGAATACACAGTAGACACACTACTAGCAGTGGGTCTTTTCGCCTCAAGAGTACGTGGGTGATGATTTGAGCTTCGGACTTATGATGCTTATTTTGTAAGGATTATTAGATTTTACTAATTTTAACCTTCAATTACTGGTCGGAATTAATTCCAACTACTTTAATTTTATTTTCCTTCAATGATTCTTTACTAACTGATGTTTTTTTTATTATAAAATATGACCAACTTTAAGCTATTTTTCAACTCAGCCGCTGCCCAGCCTCCAGATCCGTTTTTCATTGTCTAACTTTCGTTATCACCTGAAATCTACCTCCAATAAGTAAAATGGTTCAGATAAGGATGTGAAGATAGACGGGTTTAGGGTGCAGAAGTTTCAAATTAACAGACCTGATGGTATATTTCAACTTTATATTTAGGGTTTTGGCCACATTAGTAATCCATGTCATCAGAAAACTAATGAGAGTAACTCTCAATTAGTAAGAGATCGTTAAATGAAAATAAGCTTAAAGGTTGGGAGTGTAGATAAATATTTTTTGAGTTAGAATTAATCCCGGACATCAAATAAAAGTTTGGATTATTAAAATCCAATAACCCTATTTTCTATAGTCGTGGGTTTCAACCTGGATGATGTTCGTAAGTGAGTCAAGCCTGGAGCATTAAAATCACTACGGACGGTTGGCTTCTTGTTTTAGGAAGACTCGCTCAGGTATTGGACATAGTTTTAAATGTTATTAAATAAAAAAAAGTAAACATACTACTAAATCTACAATGGTTGTTCGTCATTGGACTTGAACCCTTAATTATTTAAAAGAGACATCATTTTAACAATTTAGTATCATCAGATCAGATGCTCTTTAGGGTTTAAGTTTTTCAACTATAAATTATTTTTTTATTATTGTTACAATAATATCGATTGAGTTTTTGAAATTGGTTTTAGACGCACTTGATACAACCTTCTAATATTATTAGGGCAGTAAACGAACCGAACGTTCAGCGAACAGTTCGTTGATTTTCGATAATGTATTCGTTAACGTTCTTTTGTGTTCGTTTATTTAAAAGTCATGTTTGAGATAATTATATTAAGTACTTATTTATTTTTGGTGGATATTATATAATATTTGTGATTTTAACTATCAATATATGATGGTTTATATTTGTTTGTTTTAGATAATTTCGTTTGTGTTCATTAATGTTTATGAATATTTGTCCCCGTTCGTTTTTTCTTTGTTTGTGTCCGTGAACAGTTCATGAACATATTCATTTCCTTAATGAACGAACACGAACAAGAAATATCGTTTGGTAAGCGTTCGTGAACACTTCATAAACAAGTTATTTTTCTTAATAAATAAACAAGAACAATGCTTTGTTTGTGTTCGATCGGTTCGTTTGCGGCCCTAAATATTATTCTTTCTTTGACATGAGTTGTCGGAAACACATTTACGTTTCACAAAACAAAAAAGTTAGAATTTTTACCATCCCTTGCTCAACCAAAATGATATCCTACGGTTACTACAACAAATTAAAATGAATTTTAGTATCTCGCACTAGTGTCAGTCAAAACCTTATAAAGTTCTCGAGAAGTCTCAAAAAGCAACATTTAGCTTTACATTTCATGATGTAGCCAGAGAATGGAGATGAGGCCTTCGTTGGTGTGATAGGGGTTTCTTCGTGGATTGTGGTTAAAGGAAAACTCGTGTTTCTTTGGATTAAATGGCAGACCAAAGAAATGAGATTAGATAGTGTTTTCGGGTGCAAAGGAGACTAAAGTTGGCATGTCAAATATGTATGTAGGTTCTATTTTAAGCTAGTTAAAGGAGGAGCATTGAAGATGAATGATTTCCTGGCGAAATGAGTATGCCTAAACCCTAAACTCAAGACAAGAGTTATCGCGCAATAATAAACGTTATGGGTGGAATTATAACGAAAGTGTAAAAATCAATTACGCATAGATGAAATTATCACGCAAATGTGAAATTATTACGCAAGAATCTTGCGTGATAATTCGCCTTGTGGTTTTAAAAGAATTATCTCTGGGTGATAATGTCACGCGAATGTAATTCGTCTTGCGTAATTATTACTTGTTCTTGTGTGATTATTCCACCCCAAACTTCGTACACTTCGTACGAAAAAAACACTTTGTATAGTAACCTTACCTTATATATATATATATATATATATATATATATATATATATATATATATATATATATATATATATATATATATATATATATATATATATATATATATAAAAGTAATTACTTCTGTTAAATTATTTAATAATAAACTACATCTGCGATTAATTTTCGGGACAATATAAAATATGTTTAATTAGTAAAGAGCTTAAGAAAACCAAAATAACAATGACTAACATCTTTTTGTGGCATTGTACAATAATATTTTTTTTTGTGGCAAAAACATTTTCAATAAATCCAAAGAGCTACAAGATATAAGTTGTTCGAGAAGCTCATAAAGGCGATTAAAAAATAATTGTTTAGACATATAAGGTTTTAAAAGAAATATATTATAACTTCAGGACTGCTGTATATGAGCTATATCTCTAAAGTAACGTAAAAGGGGCCGTTCAAAAAAAATATTAATAACCAAAAAGGTGAAGATAGATGAAAAATTGAAAACTTCTTCATATAAAACATTTAATTAACAATGACTATATATATACCCAATATGCACCACAAAGCCTTTGGTCTAATGGTAGTCTCATAGTTTCTCAAATAAAAAGTTATGGTTTTAAATCTCGCTCAAAACAAAAATATTTTGAGTTGAGCTAAGGATTTTCCAAGTTGCTTGTTTTCTTTTAAAGGGTTATGGGTGTGGTGCCGATTAGGAACAGATTTATGGGCCCAAATAAAATAACATTTATATTTTGAAACAGTGTCGTACAATCACTGTTCAAAAAAACTAAAAAACCCGATATGCATCTTATTATTTTGACCAAAAATTAAAAAAATGTAACTTTGTGATCAAATTCATACGTGACGTAGTGTGCTTGTATGATTTGTGTAATGGATATGACGATATAAATAAATAAATGACTCAGTTGATTATGAGAAAAACCTTGAAGATCTCCAAAATAAAACCTCAGGAGGTAATTAATCATCATGTTGCCTATTGTTCTTCTTATTGAATGCAATGAAAGATACAACTCAAGAGCTATAGCTGATCGATACTAAGTGTTACACAGAGTTATGAGAGAGAATTGTGTGTTCTATTCAATCACTATGCCTTTTTATATATAAAATAAACTAACTATCCGAGAATCCTGGGAATTACCCGGTCTTCATATTTGACCGTTGGAGATATGCTCCTACACGTCTTCTACAGCTAGACTTTGATTCTTTGGGATTGACTGAGTAATATGAGTCACATGCGAGAACAAATCAAAGCTAAAAGGAACAATAGTCGGTTAGTAACAATAGAATTCATGATACTGAGCTTACTTAGGATTCGGGATACCAAACCATAATTCATCCTAATAATTGTCCCCAAATTTTGAGAGTTGTGATCTCGAAGTAAAGCTGTTAAATTTTAAATACCATGACTGAGATGTTATTAGACACGTCTCTGAGAGACTTTATAATCAAGGTATTGAAACGATGACCTTTAAGACAGTTATTAGTATTCTTGTCTTAAAACTTCTTATTTTTCACACTTATTCCTTCATCTTCTTCATTTGATTTCATAGAGATTTTGAGGTAAATCTTCGAAACCTTCATTCAAATTCTATTCTTTGATTTTTTTTGATTCTCTCAATATGGGAAAAAAGATAACCCGTTACAGACCTTCCATTCTCGATGACACCATCAAAGACTTCATTGATCCGGGGCAACTTGAGCATCCTGATCATGAATCTTGTACATTCCTCGACCAAAATATTAAACTCCTTAAGGCAAATTAGGCCTTATTGAGAACATGACTTTTAGGAAATACGACCCTAGAGTTTGGTCTGATTTTGTTTCAAAAACATGGGTTTGTTTTCCAACTCTTCTTTTCCTTTTAAGTCTTTGCTACCCCTTTCCCCTATTGATCTTTGTGTTTTTGTAAGGACCTTGAATTTCAATACAGATTGATCTTGTGAGGAGAATGCGGAATGTAATCGCTCACGGAATAGTAACTCAAATGATTAAAGAACAATATGAAGAAGATTCAAGCAACACATGTAAATAAACTTTGATTTCTATTGCTATCTGATGGAAAGGTTACATAAGTTTCACATAAATCATGATTAATTACAAATACATCAAAAGCAATCAATTTATACTAAACACAAAACATCTCGTGCGAGAAGAGATCTCGCGCGAGAAGTAAGTTCTCGCGCGGATCAAAAGTTCTCGCGCGACTTATCGATCTTCAGTATCTTCTTTGATTTCTCGATCCTCTAGGTCAGTCCCTACAATCTCCCCCTAGGCTCGTTAAATCAAATCTTTGGAAGTTCACGTCTGAACCTTTATAACTATCCCCGTATGCATACATCTTGTTTTCTTGGGCCTTTGTAATCAACCAACCGTACTGTGCTGCTAAAAGATGAACAAATTCAACAGCTACAATCGGACAAGCCTGCAACTTCATGAAATCGTCTCTTCCAAATTTGAGCAGATCCACAGGGTCGATGACACGGTAATCCTTATCTACAAAATGAATAACTGCATGCCTAGTCACTTTTTCACAACCCCACTACATGAACTTAGCCAAGCTGTTAACTGGTACCGGGGGGTGAATAGGAATCTTCTATGCCTATTTGGGATGCTTGTAAACTCGTATCTTCGTCGGCTTGTTAGTGTTTGGATCAGTGCGAGTCTCATCCTCAATGACTTTGGATTTGGCAATCTTAAAGTCTTTGAAGTTGGATTTACTCTGTCGCCATATCATATTCCTAAACCAATTGGCTTTACCACAATTACTCGGGTTGATAAATAGAACACGACCCATAGCATAAAGATCGAACGCTCTCAAAGTATGAAAATCATGCTCATCCTAATAATACTCGATAGCTCCTGCTCGTTGTTTTACTACATGCATCTTCTTCTCACTATCATATGCCCAAATAATACTCAACTCTGAATTTCTGTACCTTGTGAAAGGTTCGGAATGTCTAAGCGTATGCACATAGGCTGGCGGTGGAGGTGCATCAACAGTAAGATTCCTAACCTGACGTACTACACTCTGTCCAGTAAGATCATCAGTCTTGTCAGTTGGTTGATTAGCTCCAGACTCATCCACAATCTCTCATTCCTCAATCAAGATATCAGAAAGTAAGCTCTGCAGACTGCTTCCAAACACATCAGTATAATCCACCTCCTCATCTAAATTATCAAATGTACCAAACTCTTCATCAGATTCCTTAACAAGTATCTTTTGCTAGAACATATAGAATTCCTTCTCGTACATTTCTTCGGTAGCATGATCTAAAGGTATATAGTCATTTGGATCATCAAATTTTGGTCCGGAGACATTAGCAGAACCCGATGAACCAAAAGGACCAGCAGCTGAACCCATTTCACTGCGCTGATCATCATCATCATCTCCATTCTTCTTTCCCTTATCATCATTACCCTCATCACCATCATCATCATCATCATCTTCATCTATATTATCCTCTTCATCACAACTAAATTCCACCTAATCTAAATCATCATCATCATTAGCAGGCTCATTACAATGCACATCGTGCTCAGACTCCCCAAACGCCTCTCCAATATTCTAAACTACGGGCTGATCCTCGATAACCTCATTAATTACTGGGTTAGACGGTTCTTGATCGGCTCCAGTAGTCTCTGTTGCTTTCTCAGATGCAACAGAATCAATGATAGGATAAGTAGCAGCAGCATGATCAACATCAGCATCAGGACCAGCAGATTGCTGTCTATTTGACTCTCCAACTTCAGTAGTTCTTTGCTATGCAAATGTGAATAGAACTCTGGAAGTGAGGTCTCGGATGTTACTCTCTAGAATCTGAACATAGCTGAATATAAACTGTTGCTGATGTTCAAGATTCTTTATCTTCTCATTTTTCTCATATCCTGTCTGTATAATTCATCAATCAGCTAAGTATTATCCATCATCTCTTTCTCTAAAAAAAGAATTTTTTGCTCAAGTGTAACACATGTAGGTGAGTTAGATGAAGTTTCAGCATGTTTCCTTAGCCTGGAGTAGTATTGATGAAATCATCCATACCAAACATATCATTATGGCCATGATCTCTTGGTGGTGTACTCATAACATCATCAGTAGTGGGCATTAGAGATGATGTTATAGTAGTTGATTCTGTAACTATCACTTGAATATCCTAATGAACCGCCTTACTAACTATAACTTGAGCCTCAGACATGGGTATCCCAGTACTTGTAGACACAGTGGTCATCGGGGTCCGATGCTTACGAATAACACCTCATCCTCTACCCCTACCACGAGAACTACTATCAGCCTCAGCCCTTTTCCTGGCCATCCTCTTTTTCCTCCTTTGAGTAGATGGTGAATCCTCATGAACAAAATCTGTGTCTAAATCATCAGCAATGTGCTTAGTTGGAGTAACTTGCACTCTAGGTCTTTCTTGCAGTATATATGGAACTTGTCTAATCCTTTCACTGTTAGTTTCACTATCACTAAAGCATGAATCAACCTCCTCCTCAATAGTCATTCTAGCTGTCTGTGAACTTCCTAGAGCATCATCAGGATTTTTAGAAGAAGGAAAAGCTTTGAAGGACCGATGAAGGGGGTCAATGCAACAGTTTCATAAGGTTGGAGAGACTTAGAACACTTAACAGATCAAATAGGGAACCGACTATATTGAAATAATGAACACAAGTAAAGAACACAAGCAGAACACACTAAGATGGTTTTCAAGAGCGTTGTATATTGCTCTCAAGTGTTTTACAAAGTGTCACAAAACTTAGTCCTAAGGACTGGTACCTGAGATACTTTATACTACATCCTACAACCGGCTATACTTTGAAGGCCAGCAGGAACACTAATCTAGACAACAAGATCAATGTAAAGTCAAAAGGCAGATTGCATTTTGACTACTGACTATTACATTCCATAGCTCACCTCCTTATCTATTATAAAAGGATAAAAGTACGAACTAGAAAGTTATAGACTTTAAGACCATAATCTACAGTTGACAAAAGTATGGACTTTTCACCAACTTATATAAGTTGATGAGTCATGAGAAGTGGTAGCGGAAAGTGGTTTAGCTTTTGTCAAAAGCATGTCAGAGAAAGCATGTCTTCTCTGTCTTTGAAAGAAATCAGTTTCTTGGCTTTAGAAGACTTTGTCTTGAAGCTTTGGAAGACTTCATCTTTGGCTTCGGAAGAAATGATCTTTTGGCTTTAGAAGAAATGATCTTTTTGCTTTGGAAGATTTGATACTTAGTGAATTTCATTGAGTTGTATCAAATCTTCCAAAGTAACTTTCCTTGTACTTCACATATGCATGCTGAGAGCTCTTTGGTTGCATCAGCCTCTAAGTATACTCTTACAAACTCCCCCTAGGCTGATGCTACCAAAACTGGAGAATAACTTTGAGTCTTGATCTTCATCTATTGATAGTCCTCAATAGAATCAAGACCATTCCCTTCATCATTAGTTAGTCATTATTCCTCAGACTCTTAAAGTATCTTCTCATTTCACAGAGATCATGCAGAGGAAGGTCAAGTATGTTTTGCCAGAAGTACACATCTTGACCCCTTTGTTCTTTAGAGACATACCATCTGTCTGAGTTAGTAGCAAACACCCAAGAAAAGAAGAGTCTCTCAGCAGTAAGAGGCTCTACTTGGATTGGAGTTGGATGAGCAGCCTCTTCTTGGTCACCATCAGGATGTTCTGACCCATCCTAACGTGTAGAGGTAGATGCCTTGGACTTTTTCTTCTTCTTATCTCTTCTGATGGCCATCCTGTTCCTCTTTCTATATTTTAACTGAGGAGGTTGGCCTTGAGTACCAGATGTTTTTTTGTTTGTCCTTCTCATTTAGGTCCTTTTCCTTCACAGGTTCAAAAGGAAAAAGATCTGGACCCTGTTGTGGATCAAAAGATAAAGCTGGTTGAGACATAGCACTCGGTCCAGGTTGTGTTGTCTCTTAGGGTTCAACCTTGACCTCAGCTTCAGGTGCAGCCTGACTAGGTGGAGAATGCAAGTCTACCAGCTCACCCTTATTAATCTTTTGCTTGATCACTCTAATGTGCTCATCCATAGTGGATAGAGATATTAGACCAAGTCTCCATCTATAGAACCCATACAGCTTTAAGAAGCTCACCATCTTTAGTCTGTGAGTAGACTTCTTCTAATTGGCTCGGATTGTGGCTCTTGACTTTGCATCCTCTTCTGTCATCTTCCTCTTAGTATATTTTTGTTCTATTAATACTTCTTGCTTAAGTTGCTTGAGATAGTCAAACTCAATGTATTCATAAGACAAGAAAGTAGGTCTACTGCCTGATAGAGGCCTGTGGCACTCAGGTAGGTTATCATGTTTTGTCTGTTTTGTTCCCTACCTACCTAAACTAGAGAGAGGATAGGAGCTTTGTAAAGCCTCTTTCTTTTTCTTTCTTCTTTAATTTTGAGGAGCAACTCAGCAGCCTCAACTTCCTTCCTCTCTTTGAACACTTTAGTGTCAGCAAGTTCATTAAGCTCTTCCAAGGGAAAATAGATGATTTCACCAATATTATAGTTCCTTAACCCCAGATAGTTCAATCTGGCTGCCCTTAACTCATCTTCCTGAGTGTTTGGCCTGGGGGTAGCCCTGATTATAGCTTCCATGAAGCTAGGGGTCTTACTAGTTCTCTCTCCCCTTACCTTATTCTTCCTCTCCTATTTCTCTTCCTTAATCTCCTCAGAGGCCATAATCCTCTTCCCTTTGTCAGTCATTGGCCTGTATGACTCAGTTTGGAGAGATCTTTGGCCTGTTCCAATTTAAAAGTAGTACCTGTTCCCCTTAACTATGAGCCTAGTTCATAGTTAAGAATGTGCTGGACATATCTAGGAAACATGTAGTACCTTAAGGAGTCCAAGTGTGCAAGCAAGTTTGTGTAGACAAACTGGGAGTACTTGAACTTGACCCCTTGAACCATTACATGGACTATATATGATAAGTCCTCAGGAATCTGTACCCATCCTCATGTTATTTGATAAGGAGTGAATAACAACATGGAGGAGGTACTTCTACTGGTAAAAGACCTTACCCTTCCTGAAGGTTCTGACAATGTAGTCTCCTTCATAGCCCATTTGCTTGAATCACCCAATTAAAGTAGATTTGGGAAAGGACAACTCCCCTTTTTCATCATCCAACCTAAGATGAGTGTTGATTGTGGCTGGAGTGATGAAAATTATCCTCCCCTGTATTGTGGCATACAATGCCTTCTCACCATCCAAAATCGCCTCTTGACAAGTCCTCCAAGACTCCAGCAGGTGTTCTTCATATAGTGGAGGGTCTATTGTGAGTGCGATGAGGTAGTTTGATTGAACAAGAAAACGAAAAACATCTGAAAAACCAGGATCTTTCTCAGATGATAACAGAGCAACCTGATTATGTTATCTATGAAGATGCATGGAAAAATCGGGCTGGTTTCGGGGTTCAGTGTTGGCCATTTGAGAAAGCTTTGGTATGAAGAAAGCTAAGAACAAAGAGGTTTTGTGGGTAAATTTCGGGTTAGAACTTTTGCAGATGAATAGGAAGGAAAAAGAGGGGGAACCGTTGTACAAAAAAGTAGTTATCTTGGAAGTGCCCCAAAAGTAGTTATCTTGGAAGTAGAAAATCTTCTAAAGGTAATTTATCTTCAAAAGTTTTGAGTAAACTTTCGAAGCCAATTTGGCTTCGGAAGATATTCCTTAGCGTTACAACAATTGCTTCGGAAAAAAATACTTAGAGTATTTTACTTTCGAGATATATTTAGTTTCAGAAGATATTAAACTTCAGAAGTTTTATCCAAAGGATGAATAAAGTTTTCGAGACTTAATTGCTGTCGGAAGTAAATTGTCCTTTTAAACACATATAAGTACTTAAAAGCATATTTAAGCTTCAGGAGATATATCAAATTTCTACCAAAGGTAAACTTCCTAGTATGTAGTTATTAGTTTTGAAGATATAATTTTCTTTCGAAGTCAACTTAATGTCTTTCGAAAGAAAATATATCTGCAATTCTTAAAATTCAAAGAAATAGCATTTAGAAAAAAAATTTTCCCAAGGTAAACAGGGCTTATATGAGTAATAATATAGATAACTTAAGACACATATATTTGAAAAATAATTTTAAAATTAATTTAAGAAAATCAACTCAAAGTTAATCATCCCAATAGCTGATACAAGATACTTAAATCTCTGTTCATCAAAAGCTTTGGTGAACAGGTCAGCATATTGTTCATTTGTGTTAACTTTGACTAGTTTTATAAATCTCTTTTCAAAATTATCCCTTATTAAATGATACATGATGTTAATGTTCTTTGTCTTTGAGTGCTGCATAAGGTTCTCTGTAACAGAGATAGCACTGTTGTGGTCTATATGGATGGGAGTCTCCTTGAAGTTGAATCCATAGTCTACCATTTGATTTTGAATCCAAAGCACTTGAGCACCACAGCTTGCAGTAGCAATCTATTCAGCTTTAGCAATTGATACAGACATACAGGATTGTTTCTTGCATTGCCATAAGACTATCCTTCCACCAAGGAATTGACATCCCTCTGATGTAGACTTTGCAGTCATGTTGTAGCCACCATAGTCACTATCTGTATAAGCATACAGATTGAAGTCAAAATTCTTTGCATACCAAAGGCCTAGTTTGGGAGCACTATTGAGATATCTAAGAATCTTCTTGACAGCAACCAGGAGTGACATCTTGGGGTTGGCTTGATATCTTGCGTTTATGCATGTAGCAAATATGATATCAGGCCTGCTGACTATGAGCTACATAAGAGACCCAATCATAGCCCGGTAGAGATGTTCATCAACACACTCCTCCTCAAGATTAGGTCCTAGGGAGTGGTTTCTATCTATAGGTGTCTTAGCAACCTTACATTCAGTCAAATGAAATCTAACTAGTCTGTCTTGAACATACTTTGTCTGGTTTATGAAGATGCCATTGTCAACCTGCGTCACTTGAATTCCTAGAAAGAAGTTCCCCCATGGCACTTATTTCAAATCTATTCTTCATCAGCTTCTCAAAGTCTTTGAAGAGCTTTGGATTAGTTGACCCAAAGATGATTTCATCTACATAAACTTGAACCAGCATCAAGTCATTCCCTATTCTTTGATGAAGAGTGTGTTGTCAATAGTACCTCTCTTATAGCCATGTTGGACAAGATACTATGATAGTGTCTCATACCACTTTCTTGGAGCTTGATGCAACTGTTGGATCATATGAGGCGTGTGCAACCAAAACAAAACTTAGAAAAATTTGATGTGCTAAATGAAGTGGTCTTCCGAAGATAAAGTTGCTCTTCCGAAGACAAGTTAGAGATCTTCTGAAGCTTAAAGAATGAAGCATTTCCGAAGGAAGAACTCAGTCTTTCGAGACTAAGTTGTTCTCCTTCCGAAGTATATAACTTAGAAGATCAAAGGCAAAGTCTTTCGTAGAATAAAGTCCTGAAGACTTGCAGAAGTTCGGAAGATGTTGTTTCTTCTGAAGCCAAAATAATCTAGGAAGAATTTATTCTTCCAAAGCCATTTAGCTTCGGAAGAACTAACTATGAACCAGTGGACATAAGTATGGTTTGTCTGATAGTCCACTACCACTCTGATATACTGCATGGCGCTTTCCCACGCCCATGTAGTTAACCATACTTTATCCATTGTTCACCCATTATCAGATTAGTATAGTTGCTACTTTTAGTTGGTAATAAAAGGTAAGTCATGGACTTGTCATGACTACCTAATCTAGGATATTATTTTATCTTAGATGCTTTACTTCTAACAATGTAGTATTTGTCTAGTTGTAGATTCCAGCTGGTTTTCCAAGTATAACCGGATGTAGATAGTAGTATATATAGTTTCTCCATGTAACTTAGTAATCATGCTTGTAAGAGTCTTGTTAAACTGAGTTGAGAAGTAATATATACAAGTATCTTGAAAAACCATTCTTGTGTTCTTTTGTTTTCATTAACTTATTATATTAGTTGTGAACTTAGTTGAGGTTCTACTTCATCAACCCGAGTGACATTAAGTGAGTTTGTGTGATTATCCTGTGTTGTGAGACAAATACCGATTCTTTAGAAACCCATAAAGATCTTTGTCAAGCTTGCAAACATAATCAGGATGATCTGGGTCTGCAAAGCTAGATGGTTGCTTGACATACACTTTCTCATCTATCACTCCATATAAAAATGTACACTTGACATCAAGTTGGTAGACCATGAAATCCTTGGATGCAGCAAAAGCAAGGAATATCCTAACAGCTTTAAGTCTTGCTACAGGAGCAAAAACATCTGTGTAGTCAATCCCTAAGTGTACCCTTGAACAACTATTATTACCTTGTTCTTGATGACAAGTCCTCTATCATCCTTCTTATTTCTAAAACCCCACTTGGTACCTATTGGTGTCTTCCCATGAGGAAGAGGGCATAGGTTCCAAACCTTTTGTCTCTTGAATTGAAGCAGCTCCTTCTGCATTGCTTCAACCCAACTTCTATCCTTTAGAGCCTCATCAACCTTCTTTGGCTCAATCTAGGGCAAGAAACAAGAGTATAGACAAACATTTTTATCATGAGTTTGTCCTCTTATTCTCACCGCTGTCTAAACATCTCTAATGATGTTTGTTGTGGGACGGGACTTATGGATTCTCAGTTAAGGAATCATAGCAAGTTGGTTTGATAGATCTAAATTAGCGAAATTCAGATCTGGTGATTAAGTATCACCCACCACATCAGCACACTTATAAAGAGAAACTTGATCCAATGAGTGTGTGACATCATTGATGCTGACTTCAGTGGAGAGGTTGTGAGCATCATGAAATTCTTGATCACTTTCACCTTCTCCATCTCTTCCTATATTGGAAACCCCTTCATTTGAATTATGTGCCTCTGTGCTAGAATTTATAGGCACCTTAGATGTATCAGCTGAAGAGTTTGTCATGGTTGTGCTAACAGGATTTCTAACTGTAGGGCTTGTTACCACTGGAGCTGAAGGAATTTTATCACTTGGTCTTCTTGGCTCAAATCTTGGGTCAGGATCTCTTGTTGATAAGCTAACTATAGATCCTAAAACATCTTCACAAGATTTGTCAAAACAGTTGGTAACTAAATCAAGATCAAATAGCCAGTCTGGACCAGAACCTTTCACACTTGGAGTGTGCTCATTAAAGGTTACATTGGCTGACCTTTCAACTAATCTAGTTTTGATATTGTATGCTCTATAAGCCTTAGCTTGGGAAGAGTATCCAATAAAGTGTCCATCATCTGATTTCTCAGCGAACTTGGCTATCTGATCTTTGGTATTCAAGATGGTGCATGGACATCCAAATGAGCTGAGGAAACCAATAAAAAGTCTCCTTCTATGCCACAGTTCAAAAAGAGTCTTACTATGAGTCCTGACTACTAAAACTCTATTCTGCACATAGCAGGCAGTGTTGACTGCCTTTGCCCAGAAGGTGATAGGCAGTTTAGAGTCAGAGAGCATGGTCCTTGCAGTCTCAATAAGTGTCATGTTTCTCCTCTCAGTAACACCATTTTGCCAAGCAATCCTGGGAGCAATATATTGTCTTGTAATACCTTTATCATCCTAAAATGTATCAAGGATTTGGTTCTTGAATTCAGTTCCTTAATCACATCTTATGATTTTGACTTTGTGATCACATTGATTCTCAATTTTTAGAATGAAGTTCTCCAAGATCTCAGGGGTCTCATCTTTAGTTCTAAGAAAGAAGACCTAAGTGTATCTTGTGAAATCATCCGTAATCACTAGGCAGTATGAAGTTCTTCCAAAACTCATTACACTGGTGGGGCCAAAGAGATCCATATGTAACAAGTGTAGGGTAGTAGTGATGGAGTTCTTTTCCTTTGGCTTATGTGATACTTTGTGTTGCTTTCCTTTCAGACATGCAACACAATGATCATCACTTGTAAACTCTTTCTTTGGCATTCCAGTTACTAAATCATCTTTAATTAATTTATTTCATATTCTTAAAGTTCACATGGCACATTCTTTTATGCCAAAGGAAATACTCATCACTATTGTCTTTATATAGAAAGAAAGAAACTTCTCTAGATGGGTAGGTTTCTTACAAATTCATCTTGTACATGTTCCCTTTCTTAGGGGCTCTGAGTAAGATATGCTCTTAAGAAATGACCACCCCGGGCTTGAGAACAATGCACTCATGCTCATTGAAGAGCATGTTATGACTCTGGTCATGAATTGGGATACACTCAAGAGATTGTACCCAAGCTCCTTAACATAGTTTACCTTCTCAATGCTGAGCTTACCATTTGTGACTTTGCCCCTTCCAGTGATGTAACCACCTTATTCTCCTCCAAAAGAAACTAGCCCTCCATCAATTTTCTCAAAGTTCTGAAGGAAAGAGCCATTGCCTGTCATATGCCTGGAACAACCCCTATTAATGATCCATATATTTCCCTTGGTCCTTAGCTGTTCCTACACAAAAAAAGATGGTTTTTTACATTTGGAAACCCAAGCCTTGTTGGTGTTGGGCTCATCAAAGTGAACTGAAGATAGTTCAATAGTCATTTATCCTATATGCAAACCCTAAGGATCATTTGCTGTTGATAATGAAGAACTTTCAGTCATATGGTCTTCCTTCATCTTCCACACCATCTTTGAAAGACTAGACTTGACCTTCAAGACTTCGGATGTTTTGATGACTTCAGAAGTTTTGTTGACTTTGTAGCTTCCACCTATCTTCTTCTTCACTTTGGAGCTTTCGAAAGGAACACATTTTCCTTCCAAAGCTGACTTCTTCTTCTTCTTAGAAATTTTCTTCTTAGTCATATGGATGGTACTCTTAGGATTGTAGATGCAATCCTTAGCAAAGTGAGAGGTACCGCCACACATAGTGCATTCAACTAGCATACTTCTAAGAGTCTTCTTCTGAGTAGAAGGATGAGCTTGATCTCTTCCACTTCCTTCTTCATCTTCATAGATGATGCAACAGGCTTCTTAGGGTGAGGCTTGCTCTTGGAACTGGATGGTTCAGCCTATGCAACAGTGGTGCACATTTGATCAACCTTCTTCTCTTGACTAGGATGATTTGAACTAGGACTCCTGGTACTAGAGTCCATTGTTGAGTCTTCAGTCTTCATCACTTCAAATCCAGAAGAAATAAAGACTTGTTTTTGCTTGGAGTTGAAAGTGGCCTTGATCTCTTGGGCTTTCTTTGATTTTCTTTTAGCTGCCCTGATCAAGTTCTTCCTAGTTGACTTGGTCATCCTTGGTTCTTTCTTCTCTTCAGGAAGATAGCAACCCTTCTTAGGATGATCATTCTCACTCACTATAGATTCATCCTTCATTATCTCCTCTGCATCTAAATCATCTTCTTAGATAGGGTCTATGAGGGGCAGCTCATCTTGACTAGTTCCACACCTTGGAGATCTTACAGATAATAGAGTGTGTGGAGGAGCTATTTCACTTGAACCCAATACCTGCCTGTTCTTATAAAAAATCTTTGCATGCAAGGATGAAGATATGATGTTATTGAAGGTTTCCTTTTTAAGAACACATTTTTCTTCCCTAGGTTTTCTCATCACAAGCTTAGCCTGGCATTGAGTTTACTTGGTAATGAGATCTTTGATTTGAGTCCTGCAATTTGTGTGCTCATACTTAAGAGTTGAAATTGTTTTCACTTAGTCTTCTATTTTAAGTTTATAGTAATTTTCAGTTCTTTTGAAATTAGCTTTTAAAATATTCAAAAACTCAAGGAAAGATCTCACTTCTAGGTTATAGGACCTATACATATTTACGTTAACAATGCATTCAAATGTACAGAGATGTTCTAATACCTTGGCTTCTTCATGGTCAGCCATCAGTGCTTAATAAGAAGAAACATCTTCTACCTGAAAGCTATAGTCAAAGCCTCCCTCTTCAACAGCAACAACAGCTTGTTGGTTTGGTTGGCTTGGCTTCTCAGATCTGGGAGCTGCATCAGTGTAGCTTGGTCTGGATTGTGCTTGGCCACCATTAGTTCTTCATGCCTTGCACTCCCTAGCAAAGTGTCCCATATGGTTACTGTTGTAACACTTCACTTTGCTTTTATCCGGTCCAAACTTTCCACTAGATACATTGCTGGGAAACTTTCTTCCGGTTCTCTTATAGAACTTCTTGGCTCTATGTGTGAGAAGAGCCATTTGCTGGACTATCTTCATATACTCCAGATCATCTAGATGGATATAATCCAAGTCTTCAAGAGTGAAGAGAAAGTTTTCATAACGTTTAATAGCAGACATAAAGGCTTGAGATGAGCTTGTCTTTTGGAATGGGCTTCCTTGGATGTAGCTCTCCTTTGGTGTCATAGGGAAGGTGATGAAAGGGCCCTTTTTGTAAGTTGTCAGAGTAGCAGAAAAGATGATGTTGTGGTCCTCTACTATCCCTTTCAATCACATGGAGGGTTGAACTCTGTTGATTGCTGGAAGAGCTGCTTGATGGATTCTACATGTTCATCTTCATCTGGTAGCCACTAAGGATAACATACAGCTTTGTGAGAGTAAGGGTGGAGAGGTTTACAGTTCTCTTAATGGCCACACAGTAGTGAGTCCATTGTCTAGGAAGAGAGAACATGAACCTCCTCATAATGTGCCTATTCTCAAGCTTAACTCCAACATCCATGAGAGTGTCTATAATCTCAACATACCTAAAGTATTGTTGAGTCATAGTTTCACCTGATTTGTAGGTGAAGTTCTCAAACTGTTGCTTCATGAGGTCCTTCTTGTTTTCTTTAGCTTCATCAGACCTCTCATACATGAGCTTCAGTGTATCCCAGAGCTGCTTAGCTATTTTGCACTTCTTGAAGCCTCTGTATATAGAGTTTGGAATAGTAGTTTGGAGAGTGGTCATGGTCTTCTGATCTATGTCAATCTTCTTCCAATCTTCCTCAGAATAGTCAGCCGTTTCCTTTGGAATCATCCTACCTCTAGCATTAGCTGAAGAGGTGCTTAGGATGTGAGGACCTTTAACAACAGATCTCCACATCCTACTGTCTTGAGACTTGATGAACCCTTCCATACTTTGGCACCAAATATCAAAGTCATCAGGAGTGATCAGTGGGATTAAAGATGATTAGATCTTACAAAAAGAGCCAAAAACGCTCTGATACCAATTGAAGGACCGGTGAAGGGGGTTAATGCAACAGTTTCACAAGGTTGGAGAGACTTAGAACACTTAACAGATCAAATAGGGAACCAGCTATAACAATAAACACAAGTAAAGAACACAAGCTGAACACACTAAGATGGTTTTCAAGAATGTTGTATATTGCTCTTAAGTGTTTTACAAAGTGTTACAAAGCTTAGTCCTAAGGACTGGTACCTGAAATACTTTATACTACATCCTACAGCTGGCCATACTTTGAAGGCCAGCTAAAATACTAATCCAGATAACAAGATCAATGTAAAGTGAAAAGGCAGATTGCCTTTTGACTAGTGACTATGACATGCCATAGCTCACATCCTTGTCTATTACCAAAAGGATAAAAGTACAAATTAGAAAGTTACAGACTCTAAGACCATAATCTACAATTGACAAAAGTATGGACTTTTCACCAACTTGTATAAGTTGGTGAGTCATCAAAAGTGGCAGCGGAAAGTAGTTAAGCTTTTGTCAAAAGAATGTCAGAGAAAGCATGTCTTCTCTGTCTTCGGAAGAAATCAGTTTATTGACTTCAGAAAAAATGATCTTTTGGCTTCGAAATAAATGATCTTTTGGCTTTGAAAGATTTGATACGTAGTGAATTTCATTGAGTTGTATCAAATCTTCCAAAGTAAGTTTTCTTGTACTTCACATGTGCATGCTGAGAGCTCTATGGTTGCATCAGCCTCTAAGAATACTCTTACAGGCTTGATCAGTCTGTTATTGCTCGATAGCATCTTGTTGTTGAGTAGACTAATCATCAGTTTGATAACCATCAATAAATCTTCCAAGTTTGGCGAAATGATCACCCTTCCAAGCATTCTCGCGTGATCCTATCAAATACGTAAAAATATCTTTCTTCATCACCATAACAGCATAGGCGAAAGAATCAGACATAGTAACTCATGATGAGCAACATTCACAATCAACTGAATATAATGGGGATACATGATGAACTTCTTCCCGATAGATGTAATCACACTACATCTCAGCAAAAATAGCATAGGATATTCTATATGGTAAGTCATCGACTAATGAAACCAACAATGATCCGAATAAAGCACTAAGGCTGTCTAACCCCGCCTTTAGGTTGCATAAGCAATGAACAACCACATGGAATAAAACTTCCAAAATAAAGGTAAATGCTTCTTCTCCAACGATGGATAACGATGATCATACCCCATTCTCTTTATACAATCACGTGCAACATCATCATCTACCTTCATGGGAGCATTAGGCTGATCTTCTTATAGTAAGACACTGTTAATCACCTCAACAATGATAACAATCTTCTTCTCTTACATTGTAGCAATGATACATGGTTCTCCCTGAGAATCTCTCTCATTGGCTACAGATAGCCCGAACTGATCTAATACATCAATATAGAAATTGGGGTGGCTGTAACAGCATGATATATACATGAAGTCTTCATCCCTTCGATAAGAGATCTAAATAATGCATTGTCGTCTGGTATATCACCAAGATATGCTACAGCATTATGGTTTTTATTAAAAACCATTTGTCTCGCCATCTGAAATAAAAAATGAATAAACATTTATAAGTATCAAAATATCAAAGTTAAAAATTAAGACTTAGAAAAATTTCAAAAATTTTGAAGTTTTGAACTTTGTGCGCGACAAGAAGCTTATTGCATGCGATTAGTATTATTTGATTTCAACTTATCGCGTGACAGGTCATCAATCGTATGAACTGAATTTGACCAAAGTCAATTACTCATGCGATCAGTTAAAGATTCCCATAAGAGAAGTTATGTGCGAATTTGAAAGTTTTCAAGTCTGTTCATGTTCATGTTAACTTTTCGCATGCGACAACTTCAAAAATTCAGTTTTCAATCTAGGTCATTTCAAGAACTTTTGTCTATTGAACATGTTCGATTAGTGTCGATTATATTGGTATTAAGGTTTATTCCTATTAATATCATTAAATTTTAAGTGTGTTTGTCCATTTAGATTCGATTAAACATCAAACTCACTTAAATCTAATCAACAATCAACAATATACCTTATCTAACACTTAGAAACAACAAGCGACCACAATGAACGTGTGTATCACAAGAATTGAACCGACACTTAGAAAAATTTCAAAGAATAAGTTCAATAGTTTATGCTAAGTGAATAGTCAAAACTCGCATGACTGTTGAATTTATAGCTTTCTGACTTCTTGTGCGAGAAGTCAGAACTCACACAATTAACCATTTGCGAGAAGTTCAAGTTCTTAAAATTTTCAAACTTTTTCTTCATTTTCATTTTTACTTGTCTATCCTTTGATTTATTATATTTAATATCATGTTTACCCAAATTTTGATCATTAACCAGAAATTCTCAATTTTAAGAACAAATTTTAGTAAATCAAAACAAAAAAAAACAAAATAAAACACATAAAAACTAGACTTATAACTTAAAATATTTTCTTAAATTTTCAAGTATAAGATCATATTTTTTTGAAATCAATTAGTAATATCTTTCAGCTGTATTTAGTATAAGACTGGTTAAGCTGATTGAAAATATGTTTTATTCAAATTAAACTCATACTTCAATATTTACTTAGACACATATGTTGTGATTTTATCATATTTTTATTTATTTATATGAAATCAATGGATCCCACAATCAAAAATCATGTAGAACTCCTATCCAGCTTCAAGACACTTTTGAGATTTCAAGTCACCCCAACTTGACTTAAACCTTTTACCTCGTATCAGTTTTCACAAGATTATTAAATTTCTTATAATATTTATTCCGAGCATAACTAGCCTAAGAAACGTTTCTGAACACTTAATATTAACAAGTTGTAGGACTTATTAATAGTCGGTCGGACTTATATTTTGCCCTCGCAAGACGTTTAGTACTTATATTCCAATCCGGACTTACTAGCCCCATCTTTTTATTTTGCCTCATGTGCCAGAACATATTCTTAAAAGAAAATATATTTATCATATAGTATATGTCTTTGGCATATCTTTTATTATTATGCACATTGGCATCTTTTAGTCCTATATGGCCTTTTGGCATCTTTTTGCTCTTTTGTCATTTTTAATTTTCTTCTTTGTTTTGCTTGTTTTCATCTTTATCTTTTTTCATTATATATATATATATATATATATATATATATATATATATATATATATATATATATATATACATGTATATATATATATATGTATATATACATGTATATATATATATGGAATACTCATGAAAATCACTGAATCAGAAAGTAACTGGCTTGAGTATGACTAGACTGTAACTCTCAGTCTGTTTCAGCATGAAATTAGTGTTACCACAAAACCTTGATGCGTAACCCACTTCAGTCATAGAGAATTTATTTTCAGTGCATCACAAAGCATAATGAATTTCATTTTTGAAAGTCGAGCCTATCAGTATATCAAATATAAACCAAGTCAGTTTCTTTTTAAGCTTTGGTATGTAATATATCAAAGTCAAGAAATATACTTTCATTTTCTGTTTAGATTGAAAATTTGTTTTGTAAACTGTTGAACAAAATCTTTTTGATATTTTTTCAAACTTTACTCCCCCTAAAACCAAAATCTTTTTCATTACATTTTCAAATTTTTCCCACTAAAATTGTGATTATCTACCTAGAAAATTACAATTTTAACAAAGGGAACGGAAAAATATTTTTTAAAGAGGGTTTACGGTTAATTAACCAAAGTTAATCATTCCTAGAGATTGAATAAGAAAATTGAATCGGGAATGATCAAACGCCTTGGTCAACAGATTAGCTATATATCTGATTTGACTTGTTTAAGATAAATAACCTTTCGATCAAAACAATCATGGATAAAATGCTTTCGGTTTTGTTTTCTGGTGTTCAATAGGAATCTTCACAATCTTTAGAACTACAGAATTATCACACCAAGTTTTGGTGTTGTAAATTTTTAGACCATAGTCAAAAAGTTGTTGTTGAATCCAAACAATTTATGAACAATAGCTTGATGTAGCTACGGATTCAACTTCTGCAGTGGATGTGGAAACAGCGTGCTGTTTTTTGCATTGCCATGAAATCAACCTATTCCCAAGGAATTGACATCCACCTGTTGTTGATTTTCTATCCAAATTACAACCACCATGATCACTGTCAGTATAAGCATATAAATTAAATTCTGAATTCCTAGGATACCAAAGTCCAATCTTTGGTTGGCCTTTGAGATACTTGAAAATCCGCTTGACAGCTTTCATGTGAGACTCTTTTGGACTACTCTGATAGCGTGCGCACTGACAGATAGGAAACATAATGTCAGGCCTACTAGCAGTGAGATACATTAGGGGATCCAAACAATGATCGATACATGTGTTGATCGACATCTTAACCCGTGAGATCAGGAGATAAAGTAGGATGAAAAGACATCGGAGTTGGTGCAATCTTGGAATCATGAAATTTGTATTTGTCCAGAATACTATGAACATATTTCTCTTAATGTATCACAATACTCTAGTCATCTTGTTTAACTTGAATACCGAAGAAAAACAAAATTTCTCCAAGAGAGCTCATCTCGAACTTCTTCTTCATCACTGCTTCAAATTCCTTACACAAGTCTTCATTTGTAGATCCAAAAATAATATGTGACAACCCTGATTTTGGGCTGAAAATTTTTTTAGAAACCTTAACGGGCCACACAATGATCACCCCAGAGGCCCATGAATTGGGCCCAACACAATTGGACTCTGAACCATAACTATACACACCACAATAGGCTTGCGTCCATAATACTTTAAATGGGCCATTGGGCCATAAAGCTAAATGGGCTTGACCCACAAAACCCTAATGGGTCATTGGGCCACGTTATGTTATTGTTCGTGATCTACCGACCCTGATGGGCCATGGGCCCAATGCCTTAGCAAAATTAGTGACATTTAGACTTTTAAGCATCAAGTGATTACAGATAAACCTTACTGGTAAGCAATCAAATTTGGCATGATCAAGTGAACAAATTAATCAAATCCGTATATTGGGCAACTAATTAAAGAAAATGTATGAACCCAATCATGTGAATTACCAAAACCAAATAGTAAATAATAAATAAGGAGTACAATTTATAAAAGCCTTAAATATAAACTAAAAATATAAAAACACTTGTAAGATAAGAACTTCATAAAACTAATAAGAACATTTAGGAAAATTGATCATAAAGTCTTGGATATTAAAGTTAAATAATAAATAGTAAATCCATAAGTTTAAAAGCAAAAACATATAAAAATTTATAAAAGCTTCTTCCATCAACTAAACACTAAATAATATGTTACTACCCTTAATTATTAAAACTATTGAACAAACCATCTAACAAAATAAAACTAGCAATATTACTAATACCACCATTATTAATATGTATGCCTACCGCCATCTTCACTTCATACACATGTAAGCACACACACTCGTATATATACATGCACCCATGCATACATATGGATGCATACCCACACACCCAACACACACACCCGTATATATTGTTGAAGCTTTTGGAAGATTAACATTTTGTCTTTATGTGTTTTTTGTCATAGTATAGGGACTTATTTTGTAAATATGTGTTCCTTTGTTTATTGATAGTATAAATATGATATATTATGTATTGTGCAGGGTAGAGACTTGAGTCTAGAGATCTAAGACTATAGATCTAAGAAACAGTTAGAGTCAGTGAACGAACTGTAACTCTTACACACTGTATCCTGTGCATTTGCTATCAATGAAATCTATGAATTTTTTGATGTAATTGCATGTGTTTGATTACTTTGTGTTTGAATTGATCATTGTGTTATGATATAATCACATATTCGATCCATTTGAACTGATCAATTGGTATCAGAGCCTTCGGTTCAGTGATCAGAGCTTATCGAAATTTTGAGCTCTTTAAATCACTTGAAATCTGTGATTGATTTCAATTTGATCAATTAATTGTTGTGTTCAGTTGTGTTTTATTCATAGAAACATGATTTGAATCACAATTTTATGTTCAATTCGTTCAAAATCTGAGAAATTGATCGAATTAGTGTTCGAACTTTGTTCTTCATATTCGGACTGAAATTCATTCAGAATACTGATTTGTTGTTGTTGTTTGATCAAATTGAGGATTAAGGAAGTTAATCGACCTAATTTCTACCAAATTGGAAGTTTTTAGATCAATTAATAAAGTTTTGAAGATTTTCATAAGATCTGAGTTCGTTGAAGCTGATGAATTAGGGGCATTATGGTTGAAAATTATTGAAAATTATCTAAGTATCTAAGCGCATCTCCACTATTTGGGAGCTTTAATACTGTTCAAACGTTTCAGATCAAGCGTTTGACCACTGTTGAGACATTTTAAGACTGTTTGGACACTTGGTGACTTTGCAGAAACAAAGTAATTCTAGGCGCATTTAAACTGTTTAGCCGCATTTAAACTGTTTGGACCCCAGGCGTTTAACAACTGTTTGAGCGCATTTCAACTATTTAGGCGCATTTCAGTTGGGCGTTTTCAGAATTCTACTAAGGTTGAAGCACAGAGCTGATTTCAAGAACTGGTCTTTAAGGTTGAAGCATCATCTAAATTCTATTGACACTGACTTGTGGAAGTCAATAGAGAAAGGACCTCATATCCTGATTACATCTGATGGTCCTGATAGAGGATTTGTTTATACCAAAGACTCTCAAGAACCTTATCCTGAGGATGGTCTGCAAGGTGATGACTTAAGGAAAGTGAAGAATGATATCAAAGCTTATTCACTGATGTGTAAGGGGTTACCATTAGAAGTCTTGACTAGACTTGATGGTTATCAAACTGGATACACTATGTACAAATCTTTGAAGATCATTTGTGAAGGCGGTAAAGAGATACAAGATCTCAAAAAGCAGAAACTCAAAAGGCAATTGGAGTTATTTGAGCATCTTTCTGGGGAAACAATTAATCAAATGATGAATAGATTTGTGCAACTAATCACTAAGATGACAACTGCTGGTATAAAAAATGATCTCAAAGATCTAAACTACAGACTTCTCAATGTTCTTCCATCTTCATGGAAACAGACAATTACACTGTCAAAGCATACTAAAAAGTTTCCTATGGATCTAGATCTTTTGATTGCCAATATTGAATCAGTTGAGAATGATGAGAGCTCCAGAAACAATGATAGAGCTGCATCAATGTCTCAGTATAAGTATGTTGCATCTCCAGCTAACACAGTGGAGAACGCTTTTCTGGTCAAAGACAATAATATTCTAGAAGAAGAGGGTGATTTGTTTATTGGAGCTAATTTCTTTACAGATTCTTCTTACACTAGTGCTCCTGTTTACACAACTCAACCTCAATCTCAGTTTCCTCCTAAAACTCAAACTCCTAAACCTCAAACTGAGAATCCATCTTATAACTCTACTAAACTAGCAAAGTTAAAGATGTTATTAATATCCTTTTACAGGATGATGAGTCTAAATCTTCTTTTACTGCTTTTATGGCAAGTTTTCAAGCTTATCAAGGTAGTCATTTAACACAATTAGATTTTGTTTTATAGGATTTGTTTGAGATGGATCCAAACGATATGGAAGAGATGGACTTGAACTGGCAGATGGTGATGATTGCTTATAGAACCCAAAAATAGTCTTATGTTAACAGGAATTACAAGCCAAGTGCAAATAAGACTGTTGGCATTGACAAATCAAAGTCAAGGTGTTTCAACTTCAACAGCTATGGTCATTTCTTGAGAGAAAGTAAAGCTCCCAAAAACCAAGGAGGAAATGGTCAAGCAGGTTCTAGCAATCAAAGATATCATCAGAAGTCTCAAAAAACCTTCCAAAAGCCTTATCAGAGTCTTCCTATGCTAGAACTTAAAGATGAATCAAAAGCATCTGAAGAGTCAAAGAAAGCTCTTGTTGTTAGCATCAAAGATGGATATGACTGGAGTGCTTATACTGAACAATTTACAGTTGATCTAACATCTAGTTTATCTCTTGTTGTAGATATTCAAAATGAAGACCGGTCTGAAGATAATGATCCAAAGGCTGATAATGATTCAGAAAATGATGATGAAGACTATGAATGGAGTGAAAATCTGGCCCAAAAGAGGATTCAGAAGAGATTGCACTTATGGCTCAGTCTGACCAACCAAAGGTTAAGAATCCATCATCTAACTCTGAGACTTCTTCTTCAAGTTATCCTGAAATTCCTGTCGAAGTCAGAGAGAAAATGTGCACAAAAGCATGTTTTGATCAAGTTGAGCATTACAGAACATATTCATATAAGATCTGTGATAAACTTAAACAAGAAGAATTAATGCACAACAAACTGAAAAATGATCACAAAATCTCTGATGAAAAGATCCTATCTCTACAAACTTCATGGAACAAAACTCTAAAAGAACTTGAACTTGTGAAGAAATAACTTGAGGAGATGACTAAAAATTTAGAAGAGAAAAAATAGCTCATGCTGCAACTCAGGTGGATCTAGCTAAAGTTAAGTTCTAAAACAATTGTTGAATAGCTGGTAAGTGAGAGGAAAGACAAAAACAAAACAGGTCTAGGTTTTTCACATGAACCAATGCCTGAATCTATCACAAACACTCTGCCAAGAAACTTTAACACACATGATCACTCACCTGAAAACAGAGCTAAGCTAAAAGCCTTTCAAAACAAGAAAAAGAATTATGAAAGTGATGAAGAGAAAACAAATGTTGAAATATTTGAGGAACAAGATCCTAAAAAGATTAAAAATGGTCATCTAGTGAAAGTTAAATCTTATGAACCGCGACCAAAGAATAAGAAAATGTTTGTTTTAAAAGAGTCTGTTGTTGAAGAAGTAATGGTAAAGAATGACAAACAGAACTCAAATAACAAAGAGAAAGCAAAAAGATAAAGAAAATGCAAAAGAGTCTTCTACTGAAGATGTTCAATCCCAAAGCAAACAAAGATCATCAAGATCAAGAAACCAAAGAAGGAGAAGGAAAAATGCTAAATCTAAATCATCTCAAGATAAAATTTAAAACAATCAAACTCAAAGAACAAATCAAACTAATCAGTTTAAACCAGTTAAGTTTGTATCTGCGGGTACTTTTGACATGAACAAAATTCCTAAAATCAAATCTAACTCAAGGAACAAACTAACTCTAATCTGAAAACAGGTTCAGATTCTAAGTCTTCCGCTATCAACAAAAGATTTGTATCTAAAGAGTCAAGGAACAGTGATTATGAGTAAAAGTCAAAACCCAAATTTAAAACGAACAAACTTTCAAATCAAAACAAGCGATTAACTTGTCAACTCCTAAATCAAAACAAGGATCAAATGTGGCCTCTACATCAAAAGTTAATCAACAGTTGTTTAAATTTCAACAAAGGTACTATGAAATATGTGATATGTACAATCATAAGACTGAAGAATGTTCCTTTAACAGGTACTGTCATATATGTGATATGAGAAACCATTCAACAGCTGATTGTTATTTTAACAAATATTATACCCTTTGTGATGAAAGAACTCACAAAACTGAGAATTACTACTTCAGAAAGAACTCGCAGAGGAATGGATATGTTAATCCATAGTTAAGGAATGGATATGTCAATCCACAATTTCAAAGAAATCAAAGTGTTGGTTTTCAAAGTTTGACAAAACAACCTTCCTTAGGCTTGAGATCTTTTCGAAGAAATGATTCTATTTATGATGATTCTTATGCTGCAAAACCAAGGCAGTATAATCAAGGAAAATTCGTTTCACGATCTGTGAGAATGAATGGTGGGAAGTTTGGTAGACAAAATTTTTCTAAAAATGTTTCGTCTGATGGTTTGAAATATCTTGATCATGATGTTGAAAAACGTTACAATGTTTTAAGGACAAAACAAATCAAAGATAATCAAAAATATGTCAGAAACGGAATTGGTAAATTTGTCAATAATAAGCCTAATTTGAAAAAGCTTCACTTTAAACAGTTTACCATTGTTGATAAATTTGGCAAGCCCAAGACCATCTCGGCTTGGGTTGATAACTCAACTTAATTCTTTTTGAAATGCAGGTATGCACAAGAAGACCTATTAACACGTGGTATGTTGATGGTGGGTGTAGCCGGCATATGACAGGCAACCATACATTACTTCAAGAATTTAAGTTAAAAGATGGTACTCATGTTGCATTTGGAGTTGATGCAGGTGGTAAGATTACAGGCGAAGGAACGGTGTCTAATGGGATTATCAGCTTTGATAAAGTCAACTATTGCTCATAGTTGAACTTTAATCTTTTAAGTGTTTCCTAAATATGTGACGAATCTTACTCAGTTCTTTTTGATGATTCGTTTTGTTATATTTTGAAGCCAGGTTTTCAGATTAGCAAAGAATGGGTAGTTGTTAAAGCTGTTCGAGATCGAGATGTATACAAGTTAGATATGTCTCAAGTTGATCCTTCTACAGAAACAACATGCCTAATTGCTCAAGCATCAAATGACGAAAGTCAGCTTTGGCATAGACGTCTCGGGCATTCCAACTTCAAAAATATGAACAAGCTTGTAGCAGGAAATCATGTAGTAGGTGTTCCAACAAAGAAGTTTGCTACAACAGATCTCTGCTCAGCATGTTTAAAAGGAAAACAACACAGAGCATCTTATAAGACCAAGCAGATAAACTCAAATTTCAAACCTCTCCAGATGTTGCATATGGACCTATTAGGACCAACAAATATTCGAGGTATTGGAAAGAAATCTAATTGTTTAGTTATTATTGATGACTTTACAAGATTTTCATGGGTTTTCTTTTTGCATGCTAAATCTGAAACGGCTAAATTATTAAAAGAATTCATCATTAAAGTAGAAAATCAATTAGAATAAAAGGTGAAAATAATTAAAAGTGATAATGGAACGGAATTTAAAAATGCTAATATTGACATGTTTTGTGCAGAAAAAGGTATTGCTTGTCAATTCAGTGCTCCTAGAACTCTACAACAAAATAGAGTTGCTGAAAGAAAAAACAAAACTTTGATTCAAGTAGGACGATCTATATTAGCAGATGCCAAAATTCCAATCACTTTCTGGGATGAAGCCATATCCACTGCATGTTTCGTGCAGAATCTTACATTGCTCGTGAAAGATAAACAGAAAACTCCTTATGAGTTGCTGTTTGGCAGGAAACCTAATATAGATTTTCTTAAATCTTTTGGTTGTCCAGTTTTGATTCTAAACTCAAGTGATCAGCTAGGAAAATTTGATGCAAAATCTGAAGATGGATTTTTCGTTGGATATTCATCGGTTTCAAAAGCTTTTAGTGTTTATAACTCTAAGACTAATGTTATCCTTGAAACATTCAATGTTAAATTTCTTGAAAATTCTTTTTCATCAGTTGCAAATGGTCCAGCTTGGTTATTTGATTTAGATTCTTTGTCAAACTCTTTTCATTCTAACTTGTTTGATCAATCTCAACAAGCTCAAGAGCATCCTGTTTCAAAAAATTAAAATGTTTCACAACCTATTCCTAATGATGGTCCTGAAATTATACAACCTGAGTTCGGAACGTCATCGATTTCTGGTGATGTTGTTACAGATAATCTTGATTACTTTATCAACTCACCGACTCAAGTTCCTAATTTCAATCCACATTCTTCAAACTTATTGCATCAGCTTTCTGACTTGAACCAATCTAATCTAGATGTTCATGTTCAAGTGAATGAGATTCCAACATCTCGTGTTCACAAGAACCATCCAACATCTCAGATTATCTGTCCATTGAATGAGAGAACTACGAGAAGTCAATCAGAACAAGCAAATCTTTGCTTATACTGGTGTTTTCTATCTCAAATTGTTCCAAAAAAAATGTCACCGAAGCATTAAAGGACAATAGTTGGATTGAAGCAATGCAAGAAGAATTATTGCAATTCCACAAACAGGAAGTGTGGAAGCTTATGGATTTACCTAAAGGAGAAAATGCCATAGGCACAAAATGGTTGTTTAGAAACAAAACAGACGATCGGGGTATTGTTGTCGCAACAAAGCGAGACTCGTTGCACAAGGTTACACCCAAGAAGAAGGAATAGATTATGATGAAGTATTTGCTCCAGTTGCAAGACTTGAATCAATTCGTGTCTTCCTGGCTGATGCATCATTCATGAAATTCAAGGTGTATTAAATGGATGTTAAAGGTACTTTCTTATATGGACCAATCACCGATGATGTATATGTCAAGCAACCTCCTGGTTTTGAATATTCAGAATTTCCTCGTCGTGTGTACAAGCTTAGCAAAGCATTGTATGGTCTGCATCAAGCTCCTAGAATTTGGTATGAAACGTTATCACAACATTTGATCCAACATGGATACATGCGAGGGAAAATCGATCCTACTTTGTTTATTAAGAAGGATGCTGATGATCTCTTATGTGTTCAAGTGTATGTTGATGATATCATATTTGGTTCTACAAGTCCAAAGTTGTGCAATGAATTTGAAGAAATCATGAAGTCTCGTTTTCAAATAAGTTCTATGGGAGAAATAAATTTTTTCCTTGGTCTTCAAGAGAAGCAGTCTACAGATGGAATTTTTATCAATCAAGAGAAATTCATTGATAAACTCTTGAAGAAATTTAAACTGCAAGATTGTCAATCCATAAGAACTCCAGCTGACGTAAATACCAAGATTGAACCTGATCCAACAAGAAAATTTGTTGACCAAACGTTATACAGATCTATGATTGGATCTTTGATGTATCTTACTGCATCTAGACCTGATATAATGTATGTTGTTTGTGTCTGTGCCAGGTATCAATCTGACCCGAAGGAATCCCACTTAATTGCTATTAAACGAATATTCAGGTATCTCAAAGGAAAACCAGCTTTAGGGCTGTGGTATCCTTATGAAGGAAACTTCAAGTTACATGGATATACAGATAGTGATTATGGAGGATGTTGTCAAGATCGTAAATCTACAACGGGTGGTTGTCAGTTTTTAGGTCCCAGATTAGTCTCATGGCAATGTAAGAAACAAACAAATGTCTCTGTTTCAACCTCAGAAGCTGAGTACATAGCTGCTTCAGTAGGATGTTCTAAAATCCTTTGGTTACAAAACCAACTGCTGGATTACGGGTTCAATTTTCTTAAAACTCCTATTTATATTGATAACACTGCTGCTATGTTTATTACAGCTAATCCTGTCCAGCACTCAAAAACAAAACATATCGAGATTCGATATCATTTTCTCAGAGATAATTCTGAAAAATGTTTAATTTTAATTCAAATCACAACTAAAAAAACAGTTCGCTGACCTATTTACGAAAGCCTTTTTATCGGGTCGATTTGAATATTTGGTCGAGTCAATTGGACTTATTAATCATGTTTAAAAACTGGTTTTGAGTTTAATCAGTTGTTTGATTCATAAAAATGATAAGAACCCTCCCTTAGCTTAATCATGAATATAGAGAAACTATCAAAGTTAACTGCTTGATTGTATATATTGTGTGTGCATGCTTATTAGAAAAAGAAAAAGAAAATACAAAAATAGAAAATTGCAAAAACAAAGAGAATATTACAAAACAAAAACTTTCAAAAATAGAGTTGCTTGGTTAGTTCATTAATTAGGACTGAATCTGTCTTTGTAATTTGTGAGAAATGATAGATACATTAGTTTTGATCAGTTGCATACTTCGCTCGTTACTAAAGTCTGACATGATCAGATATGATGTGCAGGTAAGTTCATGCAATTATACTAAACAAGTAAATTCTTGTGATTAAAATAATCAATCATGCATTCATGTTTGTCCATTTTAGTACCAATGAGTAGTGTTGACTTCTCAGATTGATTGCTTGTAAAGTCATAAACACACACCTGGTAGTGATATGAATAACCATTTAGCTCTAATAATTTAAAGCATTTATTCACTTCTTTGTTATGAGTCATCATAGACCTGAGGTGACGAGATATCCTTTGTTGTAAGTCATTACAGACTTGGATATTGTCTCTTGATGCAAAAGATGCCAATGTGCACAATCTAAACATGAGATCTGGATATAAGTATATGTCAGGTTAACAAGTTGAGAAAAGTGATTTCTTGCATATCATGATGAGAGTTGAACTCTCTATGTCTAAGTGTGACTTACATAATTTCATATCTAATAGTTCCTTAATCAATCCAAAAATTGAAAAAGTAAGTGTGCTGACCATATTGCCAAAAGCACTCATTTTGTATCCTTAGATCTCGTGTCTCCTTTACTGCAGAAATGCTGACCTGGAACACACTTGATCAGGATTTAATCACTGTCTATGACTATTCATCATTTTATTTTATTTTAATGTGCTGATCTTAGCTGATATGATCTCACTGTAGGCATGTGATTCAATTGTATATAGTAGATTTTTATTCTGCTTTATTTTTGAATTTTGCATGATTTTTTGTGTGCAGGTATGTTAATAATGATTGGTTACTCTTATTGCAAAACCAAAGATACTTCTAAGTTTGTAAAACTTAAAAGTTTAGGGGGAGTAAAAAATGAAAAAGAGAAAATAATTGAATTTCAAAAAGTGAAAAATCAAAAATAAAGTGTTTTGAATAAAATGGATGAAGTTGAAATTTGAAGCATGTGTGTGTTTGATATGATGTAAAAATAAACTTGAAAAAATTTAAAATTTAGTGGAAAAACTTCTTGAAAACAAAATGAGATTATTTGTTTTGTAAAAATTAAATAGAGACTAAAATGACGGGAAATTATTTTTGAAAATTTAAAATTAAAAAAAATGATTATAAAAGTTTGAATTTCAAAAATGTTAAAATTGAGGGAAATTAATGAAAATTTTGAGTATTTGTCAAACAATTTTAACTAAGTGTTGAAAAATTGAGTATGAACAGTACTAATGTGTTCATATGGATGATGAGAAAAGTTCAAGTGTCAAGACTCATGGAAAGGATCCCATGCACCTAAACACTTCTCATAAGTTCAGATCAGGAGTATGGTGAATTTTAGAAATTTGCACAAGTGTGCGCGTTTCATTCAAGCTCATGCGCCTAAACAGTTGTCATGTGTCTGAAAAATTGGTTGTGTTAGGCGTAACATCTTATGCTCATGCTCCTGAACAGTTCCAAGTATTTTCAAGTGTAGACGTTTGAAGTGATGAAAACACCAAGTGTTAGGCGTTTCATTTAGTCTCATGCGCCTGAATAGTGCCCAAGCGCCTAAACGTGCTTATGCGCCTGAACAGTGCTTATGCGTCTAAACCTCATGCGCACAAATAGTGCTCATGCGCCTGTAGAAAACACTGAAATTTAGTCTCATGCGACTGTATAGTGTTCATGCGTCTAACCTCATACGTATAAACAGTGCTCATGCGCTTAAAAATTTCAGATATATATACAACACTTGTGTTCTCATTCATTTATTCACTCATTCACAAACTCAAACACTCTAATTCACTCACTCGAACACCCGATACACTCATACATTAAACATTCGATTGTTATCAGTTAATCTTTGTGATATATAGGTATCATAAGAGAATTTGATTGCCGAGGAGTCTTCACGCGAAGTTATCAAAGTTGTTGCTGATTCACCTATTCATGTGCCAGATGAAGGTGGAAGATCAACAAAAATGCTATAGTCTTTTCTGAGATCTTGAATGCTGAGCAGATCATAGAATCTTTGAAAGAAGTTCAAGTCTGCATTCAAGAAGGCTTTGTGAGAGTTGGATCTCTACAATGAGAAGCCCGTGTTCAAGGTCAAAGATGAGACAAAAGAGTTCTATGTGGATTGAAGACAATGTAAATCTTAGGGGGAGTATTGTTGAAGCTCTTGGAAGATTAACATTTTGTCTTTATGTGTTTTTTTTCATAGTATAGGGACTTATTTTGTAAATATATGTTCCTTTGTTTCTTGATAGTATAAATAGGATATATTATGTATTGTGCAGGGTAGAGACTTGAGTCTAGAGATCTAAGACTATAGATCTAAGAAACAGTTAGAGTCAGTGAACGAACTGTAACCCTTACACATTGTATCCTATGCATTTGCTATCAATAAAATCTATGAATTTTTTGATGTAATTGCATGTGTTTTGATTACTTTGTGTTTGAATTAATCATTGCGTTACGATATAATCACAGATTCGATCCATTTGAACCGATCATATATATACATATATACATAAACACATGACACACATGCACATACATATATATACATACGTACGGTACACACACGTACACATGCCAAACAAGACACCCTCCCATGAATGTAAATATGCATGCATACGTACAATGTATACATACACATCATCCCTCTCCTAACAAGCAAGCTATATAGGTTGTGTCTTGCAAATTCTAAAGATTCCACCTAGTGGATCTACAACCTAGCAACCACCTCACCTCCAACCCAATTAAAACCCTTGCATGGCATAAATGAACCCACAATCTTGCCATATCTTGAAAACTTAACAAATTGACCAAAATCATCCTTAGATCTAGGCATGATCTTGTGTTGATCAAGAAAGTGGGACCCAAACCCCCCTCTCCAACACCCTCTCGGTCGAACCCCACCTATACCACCACCTCCATATTTATTTCAAATTACAATCCCCACTAAACACACTCAACTTCCTCTTAATCTGTTGTCATTAAGCATCAAACTCCAGCCATTTTGAAGCCAAGGAGCAGCCTAAACTTGAGCACCATCAACCCCAACAAGTTAAGGTAAACATCACTTGAAAGCACACACACACACACCCCCTTCAAGTTCACATCTTCCATTTCATTGATCTTGTAACCAGAACTAACCCAACATGTTGAAAAGCCTTCACTCATTATTCCAAGCTCATTCAAAAGCCCACACACTCATCTCACTCTCTTCTAATGACAAGGTAACTAGTTACTACCCGAAAACACGTGAAAAATCATGTTTCGTCACTAACGTGACGCGACTAACCCCATGTCACCCCAACCCCTTATTAAACCTTAAAAAATTTCATTAACTAAAATATACAAAAGCTTTCACAAAACTTTATTTGATCACAAGCATGGTTTTGGTAAGTTTAACACACCCGAAAACCTGGTTTTTATGAAAATACAAAAGTGTACTATAAAAGTCCAAAAATTATGATGTAAATGCTTCTGGAACTTTAATGAAACCATCTCATATTATAAATAAATTTTCATAACCAATGCTTATATATTTCACATTTTATGAATAATACAAAAATTTAAAAACAAGTATTTTTGAGAAAAATAAAAGAAAATAGGAAGGGGGGAAGTACTAAAATTAAGGGGTAATTTAAAAGATATTTATGAATTAAAATATTTGGGAAGGGAAAAATCAGATTAGAATGTTTAGTAATTCAAAACCGAAACTTAACGGAACTAACCAGTAAACTTAACGGAAATACCAAATATGCATAAAATCCAAATGTAAAAAATTTCATAAATATGCATAAAATCCAAATGTAAGAAATTTGAATGGACTAGTAATGATAAGAAATGTCTAAAAATTAAATTTCATTATTTATAGAGTTTATTTACTTGAAAAACGAAAATATAAAATTTATTTATGTTAAAATGATAAAAATACATAAAAACGAGTCCTTAAGCGAAAACCATGAAAGCTCATGAACCAAAAATCTATTCTAGTTATATTTAAGTTTTATATGACCAAATCACCCAAGTCAACCCAAAACCAAAAACCCGTTAAATACCAAGACCCGAACGTTGAAATACAAAAATCAATTAAACACCTTCAAATAATGAAACTACAGAAGCTAATGGCCTAATAATGATAAATATTAATTAAAAATCAAATATTACCATTTATTAAATTTTCTAGGAGTTTATATAAATTTTACCGATAATATAAGCAAGTTAAAGCCTTACAAAAACAAATAATAATAAAATACACAAAAAATGTTAAATTAAGAAAATTGATATTTTCTAGTACGTTATGACCCTCAAACTCAAATAACAACTTAAAATTTAATAAAACCAATAACCTTAAAAATACGATATATAACGTGCCCGAAACGCAACCCGATACGCGTTTAAAAACTCAATAATCAACTCATCAACCCTATGAATAAAACCGTACTATTCCAGAGGCTAAATAATAGCCTAAATAAGTTATAACTAAAAGTAAGCATTATTTGGACCGCTCAACAACCTTAATTATGAAAACCCTAAATTCCTCCTTCACAAAACGCCTAACCTAAAAACAAGCCCTAAAACCCATTAAGAAAGACCAAGAGACATAAATATTAATTAATTTCAGTAACCCAAATCATTTAAAATAGTAAAAGTCACTATAATTAGTAAAAGTACCAAATTTCAAACTTTAGGGTTGAAAGTGTCAATTTAGTAAAATTAAGGGACAAAACTTGCCAACTAAAGAAACCTTACTGTTTTAGAACCAAATACTACTCATAAGCACTATTATAATTTTAAATCATGATGTAATAACCCAAATATAATCAAAGACCACATTAAGACTCCAAGACTTCAAGATTTGAATTAAATTACACATACATAATGTAATCACCTAATCGGGTAGGATAAACCTAAACTAGAGGGGTTAGGCTTAGATAACTGATTAAGATAAAACTAATTCATATTAAATGAACCTAGGAACCTTGCCAGTCAGTAGAGCACTAGATCTTGAACATCGACTTCAAGAAACAAGCTAAGGTGAGTCTCATAACCCCTTTTGTTTTACTTAAACTGTTTTGGGGTGGAATACACACTCTTGAAAATAAATATTATGGTGCAATGGTTACTTCTCTTATCCTTGAATATGAGCATAATCATTAACTCCATTAGGAGCCACGTAGTTTGTGTATAGTACTATTTGGGAAATCCCCCGCACATAATGGGCCTTTAGGACAGGGAAACCCCCCCCCATTGAGATTTAAAAATCCTTGTGTCATAAATTATTGCATATTATATGTGCTTAGCAGGGCACACTTAAGTCCATAACAATAAGGGGTATGGGTTAGGGGATGTTCTAGCACTCGGGAGGGTCACCCGGGTCCAGGTTTGATTTTGATACTTTCTTTTGTGCACCATTATCATTGTTATCTTATTTTCTGAATTGTGATAAGTCTTGTGTCATAAACTTATGAGCTCACTAATATTATGTTGACGTATTTTGGGTGTGTATTTCAGGAGAAGAATGATTTTATGAAGTGATCATGGATAGGAGTTGACTTAGTCAGATAATTTGGAGTTTAGCCACCACCCTATTTAATTATTAAATTTTGAGACAATTTATTTAAACTTTTGTATTTGGGGTTAGATGTAAGGCCTCGTTCCCGGAGACCTCGTAGTTAGACCATCACAGCATTTTTCATATAAAATAAATACATTTCATGAAAATATCGCAGCGGATTAATTTACCAAAAACCATTCATTGCATTAATATTTAATGTTGCCAAATAATACATCATTGTATTTTAGGACTTACAAAAGAAACGTTTAGTTGCATTACAAAACAACATAATTATCATGCACGAATGGATGCCAGTCTTGCCCGCCAAGTAGCTTCACCCGCGTGCCATCACCAGCAACAAGTTACCTGCCAACTGAAAATGCATAAAAGTCAGCGTTGCTGAGTGAGTTCTAGTTTTAAAACATTTAAAATGCCTTGTTTAAATATAAAAAAATATATTTTTCTTAAAATACATCCTTTTCATAAATCCGTTACTTCCGTACGCGATCACACATCATACGTACAACCAGATAATATTTATTATTATCTTTCATCATTCTTCTCATTCATTTCGTACTTTTACCATTATCTTTCACTTTCTACCAGACCAATGTGCAATACCCCATAATTATAAATCATAAGTCTCGAAACAACCAACATAACATAAGTTTAATTTGGCATCAAGTAACAAAATATGCCCTTTTATTAATCTCTAGGTCCAATCCTAGATGTGTACATGTCTTCAAGAGCGATACTAAGCGGGATCATTACCTGACACATGTTAAAAATAAGGTCAACATATAATGTTGGTGAGTTTCCATAGATTGAACATACATATATATATATATATAAACTTTAAGATGGCAATTCATGTCATAGGTTAAAGGACAATGCAAATATAAATGGATAAACAAATGTAACAATCAAACCTTGACAAATATGGCCACAACGAACTTATACGATTAGCTAAGTGTACTTGGTTCCCATGGTGATCAAGAATACGTCACCAGGAGCTAGCAATAACATCGGCTTTAGCATCAAATAGGCTTGTCAGGCCCATAGATCTATGACGTTCCTAGGCTAGCAATAGTTAATGATTGTGTTTACAAGTGTCGATCACATAATAATTACAAGATTCCAAATAACCATGACAAATATAAGATGAATTGCATATGTGTTACAAGAGTACAAACGTCTTTACAAGTGTGTTTTTAATAAAGTTAACATGTTTCACCCCAAATGTGTAAAATAAAGTAAAATGGGGTATGGAAAACTCACATGGTAGATAATGATGAACAAGTATCGATGCTTGTACTAAACGCCGAAGGTTCGTTAAAATTCAACCTAGAGAACGGCGTTTAAAGTTAAACAATAATTATTATAATTTAACGGCTTCTCGGGAATCTACGGTTCCTTTTGGAATTTGGGGTTTTAGATAACAACGTGGTAATATAACGATTCTATTTATTTGAAAACTCATAAATCGTTTAACCGAAGATTATAAATTATAGAATTGACACAATAAATAATTACGTTAGAATTTTAAATAACCATTTAAGAAATTTTGTAATAACTTTATTAGTAAGAAATTAAAATTTTATAATTAAAGAATTTTTAGAATACTATTTGATATAGTATTAATTTGTAGTCTTAAATTAATTTATAACAAATGATATAGCCTTAAAATAAATTCATAACTACAATAGATGAAACATTTTTAAATGTGCAACTATATATTTATTTTCTTTTATATATACATAATCTAAACTTGTAAATATATATATATATATATATATATATATATATATTCATATATATATTGTAATAATGTTATAAATTAAAAAAAAAGAAAGAGTTTAAATTATCATTTATAAGAATTTAAAAGAAAATATATCCAAATAAATCCCGAAATTAGTATAAATTATAAAAATGATTTTTATGTTAATTTAATAATATTTAAAATTTTTCTAAAATTAATTAATCAACAAATCAAGTTTTTTTTTTAAAACAAAATGCAGGGGGCCGGGTTCGAACCCGGGACCTCCTGTCCCTCACCCATGTGTCTGAACCGGTGGGCCATAGCCCTGTTTTGTGTTCTGAAACACAAATCAAAAAATAAAACTTATTTCTAGAGAAATCCCCAAATTGGGTTTTGAATCGACGAAATTGACCATCAATTCAGGATTGATAGTGAAATTAACCAAAGGGCTTTTGTTCCCTTTATCCAACCGAGCATACCCAAATGTTCAATTACCTGATTTGGTTATAAAATCAACGATTTTGACTTGAGTTGGTGTCGCGGCTGTGTCTACAATCGAATGAGATGTGTGTGCGTGTTTTCGTGAAATTGAGTATGTAGAGAGTTTAAGAAAATCGAATGGAATGTTTTGCCTCAATATAGGGTTAATTTGGCCGATTGAATGCTCAACGAGTTCAAGCTCGTTCATGGGTGTTACAGACCGAAGTTGATGCATAATTGGCCGTATCAAATGAAATCAAAATACCATTGATTACGAAATGATTAGATGAACGTTTCTACCCGTTTGATTGAGTTATTAATATGATTTAAATGTTTAACGGATCGAAATTTGGTGGGTTTAGGTTTCATGTTCTAAAGCACATTAAAATCCAAATTAAACGCAGCCTTGTGTTCGATCAAGTTCGCGAAAGGTTGAGGAACGGTCTGATATACTCAATGCGGGGTAAATGTGATGTTCTGGGGGTGGTTCGGGCCTCACCGGAGCTTGGCCGGAGAAATCGGGGATGGGGTTTGGGTATTAAAAAAATTACATCTTTGGTCCCTGTGCTTTAAAAGTTACTATTTTATGCCCAATATTTAGGTTTGTTTAAAAAAATTACAGTTTTGGTCCCTGAGGTTATAAGTTTTGTTATTTTAGGCCATAGTACAAGTTTTCTAAATTTTAAATAAATAATTTTTATTATTCTTATTTATTTTGTAAGCTACAAATATTAGGATTATTATTATCATTATTACTATTTTTGTTATTCTCATTATATTATTTTATTATTTCTATTTTATTTTTAACTTGATAATTTAATAACGAACCAAGTTATAAAAATACTAATAAAATCAAGATTGATACAATTACAAATAAGCCCTTGTATTTGTATTAATAACCCCATAACACATGCAAGAGATAACCGAAATTAACAAATAATTAACAAGAAAAATACGAAAGGTCAAACTTTAACAAATTTCGTCCCGAAATTAAAAATAAGGCTAGACGAACATATAGGGGTATTTCTTCTTCATGTGATCCTCGCGTTCCCAGTTGAACTCGGCTCCACGTTTATTTTTCCAACGAACCTTGATGATTGGTGTGGTAGTTGTTCGGGTCTTCTTCAGTGTTCGATCCATAATCTCGACAGGTTTCTCAACAAAATGCAAGGACTCGTCTATTTGAATCTCCTCCAAAGGAACATGCAAATTTTCATCGGCCAAACATTTTCTCAAGTTTGAGACATGGAAGACAGGATGAACCCCACTAAGTTCAGAAGTTAGCTCCAGTTTATAAGCCACTTTCCCAACTCTTTTCCGAATCTTGAAAGGTCCTACAAACCATGGAGCTAACTTGCCCTTCTTCCCAAAGCGAACAACGCCCTACCATGGTGAGACCTTAAGAAGAACCATGTCGTTGACTTGAAACTCCAATGGCTTGCGTCTTTTATCCGCGTAACTCTTTTATCGACTTCTAGCCACCTCAAGGTTATTACGGATTTTGGAGACTTTATCGATCGTTTCTTGAATGAGTTTTGGACCGGTAATGAAATTTTCACCGATGTCAGTCCAGCAAATCGGAGAACGACATTTTTGACCATAAAGAGCTTCGAATGGTGCCATCTTGATACTTAAGTGGTAACTGTTGTTATAAGAGAATTCCGCTAACGGTAAATGCGTATCCCAGTCACCACCAAAGTCAAGAACACAAAGTCGTAGCAGATCCTCAAGGGTTTGAATGGTTCGCTTGGTTTGACCATCCGTTTGAGGATGGTAAGCCGTGTTTAAATCCAATTGAGTGCCCAAGAGTTCTTGTATAGAAGACCAAAAGTGTGGAGTGAAATGAGCATCTCGATCGGATATGATGTGTAAAGGCACGCTGTGACGACTCACAATCTCATCAATGTAAATATGAGCCAACTTTGAAACTTTGTAAGTGTCTCGTATTGGTATGAAATGTGTTGTTTTGGTCAAACGGTCAAAAATCACCCATATACTATCATGGCCATGATATATGAGGAGTACGAGGTAACTTCGTTACGAAATCCATGGATATATGCTCCCATTTCCACATAGGGATTTCGGGTTGCTCAAGTAAGCCACTAGGCCGTTGATGTTCCGCTTTAACCCTTGCACACGTGAGGCATTTTGCTACATAAGAAGCGATATCTGTCTTCATCCCTGGCCACCAATATTGGCCATGCAGAACCATATACATCTTATCGGACCCAGGGTGAATAGAAAAACATGTTTGATGAGCTTCGTTCATGATGAAGTTACGAAGGTTGTCGCGATTTGGAATCCAAAGTCGGTTCAGAAATACAACATGCCATTCGATTTTGTTTCCAGTTGTGACCGAACGTTAAACGCTAGTTCTTCATCCTTCATTTCCTCAGTTAATGCCGCTTGTTGAGCCTCGCGGATGCAAAACTCAAGGTCACTATCAATCCTTATATTTTGAAGCATGATAATAGCCTCGTTGACATCCACGTGAATCTCAGTATCAAATTCTCCTAGTGTGTCAAACCATTGTCTTCGATCTCGAATTTCTTGATGTGAGACAGTCTTATTGTGGATCTTGCGATTCAGCGCATCGGCTACAACATTCGCCTTTCCAGGATGACAACAAATGTCACAGTCGTAGTCGCTAATCAACTCAACCCAACGCCGTTGCCTCATGTTGAGATCCTTTTGATTGAACACGTGTTGAAGGCTCTTATGATCGGTGTAGACTATGCATTGAGTCCCATAAAGGTAGTGCCTCCAATCTTTAAGGCAAAAACCACAGCACCAAGTTCAAGATCATGGGTTGTGTAGTTCACTTCATGAACCTTCAATTGTCTCGACGCGTATGCTATGACCTTTCCTCGTTGCATGAGAACACAACCAAGGCCTTGTTTAGACGTATCACAGTACACAGTAAAATCGTCATTTCCATCAGGGAGGGTTAGAATAGGAGCATTACACAACTTGCATTTCAGTGTCTCGAAAGCCTCTTCTTGTTCAGGTACCCATTCAAAAAGTCTATTCTTTTGAGTTAGCACCGTAAGTGGTTTCGCAATTTTCGAGAAGTTTGCAATGAACCTACGGTAGTAACCCGCTAAACCAAGAAAAGAGCGGACTTCAGTTGGGGTCGTGGGAACACACCAGTTTTTCACGGCTTCTATTTTAGTAGGGTCGACGTGAATTCCTTGGCTATTCACCACATGACCTAGAAATTAAACTTCTTCAAGCCAAAATTTGCACTTAGAGAACTTGGCATACAGTTGTTCCTTCTTCAAAAGTTCAAGAACTTGTCGCAAGTGCAACTCGTGGTCGGTTTTCGTCTTGGAATAGATGAGAATATCATCGATGAACACAATCACGAATTTGTCCAAGTACGGTTTACATACTCGATTCATGAGATCCATGAAGACAACAGGTGCATTAGTCAAACCAAAAGGCATAACCATGAACTCATAATGTCCATATCGAGTACGGAAAGCGGTTTTTGGAATATCATTGTCATGGACTCACAATTGATGATATTCAGAGCGTAAATCGATCTTCGAGAATTGCGTAACTCCTTGGAGTTGATCAAAGAGGTCATCGATTCGAGGGAGAGGGTATTGGTTTTTGATGGTGAGTTTGTTGAGTTCCCGATAGTCGATACACATGCGAAACGAACCATCTTTCTTCTTCACGAATAGCACAGGTGCACCCTATGGTGAAGAGCTAGGATGAATGAAACCCTTATCAGTCAATTCTTGTAGTTGACTGGCTAGTTCTTGTATTTCCGAAGGTGCAAGATGATAAGATGACTTAGCCACAGGGTTTGCACCAAGAATCAGATCAATCTTGAATTCAACTTCCCGAATGGGAGGTAACCCACTAAGATCCTCAGGAAAGTCTCGTACAATGGGAATATCCTTAAGTTCCTTCCCCTTGGCTTTCATGTTGACTACATAAGCCATAAAGGCTATGTAATTCTTACTCAAGCTCTTTCGAGCATTGATACACGACATAAGCTTGAGTCCTTTAGATGATCTCTCCCCAAAAACTTTTAGTGTATCACCCGAAGGTAGTGGAATTCGAATGCACTTCTCGAAGCAAATGATTTCCGCGTAGTGTTTGGCTAACCAATCCATGCCAATAATGATGTCGAAACTCCCCAGTTGCATAGGAATAAGGTCAATAGGAAATTCATGCTCGTTAAGGCTCAAGATGCAATTACTTATGACGACGTCAACAACGATAGATTTTCCATCAGCGACTTCGACCGTAAAGGATTTTTCTAGTTTAGAACGCGGCTTAGCAAGGGTAGGTTCAAATTCTAAGGACACAAAACTCTTATCCGCTCCCGAATCAAACAGTACAGACGCATAGCAATTATTTACAAGATACAAACCTGCTCAGATATAGAGCTATCATTGGTACATGGCAAACAAGTATGAATTTTATACAACAATAGATCGAGTAATGGAAAAGAATGACGTACCATTCACCACATCTTTATTTGCTTGCACTTGATTTGCATTGATGTTGAAAGCACGTCCTCGAGCTGGTGGAACATTCCCCGCAAGATGAGGGCATTGTGGACGAAAATGACCAGTTTCGCCACAGTTGTAGCAAGCTCGGTTAGCGACCATAGTAGCGTTGTTGGGTGCACGATGACATGTAGCCACCAGATGCCCATATTTCCCACAGAGTGAGCAAATACGACATGGGTTGTTGCCCGCATGGTGATACTTACATGTGTTGCACATCGGATGTGGGCCAGTGTAAGCTCTTGCCACAGGTGCTTGGTTTGCAATGACAGCCTACTTTTGTGGGGCATTAGGTGCTGTCACAGCAAAGTTACGGGCAGGTGTGAACTTACGCTTCTTGCCCTTAAATGAAGGTTCATCCTTCATCTCCTTAGTTGCCTCGGGAGTCACCTTTGTTGCTGATTTTGTACCCTTCACCGTCAAAGTGCCAGCCCTTATGTGGTTCTCGGTGAGCTGCGCGGTGATGTTGATTGCTTCTTCTAGGGTCGCGGGCCTACTCCCCACAACAGCATCTTAAATTTGTGCTGGTACTCCTTTGATAAATTTCTCAATGTTACGGGGTACAGTATCCACCATATGCTGTAAGAGCATACTCAATTCATGATGTCGGGTGGAGTAAGCCAAGTGGTTGCCACTATCTTGCTTGAGGTTTCAAAACTCCTCCTCCAGCTTTTGCAGTTCACTCCTTGGGCAAAACATTTGGATCATTATGTTCTTGAACTCTTCCCAAGTGAGTGCCAATGCCACTTCTGCACCTCGGTTCCTCTTTTCACTATTCCACTAAGTAAGTGCCCGTTGTTGAAGAACACTCGCAGCATAACGAACCTTGAGCTCCTCAGGACACTCGCTATTGATGAAATTGTTCTCCATTCTCTCGAACCACTCGAGATGTCCAATGGCTCCCTCCTTCCTACTAAAACTAGTGGGTTTACAAGAATTAAAGTGCTTGAAGGTACAGGTTCGGTGATTCCCTCCTTGGTTATTGTTGTTTTCACCTTGGCCATTGTTATCACCCCCACCATTGTTCCCATTCATGTTGTTACTATTATTAGCCAGCAGGGTGCTACTCAATTCGGTGACCATGGTTGGAAGAACAGCAGCCATTTGTCGGGCAATCATAACGGCGAGTTTTCGGTCAGAGCTAGCATGTTTTCCATGATGACGAGACATTCTATAAAAATAGAGAAGATATTAGAATTTTGGTGATAAACCAGTTCAAATAATCATGAATTTTGAAATTTATAAATATAAACCGGATGGTTCCATTTGGTACCACACAGCCAATAGGAACATTGACACGTCGAGGTAACTTAATTCCAATTACCTTGGGGAACATGTGTATGTTGACCATAATTTATCACTCATCCCGAAAATCCCCAGGTAAGCATAACAGGTCCCGCAGTGGGATTTATACGAAATGCTTACCTTAGCCAGAGGGCTTTTTGCCAAGAAATCCAGAATACAGGTGTTAATGTATCTCACACTTCCCTATAGACTATCAGAATTAAAACCTTAATGAGATTTTCAAGATTTAGACATAGTGTCTAAAGAATTTTATCCACTTGATATGATGCTTAAGATTCCACACGTAGTCGAGAATAAGTTTTAGAGAAGAGACTAGGCGTGACAGAACTAAGAGCAGATGAAGAGGATTAGAAAGTTGGGGGGTATACAAGATTAAGGATTTTGTCATTCAAGTCAAACACCTAAGGCACAATTTCCTAAGTAAAGTCAAATAGCACATAAGGGGTTCATCATGTAGCATGGAACATCAAGTGATAAGCATATAAGTAGACTTACAAGATTATAACGAATATTCATGAAAAGGGTCCCTACATTAACCATAGTCTAGGTCACCATTTCTAATAACCTAATTCCCTATTTTATGGGCTCTGATACCAATCTGTCACACCACAACCTTAACGGCGGAAACATCGAGATGTGAGGGTTAAGATTGTTCATGCCACACAACACTAATTCAATGTGTAAATATTATTAAATACCAAATTCATGACATACATAATTATAAATCATAAGTCTCGAAAAAACAAACATAACATAAGTTTAATTTGGCATCAAGTAACAAAATATGCCCTTTTATTAATATCTAGGTCCAATCCTAGATGTGTACATGTCTTCAAAAGTAATACTAAGCGGGATCATTACCAGAAACATGTTAAAAATAAGGTCAACATATAATGTGGTGAGTTTCCATAGATTGAACATACATATATATATAAACTTTAAGATGGCAATTCATGTCATAGGTTAAAGGACAATGCAAATATAAATGGATAAACAAATGTAACAATCAAACCTTGACAAATATGGCCACAACGAACTTATACGATTAGCTAAGTGTACTTGGTTCCCATGGTGATCAAGAATACGTCACTAGGAGCTGGTAATAACCTCGGCTTTAGCACCAAATAGGCTTGTCAGGTCCATAGATCTATGACGTCGCTAGGCTAGCAATAGTTAATGATTGTGTTTACAAGTGTCGATCACATAATAATTATAAGATTCCAAATAACCAACACTTAGGCGCCTGAACTAACACTTAGGCGTATGAGCAATTTTTTGGGCGCATGGATAGTATTCGGGCGCATGAGGTACACTTATGCTTTTTGGCAGTGGGCGCATGCGAACTATTGGGGCGCATGGGGTGGAACTTAATCTTTTTGGCTAAGTATCAGGCGCATGAGCCTACCACTTAGGTGCATGGGCATAAATCCAGGCGCATGAGCAACACTTAGACTACTGGGAAAACTTTTTAGGCGCATGAGGTACTGTTTGGGCGCATAAGAAAGGACTTAGGCGTCTGAGCTAAATATCAGGCGCATGAGCCCTCTTTGGGCGCATGGGCAGCAGACATACGTGTTTCTAAATTATTTCCAGTCCCAAACATCATTCTAACATGCCCATAACTCAAATCTATCATTCTAAGCACCTAAAACAAGCATAAATCCAAGAAATACAACCAACCAAACACAACATACATACGGTTATCATACATACAAGTTGTAAAACATTTTTACATGCATTTTCAGCCCCAAAGAAGTTTAAAAATACAAAACCGGGGATCTAGAACTCACCTAATGCAGCCTTCAAGTAAAACTCCCCTAAACTTGAGGGCACAAAGAGTCCAAACACCTAAAAACACAACAAAACACACAACCAAGCACAAAGAACACATAAAAATCGGTTTTAAGGTTGAAACCCTAACAAACCGAACCAAAAAAGCAAGAAAAATACCTACATTAGCAAAATTAGCTTCTTTCTCTCTCTAGAGCTGAGAGATCTTTTGTTCTTCTTCTTCTTTCTTGTTTCCAGCCGAAAAGCATAAAGTAGAGGGGATGCATGGGAAGCCATACCTTTTAATCATTAAACTAATAAGGTTTTGTACTTTTTACACTTTGGCCCCCTTCACTTGTGCTCCTTTTCTATTCTTTTAATATACTTTTCTTTTCCTTTCTTTTTATTAAAAATTTCGGGTGTTACATTAGACAATATTTAACTAGTATTTGTATTATCATGAATGCCACACAGGCAATGGATATTTGGGTGAAAATTATTTAAGTAACATTATTTTCCGCTACATTGTGTTGATGTTAGTCAGTCATAGCCAGTCCCGGTCAACGGGGTATGACATAATGTCATTAACATAAATTTGGACAAGAATGAGATCTTCACCAGTATTCCTTAAAAACAAAGTTTGATCAATAGCATCCCTTATATAACCATTTGCAAGCAAATGTTTAGTGAGTGTAGTATACCAATCACGAGATGCTTGATGTAGCCCATAAAGTGCTTTGTCTAACTTATAGACATAGTTGAGATGATCTGGATCCTCAATACCAGGCGGTTGACAAACATAGGTCTCCTCTTTCATTTCACTATACAAAAATGCAGTCTTTACATCCATCTTGTAAACCTTGAAGTTCATGTATGAAGCATAAGCCAGAAATATACGTATTGCTTTAAGTATATCAACTGGAGCATAAACTACTTTATAATCAAGACCTTCAACTTAATAGAACCCTTGTACAACAAGTCTGGCCTTGTTGCGAACAATAACACCTTTCTCATTTGTTTTGTTTTGAAAGATCCATTTTATTCTGATTGGCAGCTTATCTTTTGGAAGCTCACACAGATGCCAAACATCTAACTTCTTAAATTGCATCAGCTCTTCTTGTATGGCCTCAACCTAGCTATTCTCTTTTAAAGATATTTTGACATTCTTTAGCATGATTTAAGAAATAAAGCAAGTATTCAAGCATGTATTGATTGCTTTTGATTGACTTCAAATGTGAACGCCTTGTGATAATGGACCAATGATTGTTTTAGTTGGATAATCCTTATGTATTCTCAACTGAGGAATAAGATCTTCATAAATAACTTTATCTAAGTTAGACATGTGACCAACAGATTCTTCAACACCATTTCCTCCTTCTTGTTGATAGACAATATGTTCCTCTTGAGTGATATCATTATCAAAAGATAAATCTTCAAACGGAACTTGAATTGTATCAATTGGAAGATCTTGTGTAAGAGAAGAACTTGGATCAGAATCCTGTGGAGCTTGTTTAACAACTGGATTAACCTGAATCAAATCAAATTTAGAAACTTGATCCAGATGAGAATCAAAAGGTTCAACAACTGATGTTGTTGAAGAAGAAGGTATGTCTAAAGATATTCATTTTGTCGAAGATGAAATAGTTCTAATGTTATCAGACAATACATCTTGAATGGATGATGTCAAAGGTTGAGTAGCTGTAGAGACAACAGAAGATCGATTAAAAATATCAAACAATAAGGCATAGTCATATACCTAAGAAGGAGCAGATCCTGCATCTGTTTTTTTAGATTCGTGCTAATGTATATCAAATGACTTAATAATTTGTTTAGTCTTTTTATTATAAACCATATATGCTACTTTATTAGCTGAGTAACAATCATATGCTTTTTCATCAAATTTTGACTTTGAATCAAAAGTGTGTAACAGGTAGTACAACATCCAAATGTCTTAAATTATTTAACTTTTGGTTTATGTTTAAAAAATATTTCATAAGGATTCATGTTTTGTTGTTTATTTATTAGGACATAATTTTGAACAGAACATGCAGTATTAACAACAACACCCAAATTGTCTTAAATTATTTGACTCCATTCCATTATCACTTCTGATGCACTTGATGGTTTTATCAGTCTAATTTTCCACTAGAGTTGTGAACTTTATCAAAAAACGAGGCGTTTCATCCTTTGTTGCTAAAAACAAACCCCAAGTAAATGTGGAAAAATAATTAGTAATACCCAAGCAATATGCACAACGTCCCAAACTCAAAACACTCACAGGACCAAACAAAACCATGTGTAATAGTTGAAGGATAGATTTAATTTTGGTATGAGCAACTGGTTTATGAGGAAGTTTATGTTGTTTGCCTTTCGAACATGATAGACAATGTTTGATAAGTTGAAATTCTTTTAATAGTAAGCCAACAACATTATTTCCTCTAACCAACTTGTTCATATTCTTTATGTTAACATGGCCAAGATGACGATGCCATAACATTGAATCACTTTTTGAGGCTTTTAATAACAAACAAGACATTGTTACTAATAAATGTGAACCATTAATATCTAAAAAGTATGTGTTTTTGTCTCTCGGAATTCTCAATGAAATCCACTAATCAGGTATTACAAAATTAGGTTTTATAATAAGACATTCTTTATCAGTGAGGTGTGTTGAATATTGTTTGTTACAAATCTAAGAAACACTTAACAAATTGTGTTTTAATTCTTCAACAAAGCTGACATCTTTAAAGCTTAACATGCTATTTGACACTGTACCTTTCTTTGTAATTTTACCTCCTTATCACAAGCAAAAATAACATAACCTCCATTGTAAGGTTGAACCTTGTTTAATAGTGATATGCTATCTGTCATATGCCTAGAACAACCGCTATCAACCTGCCATACACTGTTGATGACTTGCCTTTGTTGTTCCTGCATGAATGAATGAATTCAATCAATTTTACAAACCCAAGCCATTGTTGACTTAAACACATTGTTGTCATCTAGATAGGATACAGATTTCAAAATCATATCTCTTTTATAGTTGAAAACATAATCATCAACAATATTAGGTTCTAAGTGTTTGTCCTTGACCTTTCATTTTTGAATTGGTTTAATCAATGTTGTAACAATTTTCTTCACTGTATTTTGTACATGACGGAGATTGCTTTCATCAACATTTAGAGATTTCTAAATTGAATTTTCTTTTTTTAAATTAGATTTTATCTGAATATTTTGTTTAACAACAAAGGTATTTGAATAATTTGTATTCTTTTTAAACCTTAAATTTAAAAAGAATTGTTTTCTATTATGTGAAATAGAATTATGAAATCTTTTTTAGCTTGTTAATTGATGTTGATGAATGCAATTTCTAGCCATAAAAAGAATTGTTTTCTATTATGTGAAATAGAATTATGAAATCTTTTTTAACTTGTTAATTGATGTTGATGAATGCAATTTATAGCCATATGATTGGGCTTTCCACAGACATAACAACACGGTTTATGATACGCATTTTGCACTAGTGTATTTCACTCAAACTTTTTATGATAACCACCAAAGTTATCATAGAATCTGGCTTAGTATTTCTTTGGCCTTGTGATTCGTTAACAGTCTCTCGTTTCTTTCTTTCATCACAAACATATCTAGCTGAATCCGAAAGAATCGAGGTAATTTTCTTTATTGATTGATTATTTCCTAAAGCTGATGAGGCATGCAAAGTAGCTTTAACCTTTTGAGTCATAGGCAATGGAACAGGACCAGTTTCCATGATACCTGATCTACACACATCTTGTTTCACAAGGTTAGCATTTATAGAAATTCTATTTTTAAAGAAACGAGCATTCGTTTCTTTAAAAATATAATCTTACTTATCTATATTGCCTTTTGAAACAAATATGTTCTTGAAATCAATTTTTAAGTTAGATGCTGATGTTGTAATATGTTTTCTTTCATTTCCTTTATGAATTATCTTTGCTTTCAATTCCTGCTATTTATTTGACACTTTTGAACAAGCATTTGGAGAAATAGAAATATCAGACTTTCATTAATAATAAGTGATGATTTACAAGACGATTTTTTAGTACAATTTTTATTATCATTATCTAGAAAAATTATTTCATCATCACTTTCCTACTCTTCAATCAAACCAACTATCTTCACACTTTCTGCAAAAGAATTTCATCTTTAAGTTTAATTTTGGTTTTTGTGATTGTATCAACAATCAAAGAAATGTTGACTGAAGGTTTTAAGTCACAAGTTGGTTGAAATCCCAAACCATAGTTCAGTTCTTCATCAGCTGTAATTGATGAAGGTAAACATGTGTAATCATGATTACTTGGTGGTGCACTTTTGGAAAATCCAACTCCACTTTTACCACCATTAATCTTTTAAGTCATTTGTGAGTTGATTATACCTTTAACCGTGTTTGAAGATAACTCAAACTTCTTAACTGTTAGTTTTGTAGACAAGAGTTCACTGTTATGTTCGTTTATTTCCAAAGCTAGATCATTATTACATGAAGTCAAATCATTAATTTTACAATCTTAATCATGAATATTTAATTTTGATTGATAAACTGATTTGTTTATACCCTCTAGCTTTTCTTTAAAAATTATTTCATTTGTTTTATATTTTCGAGCTTGATGTTGAAGTTTTTCGACTTCTAAAATCAAGTGCTTGTTGTGAACTCGATATCTTTGAACCTTTTCAATACAGGAATTAGTACAAAGATTGATGTATACCTCATTTGTTTCTTCAGACTTTGTAGATTCTTTGGGCATTTCTTTCACCATAAATGCATTCAACACTTCCCTTTTCTCACCACTTTCTTTTCCTGCTACAGTTACAGGAGTGAGCTCGACAACATTAACAACTTGAGTAAGAGCAGGTGCTGGAGTCTTCTTAATAGCAATGACTTTCTTCTCATTAGTAGTTGTAGTATTCTCAATAACTTTTTCTTTATATGTAACACCCGGCCTCTCATAGCACTAATATTGTCCGCTTCGCCCATGAGGAGCTCACGGATTTGCTTTTGGTTGCTCGGGTGAAAACTTCCCAGGGAGGTCAACCATCCCTGGATTGCTGCCACCTGAGCACACTAAACTGTAGAGTTCTCCTCTCATCCACAGCCAATACACCCAAACGTGTTGATGATATTAGAGATCGGACATTTCATATGAACCAGGAATCTCTCCTGTCCAGGGCCGATGTGGGATATATATAGGGTGTCACAATCACCCTCCCCTTTGGACTCATCGTCCTCGATGAGCCCGAGAAGTCACCATCCTCAGTAAGCTATGTCCCATATCCCGAACAGCACAGGAGTGGCTCTAATACCATTCTGTAACACTCGGCCTCTCATACCACCAATATTGTCCGCTTCGCCCACGAGGATCTCACAGGTTTGCTTTTGGTTGCATGGGTGAAAACTTCCCAGGGAGGTCACCCATCCCTGGATTGCTGCCACCTGAGCATGCTTAACTATGGAGTCCTCTCATCCATAGCCAATACGCCCAAAACACGTTGATGATATTAGAGACCAAACATTTCTTATGAACCAGGAATCTCTCCTGTCCACGGCCGATGTGGGATATATGTAGGGTGTCATATTATTTCCTTCCTTAACATCTTCAGTCTTCATTTATTGTGCTTGAGTAATTTCAACAGCATATTCAGTAATCACAATCACATCATCCGTGATTATCTCTTCTTCAGCAAACACACCCTCAAGCAAATAAATTTTCTTCAACTTCTTCTTCACCAACTTTTATCTCTACCAACAAAGCTATGGATAATTTGATATCCAAGATCTCCATTTGGTCTGACCAATCATAATCTCCATTGGCCTGAGATACTAAAGCTTTGTTGTTTGAAGAAATTGCATTATCACTTTTGGCTTCAACCTCGATTGTCACCATTTTCTTACCATTGTCACTCTGATTTGTCTTTGATTCTGTGCATTCCCTAGTAAAATGCCCGAGTTTGTCACAATAGTAACACCTCAAATTCGTCTTATCAAATCCGATCTTGCTAGAGTTGTTTACCCCAAACATTTTTCTACCTGTTCGCCTTGCAAATTTCATTGCCCTATATACCACCATTTCCATTTGGTATTTAATGTCATTCTCTTCAACATCGTCTAGGTTAACTTGCTGCAAGTCATCAACCAGAATGTTTGGTGCACTCAATCTTCCAGCCATAAATGCTTCATAGCTAGACATGAATGTTGTAAATAAGGCAAGATGTTCTTCAGCAATTTGAATTGTTTGCTTGGGTGGGTTGGAGTTGGCAACAAATGCTTATCGAGTATGATGTGAGGGTTGACTTGATGAATAAGAGTGGGTTTGTGGCTGAGAGGATATGTGTTGAGACTGCAAGGGAGAGAATTGATTTGGATTAGGGACTTAGAAATAAGGGACAGATGTCTCTTTGACAGTAGAAGTGACAGGGTTTGCTGACTGTTGTTGCTGACACAGTTGTGAGTAGCTCACATAGTAATTAGGATTACTTGCCATCCTAGCCTAAAACACAGTTGCTTTAGCTCCCATTATGTTTAAGTGATTTGCAGGTCTTTGTTTGTCATCTATTTCATAAGTTCGTTTGTAGAAATTAGATCACTGAGAGACAAGGTAAACAGATCTTTGGTTTTCTTGATTATAGTGCAGTTTTTGTTCCAACTATAAGGTAATGAATTCAAAAGCTTCTTGTTGATAGCTATATTCTCAAACACTACTCCTGCACTTTTAATCTTCGTGATCAGTTTTACAAATCTTGACATTTGTGCTTTCAATGTCTCCCCAAGTACATGATTAAACATGTTGAATTCTTGATTCAACATATCTTTCCGACTTTCCCTCATATCTTTGTTTCCTATAATATGTTCCTCCATGGCATCCCATAAGACTTTGGCTCCCCTGAATTCATTGAACTTCTGTAATATCTCAATAATTAGAGCCATAATGATCGCAGCATAAGCTTTGTTATTGAGTTCAAGATTTTTCATGTCCTCTTCATCCTACAAATGTTGAGGTTTTGGAACCAGCTCTCCTTTGTCAGTTCAATACACAAGAATACATGGTCCGTATTTGATCGACCGCAACATCCTTGGTTTGGTGTATATGACATGGTTCTCAAACCGGTAAACCCAATCCTGATAATCATCTTCATTGAGAAGTCTCGGAGGTTTGGTGCTTGTACCAATCTCATTATCCAGGTTTAACGTAGCAGAAATATTATTCAAACTTGCCATTGTTGGAAACCAAAAGTCAAACTTTTTCAGAAATTCTTGGAAACTAAATTTCTGGCGCGAAACAAGAACTTTAAAACTTTTCGCGTGGACTTTTCGTAGCAACTTTTCACGCGGAAAGATTTCTAACCAACTTTTGTGAAATATTGAGGTTCTCGTGCGAATGGAATCTTTTTATAACAAACTTTTCCGACTTTTTAACTGCTCGCGAGAAATGACAACTTCTCGCGTGCGGATATTGATTTTTCACACAATCAATTCAGTGCCACTTTGGAGTTTTCAGGCTCAATCTTATCCCCAATTTGTCAAAAATAAGTGATTAAGCTTCAAATTAATTATTTAAGTTCAAATTCGATCCTAATTGTCTCTTATTGATTCAATTGAGACTACTTAAACCATGTAATCAACTTCACTTTGTTAAATGAGCTTGTTTCAAATAGTAACACCTTCAAATTGACCACAAAAGCATAAATCAATACAGTCTTCAAGAAGAAATCGGATTTGTAGCTCAAAAACTCTTCAAAACTCTTCAATCTCTAATCCAATAAATCTAGAGCACTCATGGCTGTGATACCAATTGTAAGGACCTTGAAATTCAATACAGATTGATCTCGTGAGAAGAATGCGAAATGTAATCGCTCGTGGAATAGTAACTCAAATGATTAAAGAAAATATGAAGAAGATTCAAGCAACACATATAAATAAACTTTGATTTCTATTGCTCTCTGATTAAAAGGCTACATAAGTTTTGCACAAACCAGGATTAATTACAATTACATCAAAAGCAATCTTTTTATACTAAACACAAAAGGTCTCGCGCGAGAAGTAAGGTCTCGCGCGACTTGTTGATCTTCAATATTTTTGTTTGATTTCCCAAACCTCTAGGTTCATTCCCTATGGTTTTTCAAACTTGTTGGGTTAAGCTACTCTCAAACCATGCCTATGGTGTCAAGAACTTTGTATGCCCTAAAATACTTGATTCAAACTCATCCTCTCCATATAAAAATCTCCAAGATAGCCCATGATACAACTTGAGAAACCCCGGATCTTCGTATTTCTTGTTTAAATTAAATCCAGTCAGTCCCATCTTATCCGTAAAGCCACCAAGAATGATGTTGGTTCGAAAAGGAAGTTTTTTTAGTGAAGCGTAACACTATCCTTGGTGGGGGATCAACTGCCCCTCAAATGGGTTATGAAGGGTAGGATGTAATTTTTAAAATCTTGTATAATCCTGGTTTTTTAACAACTATTCTTTTTTATATGTTTGCACAACACTGAAGTTCTCTGCTTTAGCACTCACCTAAGTAGACACTACTAAGAGTACCGACTACCTTCACACACTCCCTATTGCAGATAAGAACATTCCGGCTCAAGCTTTTTACCTTCAAATAAATGCTCAACACCCAACACTCTAAATCCTTAATGCCAGGTGCTAACTAATGATTTTCCTTTACTTATTTCAATATAGATATACAACACTGATATACTCTACTCATTTTGTAGGAATGTCAAGATTTGCATCTAGCTTTACTCTAACCAACATTGACAGTATGATCTATAAGGGAATCTATATGAAGAAGGAGAAGCCAACCCTCATGATTCTTAACCCAAGGGTCCCTATGCTCTGCTCTAAATCTTCAGTGAGCAAAAAGAGAAACTTCATTGAGGTGGTGGACAATTTTAAGCTCTTATTCAAGATGGATTATGCAAACACCGGCAAAAAGCAGAAGTCCATCCTACACTTGGTAAGCTAATCCAATTATTCTTTAATCGGCTTTCATATATCAAAAGTCTAATCGTATTTTCTTTACTTAGGTACTGGAGCATATTGGAAGCTGATACGTTGAAGCCGAGTATATGGCCACAAAATCTAAGGATGTCATTGAGGATCTCAAAATGATAGCGGCTACCAAGAGCAAGGTAATGTAAAAGGAGAATAAGGAATGTGCTCTTCTGAAGAAGGAGGTGGAGTAGATTAAAGCTAATCATGCTTAGAAGCTTAAAGGGATCTTTAATGAAGCCAAAAAGCCCATCGTCATGGTTGTTCTTCAGATAAGGGTCCAGATGGCCAAACAAACTTCTAATAAAAGCTTTGACATCTCCGCTTGGAATCAGTGACAACCGGCAATTTCAATTCGATACCCGGCCCTGACTTAGTCATAATTATGCATATCATATATGAATTTCAACTGAGTTTCATTTATTTGCAGTCATTTCATGCATTGTAAATTCCATGCATCAGTTTCGGCATAATTACAAGTTTACACGCGATACAACCGGCACACACGAATGTTGGTGATAATTAGTATATACATACTAATAAATAGTTTAAAGTGTTACAAATTATTTTGGAATCCAAATTACATATGTTGGAAAAGCCTAAATTTATAAACAATCCTAAGCGCGTAAATTGATATTTTACCTTAAATGAATAGTTTTAACGCGACTATTAGATATACGATATATCATTACCATACCATCATTATTAAAATATATGATATTATATAAGCTTTATAATATTTGGATGTATTTTAAAATTTAAAAAGTAAAAATATAAAAATATGTAAAAATCTCCATAGTGCAACAAATACCACCAATATACCCAATACTACATAAATTAAAAATAAAACCCCATTTTTCTCACCTATGGTCTTCCTTTTCATCCAATCTCTCTCTCTCTTTTTCTCTTTTCTATGCAAATCTACATGGAAAACTTTATGGATTTTGTTGACTTTGAAAATTTTAAGATTTACCTTATTTGTGAAACCTTTAAGCCAATGCTTAAAGCATTATGTTCCATTACCATTCTTAGCCACTTCTTCCTTTCATTTAAACGTAATTAGCAAGAACAATTCAAAATATGGGTATTCAAACAAGGCTTGGATTATAAAGAGAAATTTGTTTTTTACTTCTCATTTACACCAGCACATCACATTCTCTTTTCTTCCTCCCTCTCAAAAACATCCACCACCACCTCACCATCACCAAACCATTTTTCAAACACCTCTCTTACAAATCTATAGTGATTCAAGTGCCATTATTGAATACCAAATGATTTTTGAAGTTTTCAAGCATCCTACAACAACCCTTCATCTTTCCTTTCTTGATTTAAGTAAGAACCTTTTCTACTTGTTTATATACACACATATATATATATATATATATATATATATATATATATATAGAGAGAGAGAGAGAGAGAGAGAGAGAGATAAAGAGAGTGAGAGAGAAGATGGATCCTAAGAAAACTATAATGTTACGTGAAAACTAGAAAAAACCAATAAAACCGGCCACATAATGTACAATTTTTTTATAACAACCCTTTATATGTGTGTATGCGTATATATAAATAAGGGTATGGACAAAATGAAAAACCGTAGCATGGTTTTACATATACGTCACATATAGGTTACATATTTGTAACAATTTTTCATTCGACATAGTGTTACGTATAAGTAAAACTCTTCATCGCGTATCTATGTTCAACATATATGTAACAAAAACTTAATTAACATTTTAACAATTAAAATAACAAAAAAAATGAATTATGTTATTGGTTTCCATAGTTTTTTTTTTTGTTTTTACATTACTATTGGTTTTTTTAGGAATCCTCCCCTTATATATATATATATATATATATATATATATATATATATATATATATATCATTTCACCATGTTTATTCATTTACTAGTTTATATGTAACAGCTTTCATCCACAAAAGTCATTTATGTTAAAAATGGTGTATTTAAACACTAAGGATTCAAGGATAATATTTCACATAATACATACAAACATAAACTAAATAATGATTCTTGTTCTTAAAAAAGTAAATATTTATAGATCTATGTTTTACCAAATTACTAGTTGGTGATTTTATAAAATGTCACAAAGGTGTGTTAAAACTCAAGAAAAACTCCAAATGGGTTACATTATGTTTATGAAATTTTAGATGTTTTACAAATATTATTATAAACATTTATATATATATTTTACAAGTTATAATTAGTTAGTGAGCCGTAATATATTATTATAAAAGTTGGGTTATAACTAGATGACAACTTGACCAAGTTTACAAGTGTGATTGAAAATATAAACATGGGACTTTAAATCCCAAAGTATGGACTTGATAACTTTAATTAATATTATGTTAGTTTAAAAGATGTGTTAAAATGAATAGTCGATGACTATTATGACTAAATATGTATTTATGGGAATCGACTATAAAAATATATAATATAAACAATGATAATATAATAAAAATATTGCAAGAGTTGGAAAAATTATTTTTGGAAGATACATAAAAATAAAAGTAAAAAATGGCATAATAAGTCTTATTAAAAACCTATTATAAAATAGTATTTTCATATACAAATATTTATATGTAGTTGTTAGGTATGAGTTATAAAAGAATATAAAACTAATATTTCTTTAAAAAAAAGGGCTGGCCCGTCAAAAGTCCGGTGCCTTCTCGAACGAAGTTTAGAATCAGTTAGTAATTTAAATAGGTTTTCATGAGAGATATTACAAGTATTATTTATACTTAAAATAATTAATAATTTAAAAACCCTAATTTTCTATAATTTCATATGTGAATTACTAAATACTCGAGTCATGTCTCGGGTCGAGTCAAAATAATATACTAATATCCAAATAATATGTCAACCTTAAAATACAAAGGTTTTTGTACACTCTCAAATGAAATATAATTTATTAATATTTTATAAGTAATATATATTTCATAATTATCAATCATATATCATCAACGGGTCTTCGAATCAAACATTTTATTAACAAGTTATGTGGATGAAATAGTTACACGCTCACTTTCACGTAGGAGAAATTACTTAGACATAAGTTGCCTTGATTATTCTAGGGCGAACTTAGGTTGGATTTTCACGAGTATTTCGGATACTTGCATTTTCAAGTCAAACACTTTATTCACGGCCCATTTTTATTTATTTTCTTTTTCGAGAAAATTACATGCAAATTACTATTTTGTATAATTACTTGTCAATGATTTCACATGTTATATAAGTTGTTACTTACCATATGAAGTCCCCTGTTATCGGACCGTTAATTTATTTCCCAAGCGAGGTAATCATAGATGGTACTATTGGATTTGACTACCCCTACCTGGGTTAATTATCCTAACCTTGACTGGAGGTCTAAACAGGTGCATTATTAGTATGTTCACCCATGTGCTTGCGGTAGGCATGGGTAGGGGCAATCTATTATAGTTACAGTCTAGCTTTGGTTGCGGTGTTTATATAATATTATAGTATTGTATGATGGACAATCAAATCATAGAAAGACTTGTGGTCTATTACACTGTTTACTATTACCATAAAACATGTGAACTTACCAACTTTACGCTGACATATTTTCATGCATGTTTTCCCAGGTAATTGAGCTTTGCATCAGGATAAGTGAAAATGGAACCCATCGCATTTAGGGTCATTCATGCTATTGGGACATTGTTTCCAATTTGTCATAATTTGAAAACAATTTACATTAGTTCTACTACTTCCGCTATTTAACTTTGAAAAGAATTAAGTGCTTTTAAATTTATTTGCAACGTACGTTTCACCAAATCATGTAGCAAATCATGTAGTGGTCGACCAGTGACTGTGATTCCATGACGTTCATTGTCCACGAGAAACCACCATGGTTGGGGGTGTGACAGATTTGTATTAGAACCATTGGTTATAGGGAATTAGGTTGCATTTAGTGGACCTAGACTACAACCGTAGCTCATTACATCATATTAGCACTTAATACATTCACGTAACTTATTGTAATAGAATTTGTGTCCTACACTGTCATAGAGATGTCTTCCTCATCTTAACCTATCTAGAAATTTGATTCGATGAGGAGTACGAGCCTACATCACTGACATCATCCACGAGATCTTTACCTGCCTCTTTGATCCCTACGATTGATGATCGGCTAAGGTCAATCGGCACCACTAAGGCAGAGAGACCCCTGCTCTTATTCCACCCATGTTCCTAATCTTGTCCTTGTCCTTACCATTACTCTAGACACTATTGAGACTTTAACTATTACTCGAGACTTTGAGTTACTCTCTTATGCTAGGTATGTGCTGGTTAATGCCTGAACTGTCACTACATGCTACCCTACCAGATGAGACTTTCCTTGGATTCACCATCCGTATCGGTCCCAAGATGCTGATGACCGTCTCATTGAGCATGGCATATCTCTTCGCCCAGACACTAGCGACACGCCTGTTGACCCATAGCCAGTTGACCCTCTCCCTGAGCTAGTAAACCCCATCCCTAAGTCTAATGATCCTGCTCCTCAGCCGGTTTATATTGAGATAGTTAATCTTGATCCTGAGCCTACTAATTCTGTCTCCCAAACTACTGACACTAAGCCAGTAGATTCCGACCCCTGAGCTTAATAACTCTACCTGTTAGCCTACTATTACTAACCCTATTAATTCCACCCCTAGGTTTGCGTATGCCATCCCTGTACCTGCTAGCCCTAAGCTAGTTGCTACAAATATTCATAGAGATATCGTTCCAGCACTACCACCGCCATCATTCCAACCTTACTGAACTCATCTTGGGGGTGTGCTTCGTATGCACTCACCTAAGAAGTGAGTTCACATCCCGGTTTCTATTTTCCTTGATACGGGTGCTGACGGAAGTTTTGTTACTAGCAGTTTTAGTCCACTACATAGAATTACACCGACATATTTAGCTTGTAAGTATATGATAGGTTTAATTGATGGTAAATTAATCAAAACTAACAAGATAATACAAGGATGCACTTTGAATTTGGCGGATCACTCATTTAGTATAGATTTATTACCCTTAACGCTTGGGAGTTTTGACATCATTATTGGCATGGATTGGTTGTCAAAAAATCAAGCGAAAATTATTTTTCATGAGAAGATTGTTTGCATTCCACTTCCGAGTGGAAAGACAATATTGATTCAAGGAGAAAGGCATGGTACCATGCTAAGGATCATTACATATATGAAGGCTTGGAAGTACCTATGAAAAGGATATCATGCAATCTTGGCACACGTGATGGAGAAGCAAATGGAGGAGAAAAGAATCGAGAACATACCCATCATATGAGACTACCCGGAAGTCTTTCTCGAGGACTTTCCCGGACTTCCCCCATAAAGAAAATTCGAGTTTCGAATCGATCTGATATTCAGTAGTGCAATCACCATACCGATTAGCACCGTCTGATATGCAAGAATCATCTAGTTAATTAAAACTTTTATTAGAGAAAGGATTCATAAGACCCAGTTTCTCACCTTGGAGAGCTCCAGTCTTGTTTGTCAAGAAGAAGGATGGATCTTTCCGGATGTGCATTACCTATCGAGATTTAAACAAGCTCACTATCAAGAATCAGTATCCACTTCCACTAATCGACGACTTATTCGACCAACTTCAAGGATCTAGCTACTACTCGAAGATTGATTTACATTCAGGGTATCAACAATTACGAATGCAAGAGGAGGATGTCCCTAAGATTGCATTTCGAACACATTATGGTCGCTACGAGTTCATGGTCATGCCATTTGGGTTAACTAATGCACCAGCCGTATTCATAGACCTGATAAATAGAGTGTGTGAACCCCAATTGGATAAATTCATGATCTTCTACATTGTTGACATCTTGATATATTCATCAACCAAGGATGGGCACTAGAAACATTTAAGTTTAATCTTGGAACTACTCAAGAACTAGAAATTGCACTCCAAATTATCAAAATGTGACTTTTGGATATGGGAAGTGCAATTTCTCGAGCATACAGAATAGGTAACCTTCATTAATAAACCTTACATAAGAGAAAGATCCTACTGACTTGAACTGAACCATTTTGCGTTCTCACACCCTCTCTCTCTCTCTCTCTCTCTCTCTCTGTCAGGTGCCCTTCTCTTCCCCCTTGACTAAGCATGATTCCCCGGTCCCTTTCTTCTTATTAGAAAGATAGGTTTGGAACCCTATACAAGGGGCTGCTTGCTGCTCACCCCTATCTCTAAAGGGGCGTACACTCATTACCACTAAACGACTGGTCATAGAAAACTTTTTAATCAAAAAAAGGCCACTGAATTTAGCTTCCAATCCTAGTCAGAAAGCTTCAAAAGTACTCTCTCCTTTCTAGGAGGGAGAAGCCTCTCTCCTAAAATAATTGCTTCGAGCATCTGGCTTCACCACTGCACCAAACACTGGTGGTTCTTTCTTGTTGTAAATGAATGCAACGAAAAGACCCAGAGATAAAAAATAATGAAACAATTCATATATTGTCGTGCTCATTTCTTAAGAATTATCTTACCTTTCTCTTCTATCGGTTCTTGGGAAAGCGGTTTTTCTACTACTTGGCATTGAGAGAAGCTGAGTAGCTCCGTAATCTGATCAACGAGAAGGGCATACATGTTGACCCATCTAAGATGCAGGCCATTAAGGACTGGGAAGCACCTAAGACCCCCACTAAGGTGCGACAATTCCTACATTTGATAGGTTATTACCGGCGCTTTATCAAAAACTTTTCCAAATAACCCAACCGTTGGCGACTCTAAACCAAAAGGACAAGAATTTCGATTGGAGCGATAAACAGCAAACAACGTTTCAGTTGTTAAAGTAGAAACTGTGTTGTGCACCAATCATATCCCTACCAAAAGGAACTAATGTATTTATGGTGTATTGTGACGCATCAAGCCAAGGATTGAGTTGTGTATTGATGCAAAACGCCAAGGTTATTGTTTACGCTTCTCGACAACTCGAAGTGCACGAGAAAAATTACTCTACTCACGACTTAGAATTAGGAGCTATCGTTTTTACACTTAAGATTTGGAGACACTATTTGTATGGTATCAAGAGTACTATATTCACTAACCACAAAAGCCTTTAACATATCTTCGATCAGAAAGAACAAAACATGAGACAACCCAGGGGAGTCGAGTTACTATACGACTTTACTACGAGATTCGTTATCATCTTGGTAAGATAGATCTTGTAGCAGACACTTTGAGCAGGAAAGAGCGAACCAAGACCTTGCAAGTGCGAGCATTAGGAATGACGATCCATACGAACCTAACCACTCAAATTCTTGATGCTCAATCCGAAGCACTAAAGGAACAGAATTTAAAATATGAATCTCTCTGTGGCATGAATAAAAAGTTTGAGATCAAACTGATGGAGCTCGTTACTTCATGAATCGAATTTGGGTACCAAGTTTTGGAAACCCAAAGGGATCAGATGATGAACGAGGAACACATATCCAGATACTCCATCCACCCTGGCTCTAATAAGATGTATTAGGACCTGAAGGAGTTATATTGGTGGCCTAACATGAAAGCTGAAATAGCCACTTATGTTAGCAAATGTCTGACGTGTTCAAAAGTCAAGGAAGAATATTAGAAACCATTAGGGTTACTACACTAACAAGAGATTCCACAATGGAAATAGGAACAGATTTCCATGGATTTCATCATAAAACTACCCAAGACAACCACCGGTTATGATACGATTTGGGTAATTGTGGATCGACTAACAAAATCTGCACATTTCTTACCAATTAAAGAAGCTGATAAAATGGAAAGGTGCCAGGATTTATCTCAAAGAGGATGTCTTAAGACATGGAGTGACAATCTCTATCATTTTAGACTGAGACAGTCGATTCACCTCTAGATTCTGGCAATCATTACAAAAGACAATGGGTACACGATTGGATATGAGTATCGCATACCACCCCTAAACGACTGGTCAGAGTGAAAGGACTATCCAAACATTAGAAGACATGCTTAGAGCTTGTGTGATAGATTTCAAAAACCATTGGGATACTCATCTGCATTTAGCTAAGTTTTCTTTCATTAGCAGTTATCACAATAGTATCAAAGCTACACCATTCAAAGCACTATACGGAAAGAAGTGTCAGTCGCCACTGTGTTGGACAGAGGTAGCCGATAGCCAACTTACTGGTCCTGTGATCATACACGAGACAACTGAAAAGATCACTCAGATTCAGAACCGACTCAAAGTTGCACGTGACCGTTAGAAAAGCTACGACGATGTGAGAAGCGAACCATTAGAATTCCAAGTGGGAGATAAAGTTCCACTTAAAGTCTCACCTTAAAACGGAGTTATTCGTTTTGGCAAGCATGGCAAGCTAAACCCTAGATACATTGAACCATTCGCAATCCTAATAAGGGGCAGTCCTGTAGCTTACAAATTCAAACTACCATAAAAACTTAGTAGTGTTCATGTGTCAAACCTAAAGAAGTGCTTTTCCGATGAAACCCTAGTCATACCACTCGATGAGGTTCAAATCAACTTCATTTTATTGAGAAACCTGTAGAGATCATGGACCGAGAGGTAAAGAGGATGAAACAACGGCGCATTCTGATTGTGAAGGTTAGGTGGAATTCTAGACGAGGACCAAAATTTAGTTGGAAACACGAGGATCAAATGAAACATGAATACCCTAACCTGTTTCAAACCCCAGTGACTAAAAATGATCCTAACCGAATTTCAGACGAAATTATTTTTAACATGGGGAGTATGTGACAACCGGCAATTTTAGGTTAATACCTGACCCTGACTTAAACATACTTACGCATATCATGTATAAATTTCAACTGATTTCCATTTATTTGAAGTCATTTCATGCATTGCAAATTTCATGCATAACATTACATGCATCAATGATTCGGCGTAATTACCGGTTTACATGCGGTACAACCGGCACACACGAACGTTGGTGATAATTAATATATACATACGAAACAATAATTTAAAGGGTTACAAAGTATTTTAGAATCCAAATTCCATAAGTTGGAGAAGCCTAAATTTATAAATAAACCTAAAAGCGTAAATTGATATTTTACCCGGAATGAATATTTTTAACGCGACTACTAGATACACGATATATCATTAACATACCATCAATATTAAAATATACGATGTTATATAAGCTTTTATAATATTTGAATATATTTTAAAAAGTAAAAAGTAAAAATATAAAAATATGAAAAATCTCTATAGTGCAACAAATACCACCCAATATACACAATACTACATAAATTAAAAATGAAACCCTATTTTTCCCATCTAGTGGTCTTCCCATTCATCGAATCTCTCTCTCTATTTTTTCTTTTTCCCATGCAAATCTCCATGGAAAACTTTATGAATTTTGTTGACTTTGATAATTTTAAGATTTAACTCATTTGTGAAACCTTTAAGCTGATGCTTAAAGCATTGTGTTCCATTACCATTATTAGCCATTTCTTCCTTTCATTTAAACATAATTAGCAAGAACAATTCAAAATATGGGTTTTCAAACATAGGCTTGGATTATAAAGAGAAATTTGCTTTTTACTTCTCATTTACACCAACACAACACATTCTCTTCTCTTCCTCCCTCTAAAAAACATCCATCGTCACCTCACAATCACCCAACCATTTTTCAAACACCTCTCTTACAAATCTATAGTGATTCTAGTGCCATTGTTGAAGACCAAGTGATTTTTGAAGTTTCCAACAACCCTTTATCTTTCCTTGCTTGATTTAGGTGAGAACCTTCTCTACTTGTTTATATATATATACACACACACACACACACACACACATATATATATATATATATATATATATATATATACATACATATATATATAGAGAGAGAGGATGGATCAAATGAAAACCACCTTTATAATTGAAAACCATAAAATCCACTCTCAACCAATCAAATTTTTTCCTTTTAATCTTTTTATTTTTTATTTAAAAGGCTAATAAGGTAATATGACACTCTTTTAATTTTGGTAATTATCTATTATTTTGATTTCATTTATTATCTCCATAATTGAAATTTCAAATTCTAGCTTTCTCTCACTTGTCAAGAAATAAACTGACGTGATTTTTAATTAGGGCATTCTACCATCACCACCATCAACATACCGTCACCTCATACCCCCGCTGCCATCGCATACCACCTCCGCCATCGCATACAACCATGTTTTGCGATCTCTATGTGCCATCATATAAACCTACATGTCATCGTCTACCACTCCCAACCGCATTCAAAGACCGCCGACACCACCCCTTTTCTACCATCAATTTTTCGTATATTTCAAAAACTATCTTCAAACACCATAGAACCACCATTAATAGTTTAAGTAAACCAGCAAATCATTCAATAAAAGAAGAATCGAGAGGAAGATGATGAACATGTGTCATATAAGTTATGTTACATGCATGTATCTTGGAAGATGATTGAGATTGAAGAAGAGAGCATGAGCAAGTACATGAAGCACATATCAGCCTTATGTATATTTAAACATATATGAGATCTTAATTCGTCTTCTTAGTCTTTTTATTCTTAATTCTTAGATATATGTAACTCATACGTATACGTAAGCAATATATTGTCACTGTTATTACATATGAGCTCTTAATTCTTCTTCCTGGTCTTTTCATTCTTAGTTATTTCCTTTAAAATTATGTTTACATATACATAACACAATGATTTATATACATAGCACGTTATTACGTATACATAACACAATGTTATATATTAAAATTGATCATCGTTTAACATGGTTATGTATATGTAACTCAGTTTATGTTCATGTGGTCATATTCTTACTCATTCAATTCATACAATATACATTGATACATATACGTAACGCAATGTTACGTATAGTTATTTCGATCAAAATTCTTGTTCTGGTGGAATATTTTGTTATCTTTACATATAAGTAAAGAATTTATGTAGCAAGCTCAATAACATGGTTTAAATGCTCATAAGATTTTAGATTTGATTTGGTTAACTTAAAGTTTGATTAGGTTACGTATACGTATCAAAGTATTTCATATAAACCGATACATATATGTAACATACCGTAATATACTAAAACTAAATATCATTCAATCTATTACAAAAAAATAAAAAAAAATTAGTGTAATATTTATTAATAAGTTTATGTTGGAATAATAAAAGATAAGAGAGAGAAAATAGTCATATTAGGAATTTATTTTGATAGTGGGTTGTTTCTATATATAAAAAATATTGTTTTCCTATTCTACCCTTAATGAGTAATAATAACTCCCTAATTTTTCAACTAATTATAATTATGCTACTAATTAATCATAACCATTGATCAAATAAATCAAGGGCTATAAAGTGATTTTTTTGGTTTTCATTTATAATGTAGTTTTCATTTGAACCCCCCACCCCTATATAGATATATATATATATATATATATATATATATATATATATATATATATATATATATATATATATATATATATATATATATGTATATATCATTTTACCATGTTTTCATCTAGTAGTTCATATGTAATAACTTTCATTCACAAAAGTCATTTATGCTAAAAATGATGTTTTTAGACACTAAGGATTTCAAGGATAATATTTCATATAATACATACTAACATGAACTAAATAATAATTCTTGTTCTTAAAAAGTAAATATTTATAGATCTATGTTTGACCAAATTACTAGTTGTTGATTTTATAAATAGTCACAAAGGTGTGTTAAAACTCAAGAAAAACTCCAAATGGATTATATTATGTTTATGAAATTTTAGATGTTTTTCAAGTATTATTATGAACATTTATATATATATATTCTACACGTTATAATTAGTTAGTGAGTTGTAATATATTATTATGAAAGTTGGGTTATGACTAGATGACAACTTTCCAAGTTTACAAGTGTAATTAAAAATATAAACATGAGACTTTAAATGCCAAAGTATGGACTTGATAACTTTAATTTATATTATGTTAGTTTAAAAAATATATTAAAATGGTTAGTAGATAACTAGTATGACTAAATATGTATTTATGGGACTCGACTATAAAAATATATAATATAAACAATGATAATACAATAAAAATATTGCAAGAGTTGGAAAATTATATTTGGAAGATACATAAAAAAAAAGTAAGAAATGGCATAATAAGTCTTATTAAGAACCTATTACAAAATAGTATTTTTATATACAAATATTTATACGTAGTTATTAGGTATGAGTTATAAAAAGAAAATAAAAACTAATATTTCCTGTATGTTTGTAATTTAAAAAGGTTTTCATGAGAGACATTACAAGTAATATTTATACTTAAAATAATTAATTATTTCGAAACCTTAATTTTCTTTAATTTCATATGTAAATTACTAAATACTTGAGTCATGTCTCGGGTCGAGTCAAAATGATATTTCAATACCCAAATAATATATCAACCTTAAAATACAAGGTTTTTCGTAAACTCTCAAATGAAATATTATTTATTAATATTTTCTAAGTAATATATATATATATATATATATATATATATATATATATATATATATCATAATTATCAATCATATATCATCAACGGATCGTCAAGTTAAACAATTTATTATCAAGTTGTGTGGATGAAACAGCTACGTGCTCACATTTTACGTAGGAGCAATTACTTGGACATAAGTTTCCTTGATTATTCTAGGGCGAACTTAGGTTGGATTTTCCCGAGCACTTCGGATACTTGCATTTTGGAGCATAATTACTCACCTAACAGGTGAGTTTCACGACCCTATTTATACTTATTTTTCTTTTGGTGGAAATTACATACAAATTACTATTTTCTTGAACATAATTACTTGTTAATTATTTCACATATTATATAAGTTGTTACTTGTCGTATGAAGTCCCCTGTTATAGGACCGTTAATTTATTTCCCAATGCGAGGTAATCATGGATAGTACTATTGGGGTTTACTACCCTCACCCGGGTTAATTACCCTAACCTTGACCGAAGGTATAAACGGGTGCATTATTAGCCTATTCACCCCTGTGCTGGCAAGGAATGGTGCAATATATTATAGTTACAGTCTAGCTTTGGTTACGGTGCTTATATTATATTATAGTGTTATAAGATCTATAATCAAATCATGGAAAGACTTCTCCATTACACTGTTGACTATTATCTTAAAACCTATGAACTTACCAACTTTATATTGACATATTTTCATACATGTTTTCTCAGGTAATTGAGATTTGCATCAGGATAAGTTAACATGGAACTCATCTCATTTAGGGTCATTAATGCTATTTGACTGGGTTTGAGAATGATATTCTCGGTTGATGTGACTCAACCTAGGATCGAATATGTGGACTGAGTCAATAATATAGCAGCGGAATTACTATATCAAAGAACATTAATTGCTGTAGTAAATGCTTGAATGTAAGAGAATCAAGAACCGTAGTGAATGTTGTAAAATATTGTGAATATTACTGCTAAAGTCAACAACCTTACAAAGTTAGGGTATGTGACCCTATTTATAGGCGTATTCATTGCCTGTAAAAAAGACTAAACTAACCCTGATCAATACAAGAGAATCTAGTCTAAGTACAAAATAAATGTGTAAGTTGTTCATCCGTATTAGTCTATACGGATGAACAAGTCTTCATCAGCATTTGTGTTTGCTCACCCGCATTAGTTCATGCGGGGGAACAAGTCTTCTCAGCATTTGTGTTTGCTCACCCGCATTAGTTCATGCGGGTGAACAAGTCTTGTCAGCATTTACTGTTGTTCATCCACATAGACTAATACGGGTGAACACTTCTTGTCAGCATTTCTTCAGTTCATCCACATGGACTAATGCGGATGAACACTTCTGTTCAGCATTAGTTGTCTTGATCCGCATTTGTTAATGCGGGTGAACAAACACTTGTTCGTATTTGTTCACTAGTCATCCGCATTAACAAATGCGGGTGCTTTATACTTAGTCTTTTCTTGTCTTCTGTTGTCTTTTGTTGATGATGTCTTCTGTGTTCTCCAACCAGAACAACCTCCAACCACTTCTTGAGTTGGCAAGTATGATCCTTTCAGGGTCTAACAATACTCCCCCTAAGGATTATACTGCCTAGGTTCCTCAAGAGTGTGATGGTGGTGGTGGTTGTGAAGATTCTGGTCGGTCTTGATGTGATGTCTTCTGTTGGACTATTGTTGGAGAGATTGTTGCAGCATCTTCATGATGTACCTCAGGTTCTGCAAGGGAAGGATTGAGGATTGCCTTTATCATGTTTGAAAAATCCCTAGCTTCCTTCATTTTTTCTCTACTGAGCACATGAATCTTCATCTCACTCATTGTATGAATAGCAGCAATGGGCATTTGTTTCAAAGAGATGGGTTCCCAAACTGAAATAGAAGAAAACCCATCTTTATGAATCACCAGTGAACCATCAGCATCAACTTCCGACTTGACAATATTGCCCATCTGCATTGGCACCTTTCTCTTCTTCCTTTGTTCCCTTTTGTTGTTGATTCTGTCAAATGCCAGCTTCAAGATCTTAACACACATTAACATAAACTCCAGATCATCTTCAGCAGCTTTATTTTTGAGGGCTCTGAAGTGTCTTGTGAAGATATAGTGTATGTAAGACTCATCTAGCAGTCTGACCTCATAACCACTGAAAATTCTGATCTCTGGGGCTTCTTTTCCTTCCCACTTTCTCTCAATCACCAACTCATAGGATTCTTCATCATAGTACACATTAGAAATTGGTTTGGTTTTGTGAGTTCCAGCAATCATTTTTCGTTTCAATGATTCTGTTGGTTTCACATGCAGCTCAGGGAACACTACCTCTTCTGCCTCTCTCTTTCTTCTTTGTTCAAGGGGATTTCTGAAAGACTTGTCTTTTCTAGTACAGATGGCTTTTAGAGACTTGAAGTTGTTGGTTCTCTTAAACATCTTCAGAATATCCTCAAATTCATAACCCCCGTACATTCCATCACAGTTGATTAGATCTAACTCAGCCAATTCTTTTAAGTCATGGACCTTCATGGCATTGACTAAGGCTGTATATTCTGTAAAGAATTGCACCAGCCCTGAGATTCTCTTAACCATGAACATATTCCAGCTGCTATCATACTTCCAGGCAATGATTTTGACATCTGGTTTGCCTTTGGGAGTAGATACCCCTTTAATCATCTCAGCAGTGGTTAAACCCTCTTGAAGTTTCAGTTATGAAGGTTCAATGAACCACTCTGGGTTTTTGTGTAGAATTGGGGCCAGAACATCTTTGTCTTTTGTAGTCAATTGACATCTTGTGCAGAAGATCTTGTTCTGGGCTTCTGGGCAATTACTTCTTCTTCAATTGCTTTCATTCTATCTTTCATTTCATTAATCATTCTTAACACAGCAGCCCGAAGTGAATTAGTCTTTATGTTTCCTAACTTTCTTTTTGTAAATCCCTGTTTGTTGAGATAATCTTGCATTTCCCTATCTGACATGTTATAGGGATCAGGAAAAACAAACTGTTGGTCATCTTTCTTTGCTGTTTTGAGGATAGAAGATGTTGGCTTTTCAGTCTCTTTTGTTTTCTCATATTCTGTTACATATGTAGGATCCAGCAGCTTTTCCATCTTCTTTACCTCCTCAATAATCTCCTCATATGTCATGTTAAACACAATGTCAGTATCATAACCATGATTTATCAGATACATGGCATAAATTATGAGATCATCAGACTTTGCTTTTTCAATCATGCTTTCTACAGATGGCTCAATAATTGATGGACTCCTCATGTCATCATGTTTCTTTTGTTTGTTCATCTTCAGTTTCTCCTTCTTCCAACATAATCACTTCCAAAGTATGCTGCAACTCCTTCTCAGCTTGCTCATGTTCATCTAAAAATTCAGCAATTGCTGCCAAACTCCTAGGATCATCTCTAGTTTTCTTCTTAGGTTGTTCTTCCTCAACCATAGGAAGTTTTCGTTTTTTTTTTCAGTCAAGTATTTCCTTTTTCTTGTGTATGTGATCACTCTTGGTCCTGATGATGAAGCTACATCAATTTTGGCCTGTTGTTTTTCTTCAATAACCTTAAGCTCAGCAGTGATTCTTTGTTGTTCAGCTTCTTGTCTGTTCAATTCAGCTGTTTCCTTTTCTTTGAATTCATCATAAAGTCTATTGATTAAACTTTGTTGTTCATCAGTCAATACAACAGTAGGAACAAGCTGTATTCTTAGTTCTTCTTCTATTGACATAGGTTGTGATGGAATTACAATTATAGACTCAGAGGGGGATTTGTTGTTTTTGATGTAATCCCAGAATTCCTCATCTATAATGAATTCACTTGAAGAGAATCTATCCATGTCATCTATTAGTTCTTTCATCATGGCCTCTTTTTCAGTAGATGGATCAGAATGTACTACCATCTCCCAGCTATCATCATCCCTAACACCACTGGTTTCTTGCTGTTGTGAATGAACTTCCTTATCTGTTTCTTTAGCTTCATGTTCTGTTGCTTCTCTTTCAAATTCAGCCTTTAATTGAGCAATCAGTTCTAATTCATCAATTCTTTTCTTCAAAGCCTCATTTTGTTTGTTCAGATCAGCAATAAGTTATGTTTGTATCTCCAATATGTGCTCTTGATCTTCCATAGCTACAGTTTGAATAGCCACAGTGTCCACATGATCACTAATTTCTTCTCTTGACATCTCTAAAGAGGCTTTTAACTGTTTGATCTCCTCATCTTTTGTTCTCAAATCAGCATCATACTTGGCTTTTAATTCACTCAGTTCTTTCTCCTTTTCATCCAACTCTAGGATTCTATCATTGATTATCCCTGCCCTGCTATCCAAAGTCTTCTCCATTCTAGACATTTTGGCTAAGAGATCAGATATCATCCTATCCTTTTCATCAGGCCTGTTCACCTCTGATTCTACAAAGCTCTCAGAAGGAGCATCTTCAGAGACAAGTTGTCTCTGTGGTACAGGCACAGTACATTGATTATCTTCTTTATCATCAGAAGATTTAGAAGATTTTGAGGAGCTGGTAGATTCAACAGAACTCCCATCCTCAGCAATTGCTTTAGGTGGTGAACTGCCTTGTGAATCTTCTTGTATATGAATTGGAGAGAATGATTGTTGAATAATGGGATCAACCCTCAAAGGGGATAAAACAGCAGTTTCTTGTAGTGTTTCACCAGTGTGAGGATCACCAATCAAAGGTGACACTGGTATAATGTGTTCTTCAGTTTTTGCATGCTCATCAACATGGTGTTGATCATGAGCAGCAGCCTGCTCCACTGATTGTTCTGGAGCTTCTTCTTGAATATTTACTTCATGAATTGGTTCATCATCAGGAACATCATCTTGTACTTGTTCTTGTATAACATGTTCTTCTTCTTGTTGTTGTAATTGATCCTCATCCATTGGCACATCATTTTGGGGATTTATTTGTTGTTGCATCCAAGGTAAAACTGGAAAGAAAGTACCACTATAGATTTCTTGGATCTCTCTTCTTGATGTACTTCAAAGATTTGGCATTATAATGAGGAACTTCAAGAATGGGGCCTTCTAAAACCAGATCAGGAAAGGCTTCATTAATAAGACACTGAATAAATCTGGGGTACATTAAGAACATGTTCCTTCTCCCCTCTTGAATATTTGACATCATTCCATTAAAGACATATGCTAAAACGTTGTAGGGTCTGTTAGAGCAGAGGGCACAGACCAGTGAAGATGTAGTTAATGGTATGTCATTCCACCCAATTTTTCTTTTAGATAGGCAGTGTTGGATATAATGAATGAGAAACCTCCACTGCACATCTACCAATCCTTTCACTATCTGTTTTTCCTCAAATCCTCCCTCATAGCCAATGTCAGCAAAGAATGACATGATATCTTCTTCATCAAATTCAGTTAGAGAATTGGATCATCTTGAAATTGAAGGCATTCTCTAACAGATTGTTCTGATATCACCAGAGTGTGATCATCAGATATGCTTCCTGAGATTGCTTTCTCTCCATCAATATCCAAAGCTTCTACATTTCCCCAGAAAGATCTGATGTAATTCTCATAGATTACAGGTCTCACTGATATGGCATGAGCCACTCTTGTTGTGGCTATGAACCTGATCATGTCTTTGAGTCCCTCAGCTTCTGGGACATCAGAATCAAGAAAACCACTGACATTATGGAGCTTGCTCCAAGTCAGGTTAGCCATTATGTAATCTGCACACAGAGAGTATGAATTAGTGAGAATTGTGTGTGATTTGTTCAATTTTGACTTTTTAGGTCAAAATGAATTCTGCTTGTTACTGTTACATTTGGTTATTTGACCTAATTTTAAATTTTCATGAAGAACAGTTCAAAATTTTGTTTCTTTGTGTTGGGATATACTAATTTTGATTGTGTACTAATAGGTTGTGATGTCAACATTTTTATACACCAGTATCCCCTGTTCATCGATGTTTTATGTGTTCTTAGAACCACATGAAATCTTTGAAGTTTACACCGATCATTGGTTTTAATGAACTCTGTCATTCATCTAAATCTAGTGTTCTTGAGTGTATTTGAATCATTTCACAAGATTAGGGTTCATTTCAAGAAATTTCGTTTCACAGTCGAAGTTTTTCAGAATCTGATGATCACCTTGTGGTTGATAATACTTCGATTTAACAGACAATGTTGTTTGTTTTGATGTTGGATTTGAACAAAATGAAGCTTGATTAGTGTAGATTCGAACTCCGAAGAAGAACGGTTTTCTGGCACTCGACTCACTATAAAAGTTCACTCAAAAATTTGAAAAGTAATAAATGACTCACATTAAATGAGTATTTATAATACATTTCATAATTTTCACAAAATTTTACAAGTGCAGAAAATTTTGCTGCTGTAGCAAATGCGGTTTTCAACGAATGCATTTTTACAAATCCGCATTTATGTAGCAAATGCGAGATGTCCGCGTGACAATGAACAAATGCGGGTCAGCATTTGTACCGACAATGATGACTGTTTTAACATTGTAGCAAAAAAAATGACTTGTAGTTACCCGCATTTACTGTAGCTTAAATGTCCGCATTAGGGTTACCTTCACTTCACCCGCATTAACCAATGCACTTACCCGCATTAAATTTTGTACTTTGTCAAAAATTAATGTTTTTGCAGTGGCTGAATCTGATTGGTTTGTACAGCTGCTTCTGATTTTATGAAGATGAGTCTGCATTTTTGTTGTTTTTCGAAGATTTTGCAGATTCAGAGATTGTCAATTCTTGCTTGGATTGTCATGTATCTTTGATGTGACACAGATTCCCAACTTGACTGATTTTGGAGCATATGAATCTTCTGATGCTGATTATGGAGTAATTTCCATACAGACACAATCAATTTGACAAAGTTGTCAATTTAATGTTTGCAAATTTCATGTTTTTGTAAATATTTCTTTTTAAATTTTTATTACTCCCCCTAAAGTTTATATCCATGCGGGATAAAAACTTTAAATAAAATTTATAAAATTTTAGGACAATATTTCTGACTTGTTTAATTGTTTTGCACTTTTGTTTGAAATTTTGGGATCATAACAATCTTATCTTTCATAAGTGCAAGTTGTCATGAACTTATTGATTGAAGGTATGTTTGTCCTCTTAAACTCATGCTTGGTCGATATTGTAATGCATGTGATTTTTATCATGTTTTGATTTAATAAAACATTCAACATGAACCTCACACTCATAAGCATAGCAATATCAACTATCCTCATGTACTGTATGGTAGAACTTTCTCACAACTTTTAATACCTGGTCATTTAAATTATGAAACCTCATTCATTTTGGTAAGGGGGATCCACTTTGGTATTCTTTTACCTGATCCTTATTTTGTTTGATCCACATTAGGATTCTTTTTACTCTTCACTTTGGAAGGTGATCCACTTTGGGATTCTTTTTGTTATATTCTGTTTTATTTGTCACCCGTATTGGATGTGTTCCATATTGGGACTCTTTTTGGATCTAGACATCAGCATTATGTGCTTGTTTCCCCAGGTCTTTGCTCAGCAAAACAAAGGAGAAACTGATGTGAATGAGATTCATAAGGTATCATGACCTGGTGTGTTTAGGTTACTACACATACATACACTTGGATAGGTTAGATACATACATGCTCTGAGATGATGCATTCACAGTTGAATGTGATCTTTAGTGAATCACAGCATTTATCTTCTGTTCCAAGTTAAGCCTACCCTCATATCAGGTAAGTCATGTCAGTCTTTCAAGATATTGAATTAAGCACAGTGAATGATATAACGACTGTAATTATATCATTTCCCTTAAGAAGTACAAAACAAGGACTTCAACAAAAATTGATTTCTTTTTGTAATTTTGTGAATTTATTGATGTTAATCAAGGTTAATCATGCCGATTGATTGGACTAAGAATTCAAACTGACTTGGGTCAAATGCCTTAGAAAACAAATCAGCTAGCTGATTGTCTGTGTTAACCTAAATCAGCTTGATTAAACCTTTTTCAGCACAGTCTCTCAAAAAGTGATATCTAATTTCAATATGTTTTGTTTTTAAGTGCTGAACAGGATTGTTTGTTATGAAGACTGCAACAGTGTTGTCAATATGAATTGGAGTGTGCAAGAAATTAAAACCATAATCAAGCATCTGGTTTTGAATCCAGAGAACTTGAGAGCAACAAGCTGATGCTGCTATGTACTCAGCTTCAGCTGTCGATACAGAAACATTGGTCTGTTTCTTGCACTACCATGACACCAGTCTGGGACCAAGAAATTGACAACCGCCAGATATGGATTTTCTGTTGAAATTGCATCCCCCGTAGTCACTGTCGGTGTATTCATAGAGATTGAAGTCTCCATCCTTTGGACACCATAGTCCAAGAGCAGGTTTGCCCTTAAGATATCTGAATATCCTCTTGACTGCATTCATGTGAAATTCCTTGGGCTCTGCTTGATACCTGGCACATACACAAACACTAAACATAACATCAGGTCTACTGGCTGTTAAATACATAAGTGAACCAATCATGGATCGATAAAGAGTCTGATCCATAGATTTGCCATCTGTGTCTGGGCCAATCTTCACTTTTGTATCAACAGGAGTTCTGATGGACTGATAGACTGCAAAGTGAAACTTCTTCAACATTGATTCCACATATTTTGACTGGTTGATGAAGATTCCATTGGATTTTTGTTGTACTTGAAGACCTAGGAAGAATGTGAGTTCTCCCATAGCACTCATCTGAAATTTTGAATGCATAAGATCTTCAAAGTCTTTGCAGAGTTGTTTGTTGGTGGAGCCAAATATGATATCATCCACATAAATCTGGACAAGCAGCATCTTATTCCCTTTTCACTTTCTGAATAAAGTCTGGTCAATCTTCCCTCTTTCATAACCATGGTCAAGAAGAAAGGATGATAGAGTCTCACACCATTTTCGAGGGGCTTGATGTAAGCTATACAAAGCTTTATCAAGCTTGTATACCCTGTGAGGGAAATCAGGATCCTCAAAGCCTGGAGGTTGACTCACGTAGACTTCTTCAGAGATCTTTCCATACAAAAATGCACACTTTACATCCATTTGATAAACTGTGAATTTCATGGATGCAGAGTACGCAAGAAAGAGTCGTATGGCTTCTAATCTAGCAACAGAAGCAAACAACTCGTCATAGTCTATTCCTTCTTCTTGTGTATAGCCCTGTGCTACCAATCTTGCTTTGTTTCTGATGACGATCCCTCTGTCATCAGTCTTATTTCAGTACAACCATCTGGTGCCGATAGGGTATTGACCTTCGGGAAGATCCACCAGCTGCCATACTTCCTGTTTATTGAATTGTAGCAATTCTTCCTGCATTGCCTCAATCCAGCTATTGTCTTGAAGAGCCTCTTTAATGTTTTTGGGTACAGTTTGACACAAAAAACAAGAAAACAAACAGATGTTTGCAATACTTGACTTGCTTCGTGTCACCCGCTCGTCTAAATCACCAATAATGTTGGACACTGGATGATTCTTATGAGTCCTAGTAATTGGAATCAAATCACCAGCAATGGACACATCAAGATTGGAGACATTCAAATCATCTTGGTGAGAGGCATCTTGTTGTTTTAGTGTGGGAGAGTGATGACCAGAATCAGAGGGTACAACATCTTCAGCTTTAGTAGCACTCTGAATACTCTCATCATTTCCATCTCTGTTAGAATCAGCTGGTGCATGAGTTGGTTCTGAATGTCTCACTTCAGTTGAAGGTTCAGCTGAAGGAGATGGCATTGAACTGCGACCAGCATCTGTTGAGATACTTTCATTTTGTGTAACTTGCCGGATAGGATCAGCTTGTAAGGGCTCTTCTTCATTGTCTTGATCAGTAGAAGGAGGAATCCTTGGGAAGTCTGTTCTTCTTTCAACTGACCCTGATGTTCCTGCATTTGACAAATTGAACTGATCAAAAGATCTTGTAAATGAATCAATATCAAACAACCAGTCAGGACCATTTGATGATTTGGGAAACGAATGCTCATTGAATTGAATATTTGTTGATTCATCAATGATGTTTAATCTAGGATTAAACACCCTAAAAGCTTAGACACTGAGGAATATCCCACGAAGAATCCCTCGTCAGACTTAGGAGCAAACTTTCCTAAATGGTCTCTGGTGTTCAATATTGAGACAGGACAACCAAATGACTTCAAAAATCCAATGAATGGTTTTCTGTGAAAAAGAAGTTCATAAGGAGTTTTATTGTGTTCTTTGATTATCAGAGTTCGATTTTGCTCAAAACATGAAGTGTTAACAGCTTCTGCCCAAAATGTAATGGGCAGTTTTGCATCAGCAGCATTGTTCTTGCTGCTTCAATCAGTGTTCTATTCCTTCTTTCAGCAACCTATTTTGTTGTGGAGTACGAGCTGCACTGAACTGATGAACAATGCCTTTTGTGGTGCAAAATGAACTCATGCTTTCATTTTTAAATTCTGTCCCATTGTCACTTCTAATAGATTTTACTTTTAAATCAAGTTGATTTTCAATTTTGGTTATAAAATCTATTATGATTTGGGGCGCCTCATTCTTATGAAGTAGGAAGAAGACCCATGTGAATCGAGTAAAGTCATCAATGATCACTAAACAATAATACTTCTTGCCAATACTCATGACGTGAGTCGGCCCGAAGAGATCCATATGAAGTAACTTCAATGGACAATTGTTAGTGTTCACAAGTTTTGGCTTATGAGATGATTTATGTTGTTTTCCTTTGAGACACGTGGTACAGTGGTCAACAAAATAAAATTCCTTTTGAGGAAGACCAATTACATGGTTCCCTTTGACCAATCTATTCATATTTTTAAAATTCGTGTGTCCTAAGCGTCTATGCCAAAGTTGTGATTCATCAAATGATGCTTTAGACAATAGACATGTCTCTTTTTATGGACGAGCAGAATTAAGGTTCAAGACATATGTATTATTCTTCCTCGGTGTCTTCATGACAACCCATTCTTCAGGAATGTAAAATCCTGGTTTCAAGATGTAGCAATAAGTGTCGGTGAAATGAGTAGAATATTTCTTGTCACAAATCTGGGATACACTGAGCAGATTAAAGTTCAGCTGCTCACAGTAATTGACTTTGTCAAAGCTCAGAATCCCATTCGTCACTGAACCTTCTCTAGTAATTCTACCACCCTGTGAATCTCCGCCAAATGCCACAGTAGTTCCTTGAATGTGCTTGAAGTCATGAAGGAGGGAACTATCTCCTGTCATGTGTCGGGAGCATCCACTGTCCACGTACCATAAGCTATTGGACCTGTATGAATGACCCTACAAGCACAAAAAGAACTAGTTAGAATGAGGAACCCAAGCCATAATGGTCTTGGGTTGTCCTTTGGCATCGATCACTGTTACTTCTTGATACTTTCCTCTTGTGTGTGTTTTAGAGGAGGATGATTTCAGCCCTTTTCTTTTGTTTCTTTGTGGTTTCAGTTCATCAATTTCATCTGATGTGTCAGAGGAGTATACAAACCTTTCCTTTTGATTTTTGTGCAAAGGATGAACAGATTTTTGTTTTTCAGAAATCACTTTGATTTTATACTTTTGATGAGAATTTGGTTATTTGTTTAGGTTTGTTGGACTTTTGTGTCTGACCTTGTCAGTTGGAACCGATAAAATGGGCTTGTGTTGTGAATTTTTCAATCCTTTTTGATTAAAGTAACAATCAATTGTATTGTGATTGGTCATATCACACAATGAACAATATTTGTTAAAATGATAGTTTTTTGTTGAGTGATTGTTCATGTCACAGATAGAGCAATACTCAGTGAAATAGCACTCATCTGTTTTGTGATTGGTCATATCACAGAATTCACAATACATTTGATTGTCCTTTAATTTTGAAACAGAAGTCATATCAGTCTTTGGAGTGCCAACAGATTGTTTCATATTGCTTTGTTTTTATGGACTGGTGATGCTTCTTTCTGTATTCCCTTATTTCCCTATCGAATTGTTCTACCTGTTCTTTGTTGAAGATATCAAACCCACTTCCTTGTTTGATATTTGATGAAGATGGTGAATCAGATTTCACTTTAGATTTTTGAACAAAAGTGGTTTTTCCTTTGGTAACTACGGGAGCTTTGGTTTTATCCTTGAAGTTCAATGAAACCCTGTCTGATTTGCTTGAATTTTTAGGAGATATGATCTCATAATCAGATCTGCTTTCAGTAGATGGTTTCACTGAGCATTCAGCAGTGTGGTTCACTTTAAGATTTTGAGTAACAAATTTTACAAAAGACACAATTGATTTGACTGGGCTCTTTGGTTTCTTGATAACCACAGGTTTGTCTGAGCACTCTTTGATTTTGATAGGATGACCCAATCTGATTTTATCCTCATCAGTTTCAATGTAAATACCTGGTTTGTTTTGAGGATTTGTTGTTTGAGAAATCATTGATTTGGTTTCAATAATTATAGATTCTTTTGTATCTTATTGAGTAAAGTGACTCAGGCATAACAGTGTAGTTATCATTATATGGAGGAGGACAAGTTTTGTAGCCTATCCCAGTCATATCTTTAGCCCCCTTTTGAGACACAAGTAACTCTTGTAGCTTGACAGATGAGGGCTAAAACTTTTCAAGTTTCATTTCAGCAGCTGATTGCTCAGCTTTTGATTTGGTCAACAATTCAGTTAACCTCTCATTTTCAACCACAAGTAAGTACTTTTCACCATGGAGTGTTTCCATGTCAGACAACAGAGATTTGATTTTAACTTCATAAATTCTCATTTCTTGTTTTAACATCTCTGATTTCACCTTTTCTTCTCTTATTTTATTAGCCAATTTGTGATTGTGTTCCCTGTACCCCTGTACTTCTAGAACACATTTTTCAGAACATAGATTGGATTTTACCTCAGATGGCATTGGAGTTGGTCCATCATTAATATGTGCCATAAGTGCATGATTCTGAAACTGTGGTTGAACTACCTTAGCATACACGCTCCAATCACAAACTCCATCTTGTCTGATGACAAGAGCATTTGAAGTTTTTTATTACTTCCTTGAGATTGATGAGTCAGCAGAGGTTGTCTTTGCTAAATTGGCTGTTACTGATTTTGTTGTTGCTGAATTGGCTGTTACTGATTTTGTTGTTGGTGTGAATAAGAGTTGATTGGCTGAAAGTTGGTGTTGTGTTGAGAAGCATGCTGGGCATGTGAGGGTCTTTGAAAATTGTTGTTCCTTCTCTTGGGAGAGTTACATTCCCGAGAGAAATGACCACTGATTCCACAGTTAAAACACTTAACTTGGGATTTGTCATATCCCAGCTTTGTATTCTCATTAAGACTCAGTTTCTTCGCTTTTCGAAAGAATTTCTTTGCTCTCATAGCAATCATGGCCATCTGCCATTGCAAATCCATTTCTTCAACATCATTAGGATCCATTTCTTCTAGATCTTCTTGAATCAGATGAGCTGATGTGAGTCTCCCTCCAAGGTAGGCTTCAAAGCTAGCAACAAAGGCATTGTATGTTGCCTTTTGTTCTTCAGATTTTTGCTCATCATGCATGTTGTTAAGAGATACAGTGGGTTGAGCAGAAGATGGTTGTTTTTGAAGTTGTGGAGCAGCACAAAATCTTGTTGTTCTTGTTTGATCTCTTGATGACAGAAAGTCTTCTTCTTCAGTAACAAAGGCATTTTCAACAGAATGAGTTTCAGATGGAAACTTGTAAGCCTTAATGACTTGAGGTCCACTCAGATTTCTGCTCCTTTCATCAAGTTCAAGAGCCTCAATTTTTGCAATCATGATGTCCAAGCTAGTACTCTCCAAATCAAGAGTATTCTTCAACATTGTAACATTCTGCTTCCAGCTTTCAGGCAAGCTGTGCAGCATTTTCTTGTTTAGTTCCTTCTCCTTGTAAGTGACCCCATAATTTCAAGGTCATTTACAAGTTGCACAAATCTGTGAAGCTGTCTGGAGATAGACACTCCTTTGGTATGATGAAATGTCTCATACTGATTTATCAACTTGTCTTTGTTAATTTCAGTAACTTCACTGTTTCCCTCACACATAATCTGTAAAGCATCCCAGACACCCTTAGCTGTTCCATATTCTTCTAATCTTTTCAGAACATCCATTTTTAGTGCTTGTGTAAGGATGGAATAAGCTCTAAGATCAATCTTGATTTTCTTATATTCTTCATCATCAAGAGTTAAGTTTAGATCCTCAATGGGAATTCTTGCAGTTTTGTACCGAGCAGCTTGATCAGCATTTAGAGACAGTGGAATGTAGGGACCTTTGCAAATAGATATCCACTAGTCAGGATCTACACCTGTAATGTAGTTTCTGAAATGAATTTTCCACTGCTTAAACTCAGATTTGTGTTTAAGCATAGGAGGTTTGGATGCATGACCAATTTCAGAATGATTATAGGAATCCATGTTAGTTAAACTGATTCTAACTTGTTGAATACTGTTTTAAGTTGATTTTAAGTTCAAATAGTGTGTTTTTCTTCAAATCTTCTGTTTTCGGTCAAGAACAGGTCTGTTAAGTTTAGATCTGTCGATTTGAAGGAGTTCAAAGTTCTTGATTTTGTGTTGTTGGGTTCGACAGCAGTAGATCTGAAGATTTTGTACTTTGTGGTGTTCGATTACAGTATGTTTGTTTATCAAAAGAGTAGATCTTACTGATGAACAACTCAGTCTGCAGTTCAATTGATTTTCACCCAAAATCCAAGATGATTCTGTGATGAATCTAAGAGCCAAGGCTCTGATACCAATTGACTGGGTTTGAGAATGATATTCTCGGTTGATGTGACTCAACCTAGGATCGAATATGTGGACTGAGTCAATAATATAGCAGCGGAATTACTATATCAAAGAACATTAATTGCTGTAGTAAATGCTTGAATGTAAGAGAATCAAGAACCGTAGTGAATGTTGTAAAATATTGTGAATATTACTGCTGAAGTCAACAACCTTACAAAGTTAGGGTATGTGACCCTATTTATAGGTGTATTCATTGCCTGTACAAAAGACTAAACTAACCCCGATCTATACAAGAGAATCTAGTCTAAGTACAAAATAAATGTGTAAGTTGTTCATCCGCATTAGTCTATGCGGATGAACAAGTCTTCATCAGCATTTATGTTTGCTCACCCGCATTAGTTCATACGGGGGAACAAGTCTTCTCAGCATTTGTGTTTGCTCACCCGCATTAGTTCATGCGGGTGAACAAGTCTTGTCAGCATTTACTGTTGTTCATCCGCATAGACTAATGCGGGTGAACACTTCTTGTCAGCATTTCTTCAGTTCATCCACATGGACTAATGCGGATGAACACTTCTATTCAGCATTAGTTGTCTTGATCCGCATTTGTTAATGCGGGTGAACAAACACTTGTCCGCATTTGTTCGCTAGTCATCCGCATTAACAAATGCAGGTGCTCTATACTTAGTCTTTTCTTGTCTTCTGTTGATGATGTCTTCTGTGTTCTCCAACCAGAACAACCTCCAACCACTTCTTGAGTTGGCAAGTATGATCCTTTCAGGGTCTAACACTATTAGGACATTATTTCTAATTTGTCATGATTTGAAAATAATTTATATTAGTTCTACTACTTCTGCTATTTAACTCTAAAATTAATTATGCACTTTTAAATTTATTTGCAACGTACGTTTTACTAAATCATGTAGTGATCGACCAGTGAGTGTGATTTCATGATGTTCATTACCCGTGAGAAACCACCACGGTTGGGGGTGTGATAGAATCTCTAAGGATGGAGAATGGCCCTAGTCAGTCTTGGTGGCGAAGTGGCTGGACGAGTGTGGTATAGGAGGTTTTAAAGGGTGATGAAAGTAATGATGCAAAGGCATCAACCCTTAATTTGAATGTTGGTTTGTTGATCCTTGAACAATATAGTTGTTTTTACTGAATAATTTACTTTTAAAGTCCCACATATTAGGCATGAACAAAATTCCCACTTATTGGGCATGAACAAAGGCTTCACTTGTTAGGTTCCCTTCACATGCTTTCTAATTCCATATGTTTAACATTTATGCATGCATTATGATTGTTTTACTGCTTACATATTTAAAATGAGAATCCCAAGGCACTAAAGCCTTAAAATATTATTAGAAAATAGATTTTAATATTTTAACAAGATTTGGGATCCTCAATAGATGAATTGTTGATTAAAAGTTAGATTCTATTTTCATAAAGCTTAATTAAGCAAAGAATTTTATAAAACATATTTTGAACTTCTTATTAAATATCCATACATTTAGGATTTTATTTGAATCAAACGTGAGATTACTTAGGTAATGTAGTCCAAAGTAGATAGACATACCAGACATTGGCTTATATTAAGACAATAATAACCTTTTTATAACTCTGGGCATGCGTTTCACTCTATTGATAATCCAAGTATCTTAGTATAACTAAACTTCAAGATCCTTGGGAATGTCACACTATACTGATTTCCAATTTAAATCTCTAGTTAGCGAGTATACATTAAATACTTAGGCCATGCTAAAAACTCATTTTTTTCAAATGTCTAGGTCATACCTAACGTGACACATTCATATCATAAACCTTATGTTACCACATCAATATTAAATGCTTAGGTCTTGTCATGTGTATAACATGTTCATGTTATGTTATTTTATACCTCGCGAATCCAAATATAGCCAACAATAGTGAGGTTGTAAGCTACTAAAACATATACTGATCCACTATCTTGAACAACACTCGAATTCGTGCACTCTGCGGGGTGTATAAACCCATAAACTTAGAAAAGTGTAAACCTTTAAACCTTAGAAGGTTTTGTATTACGTTAAACTTGGTGAGATGGTCGGTGTTAATTTCTTTAGTCATAACTAGTTTAGAAACTCATGTTCTACACAGGTTGAATGTCACACCTTCAAAGTCCGCGTGCGGGGTTTTACCGCGATGCGCGTGACATACCAGGATCTCAGTCATTAGTTACTCAGAACGACTCTATATGTACAAACATTCAAAATCAAAGTTTAACTTTAAATACTGCAGAAACGTTAAATAAACAGAAAATCCAAAACAATGTAACATGATTTAAAATGCGCAAACAAACGCGCCCAAGCATTATGCAAAACCAAAGCATAAAGTTTAAACAAACATAATCCCAAAAACATTGTTTCATAACATGCTGACAACACCATGATGCTGACCCGTGTAATGTGCTCCTAGGCAATAGCAACCTTAACCTGAGAATAGCATACTAAGGGTCAACACAACGGTTGGTGAGTTCAAGATTTTGCGTTAAACATAAATCAATAACAGTTGCACAATATAAGAAGTGTATTGTAATAGATAGCTAGTCTATAAACAAATAGTAATAATCATAGCGATTTCGTGATTGAAGCTGACTGTGTTACGTTTGTTGCCTCCTGCCACGACATACCAGGTCGTGACAATGTTCGTTAGGAAAAAATTGCACCCGTTTGACCTCGAGTCGCACAGGTGGGCTCGTCAGACCCGGTAGTACTACCCAAAATTTTCCGCTAATATCATTATTAACAATCTGAAAGTGTGAGGACTTTCCATGGTAATCAGCACTATATTATACTATACACAACTCATATAAATAAAGCGTTTGTAAAAACAGTATGCTATCTCCCCCAAAAGAGAGTATGTAAAAAGTGTGGGGCATGAACTCACCTGATGCGCATAAGAAATTGCTTAATGCTTAACTTGACAAGAAAGATTGGATAGACAACCCTCAGAGGTCACCTAGAGCACATGAGTACATAAGTACGTGCACACAGAATCATAATGAAACCCTAAGTGCTCTACAAACCAAAGAACTCAAGGTTTTAGAAAGACAAGACACATTTGACCCAGTTGACCCGTTTGATCCGTTGGTGACATTATAGATGAAATTCCATTCAAACAAGCATAACAGTACATCACACATGATTAACATACAAACTGATCACATATGACACTTCATTACCCACATGTACTACCTAGATCATCATACAACCAGATATCATACAAGTCATGCGAATCTCAAACAATTTTCATGCTTAACATAGCTACAACACAACCAATGCATCATACATAGAATCAAATCATGCATAGCATGCCATGTGAAGCCACTCACGACTTCACACCCTAAACCCTGCCAATCCTACTAAGTAGGGGCCTCAGATTCGCATGCGTGTATGATGACCATCAACATACCATTTAACAGAATTCTTATCACCCAAGATATTCAACCATGATCAACTACAATCCAAATAATAGCCTATCATAACCCCTATGACCCATATCCATGTAATCCCATAAACAGGCCAAACCTTCCAATTAACCCAATAAACATTCATACACCCAAACAATACATTCTACTACCTTAGAAACCATCCATGAACATACTAGGATGATCCTAATGTCCTAAACATACTCAAACCATCATATTCAGGATTTTATGCAAATAAAGTTTCCCTTTTGGGAAAGCATTTCCCAAAATCTATCAAAGCACCCAATACCTTCATGAATTCATTAACAATATACCAGTTCAAGCTCATGTTAACATCTAGACATGATCAACAACATCCAATCATCATAATTTATCAAACCTCATGAACAAAAGCTTCTACTTTTGGTAACCTATGAACTACAACATGCGTTCTTAGGTTTCTGGCATCAATATCATCAATCCATCATCCATATATCATCACAAACACATTAATAACATCAATTCATCATCTAATCACCATATCCATGCAATTAAAGTTACTATTATTAGTAACCTACGAACAACGCATCAAAATCAAATCTTTCTTGCATAATCAACGTTAACTAACGTCTATACAATCTAACTAACATGTTAACATCATCAAACAACCAAGAATCGACCTCCACATCATCAATTTCGAATTAGGTTTTCGGCCACTTCAAAAAAATGCATGAAAAACACAAAACTAACCTTTAAATCGTGTGGTGGCTTGCAATTGATGATTCTAATCGTTTTATAACCTTGTAATCGATCAAAACCGACCTCCAAAAGCTTGTTCTTGGCTGAATTTGAAGTGTGAGAGGGAGAGGGGATGAAGCTGCGGCCGTAGGGGTATTAGGGTTAGGATTCCCTTTTTTTATTTTATTTAATTATCCAATATTACCTTTTAAGTCCTTGTAATTTATAATTTATAAAAATTAAGCTTTTAAACTCTTTTTAACAAGGTTTTCAACTAAAATAATACACATATAACTAATACTAAAAACTATAATCATTATCTTTACAAATTACCAAGTTCACACATTAAATACACACGTTCTCACGTTACGCGATAAAATTCACAAATAACCTTTAAATCGCGTAAGCACATAAGCACAACTTAATAATCACATCATCAACTAAATTATTATTAGTTTATCAATATTAATTGTTATTAAGTCACCAACGTTCAACGACAACTAGTGTGTGCTCACGACACGTGTATGCAAGACTTAACGGAACTAACGGAGTTTGGTAACGGAAAATTACCGGATGTCACATTGAATAAAAATATCAAATTACTAACTAATATTTAAAAATTATAAAATAAATTTTTGTGATAAAATATAATTAAAATTATATATAATTGTATACCTTAAGTGATAAAAGAATAATAATAGTTTTTCAAACTTTCGTCTTTAAAATTTTATTGCTCTAAAAACGCATACATTAATGCGGAAAGTTCTATGATTCTTCTCAACGTCCGAGATTTTGCCATTCTGCAAGTATCTTTGATGGGCAAGATACATGATCCTTTACAGGGGTGTGAATTTCTGACACGACACGAACCTAACACAAAATTTGCGGGTTTGGGTTTACTATAAACGGGTTCCGGTCGAACCCATTAACCTACTTAGCTTAACAGGCCAGGTTCAGGTTCAACTCAACTGGTTCGCGGGTTTAACCTATTTTTTATTTTTGATTTTTTTTTGTATATATTTTATGGTTACAATTAAATTTCTCATGTGTTTTATTTCAAAATTTAGAAATTAAAATAGAAATTGATATAAGATTTCATCAATATAATATAGTTGTTTTATATTAATTGGTATATTTTGTTGTAAGATAGTAAATTTAAAGTATTAATATATGAAAATAAATATAAAAAATTACAAATTTCAGGCCAATCGGGTCGTGTTCGTGTCAACTCGTAAATTTTCATGTCATGTCCGGGTTGACACTTCTGACACAATTTTCATGTTCGGATTGTGTTCGGGTTCGTGTAAAGTTTTTCAGGTTCAGGTCATGTTTGACCCTAGAACACGAACCGTTTAGCACTCTTAATCCTTTACCTTGTTCAGGATCCTAAACTTTAAGATTCTTTGTAGATTTAAATGCGTTTTACATCCCTGAGGTTTTATATAAATTGTCATTTGAATCCAAAAATTTAAATTTTGCCATTTGCATCTAAAAGTTTCATAAAAATTACCATTTAAATCCACTTAACTACTCCTAATTAACGCCGCTAAGTGTTTTCGTTAAGTTTCCTACATTAGGGGTATTTTAGTCAAAAAATTACAAAATAAAAAATCAGTCCTGCGTGAGAAGTTTTAGGCGTTTAGTCTCTTTTGGTAACCACCATTGCAATTTTATTTTACCAGAAATGATAGATCAGCATTTTTTTCATTTCATCAAGAAATACACCTTTGGACGTCCTATTAGATAAAATAAAATATAAATATAACCAACTAAAAGTGACTCATTTCTAAATTTATAAAACATACATAACAAAAATATATATAAATAAACAAACAAGTCACATAACTCAAATTATTTGAATCATAACCATAAAAGACGAATTACTATTAAAAAAAAATAAGAACAATTAATAATATGACATTAACTGCCCATGAATAATAATCATAAAATATCAATCATCGTAACCAGAATTAAAGTTTAAATCAAAGAAATCTATGTTTAACAAAATGGGCAAAAGTAACACGATTACTAAACCAAAATACATTAACAAAACAAGACAACAAAAGACTATCATAAAGTCAAATCATAACTAAAGCCTAAACAAATAAAAGCCCTCATGTGAGTTGATTCTTTATTTTGTAATTGTTTTGACTAAAATAACTTTCATGTTGGAAAGTTAACGGAAAAAGTTAACCGTGTTAGTTAGGTGTAGTCAAATGGATTTAAATGACAATTTTAGTGAAACCTTTGGATGCAAATAACAACATTTTAAACTTTTGAATTTAAATGATAATTTATATGAAACCTTAGGAACGTAAAATGCATTTAACTCTTTTTTGTATCTAACACTTATTTCCCCTTCTACTCCAATAGATCAATTGTTGGACTCATGATATGTATTATTGTTATTTTACCATCTAATGGTTTTTTGAGAGTTGATCCGAGATTTGTTAAGGCAACCGCCTCGACAATATCTTCTCTTAGAACCTCTTCAATATTGAAAATTTCAAAATTATTTGTTAAAATCCTTAACTATTTCCAAGTACACCATTAAAACTAACTCCAACAAATTTATCAAACAATTTGTTTCTAAACTCTACGAAATTATACGCTCACATCAAACAAAGTTTATAGATAATTTCATATAAACCTTAACCTGCCTTCTTGCTAAAAACCATATCAAAAGCTTTCTTTGCAACCCAAGCACAAATTAATCAAAAAGTACTTACAAAAATGAGTAGCGAATAATATTTCACTTTCTAAACCTCAAATAGAAGAATGTACTGACGGATTCTTATTCATTTATGTATTGTTGTTCTTTAAAAAGATGTTATACATTAATCTATGAACAGGTCAAGTGGGTAAATCCAAACTTACTAAAAACGTTACAGGTCAAAGGGTTTTATAAAGTGGCTTAAATAGTTAAAACAAAACATAAAGAATATGAAAATTGCCACCGCATAAATCGGTACAAGTAATCTGGTTTCTTCAAAACAATAAATCTCTCCAAACAGACACAAATACATATTTTGTATAAAAATGTAACATGGATTAGCTTTAGCTTCAATTTGCTTTTCAACATGGTGAAGAACAAATATTATATATTAAATTATCCTCTAAATGAAGAGCAAATATCATATAGTAAAAGAATAAGGAATATTTTAAATTAAGTAGATTTTAAGGCACATTAAACACACCATTTCACGTGTGTTTACACATACAAAAGTTATATGAAGAAGGATCCGTAGGAAAATATGATAAGGTACAATAAAGCTTAAAGAAATTGACCCACATTATAAAAGTTAATTTAGAAAAACACAAACAAAGGTGAAATCATATTGCTAAAGGTACCTTGAGCTATACAAGTTTGAGAAAGATTCCTGATGCTATGATGAACAAATGCAACTCCACGAAACGTGCTTGCTTTAGCTCCTAATTTACATTCTATTAGAAAATACACAAACACATTCACAACCTGTTATTGTCTATCTGTAGAAATAAAACATATCACAAAGCATCGAAACTAATGGTAGCAGGCACTTAACGGAAAAAGTCTTCGATTGAACCATATTACCTCGAGTTAGAGCATGAATAAAAGGCTTGTTAAAGATGTGTTGACCTACAAGTGAGCCATTTAGGTGACAAAGGCAATTATGTGCTACATCTCTTCTCTCCTTCAGAAGCACGGTAAGTTTGTAGGACAGTTGGCATTATCCTTCTTAATCTTATAACTGCATACTTTTATAACAACTTATAGGTTCAAATCATTAATTAATATATACAATGTTGCTACAATTTTTAAAAACAACAGTTGCATAACAATTTGGAAATTTAATTGTGATTTTGAAAGAACATTTATTCCCCACAAAACATTGATTTAGAATAATCCATTTGATTTTAAGCTGCATTTAGAATGATCGTAACTTAAAAGGACTGATATTAAACCATACTGCATACTGGTAAACAAAAACAGAATTGAAGGATTTCTACCAGTTTTCTTTCTGCCATTTTTGGTTCTGCAGCCCAAGTAAAAAATGAGATCATATACTTTAGCATCTACAAAATATAAATAAAATCGAGTATGAAAACAAAACCTTGTTTTTCTGGTTCATAATAAAGATTACAGAGAAAACATAAAACACCATTTTAGTTCTTCCATAAAAATGATAAGAACACTCATGTAATAGCAAAACTGTTAGTTGGTAAACAATAATCGGTTATCTTTCAATGTGCCCAAAACAATAAATTCTCACAACAATTGAAAAACCCATGAAACCCACTTGCAATAAAATCATATATGGGTTACAAGAAAATTGTATATATAAATCAACCTGTATATCGAGGAAATGAAAGAAAAGAATGGCTGCTTTACTGTAGGTAAAATCTCAGTAAACAAAATTATAGAAGCAGAAGGAGAACCCGGTAACATTCTCCAATCAGGCGAGAAGAATTTGGAAAACAAAGATTTTTAGGGCGTTAATTCTCTCTATGGTTACAAGAGAATTTATTATTAACGACCATTACATAAACCATACCCATTCAAGTACCCTTACAAACACGAAAGATAAAAATACCCATCACATAACCTTAGAGAGAACTATGATAGACAGTTACATACATAAAAAGAACCATTGTCAGAAGTCAAGACCCAGTTAAAAACATAATCATCTTGTGGACTCCATCTTACCTGTTTCAAAACCAAGGAAATCTATATTCTTATCAACATTCATTATGTTTCATGAATATAAAGATTCATAAATTGTTATTGGATATGCAAAAAAATATGTAGTTTGATTATCAAAAGTTGCCAAATTATTGTGAGATGCCATCTAGAATTTACTTTATAGCCAACAAATTAGAAGTTCTTCGATATAACCTTTGACCCAATAGCCTGTTTGTTATAATCTTCGACCCAACTATAGGAAGCTAGCTTTGTTACCACTGCGTTTTAGCACCAATCATGTTTGCAACAGGCTAACATATAGATCAATAAGCTATGCCTTGATGTTTCACAGCCCAAAAGATTTACCCCTTAAAGTAATAAAAAGGTGAATACTATGGCAGAAAACTACCTGCTAGAAGACTTTGTCATAAAAATTAAATTAGATTTAGCCAAAAAGATTAATAAATACTTTATAGAATTAGTTATAATATAACATACAGCTTTGATGCATAAATGCTTCTTTGAGAGTTCTTCGATTCCTAACCACGCCACCATGGGGTTAGAAGCCTTCTTTTGAAAGCTGATTTGTTTCGAGTTGACTGAGTGATTACAACATAAAATGTCTTCCACATTAGTATTATTATATTTTATTTGAATTATGTATGTGTATGCATATGTATGAGATTGTATGTGTGTATATTAGGGAAGACTATGGCTACTTTCAAACAATAAGATCAAACAGGGTCAATTAGGTTCTATGAGTGTTAATAATGACCGAATAAAAAAGATTAAAGCCAATCTTGCTCAATTTTCAATTAATATGATCAATTAAGAGAATTAGTTTAACTATTAGTTAATAATCGTTAGCATTAGTCAATTAGGGGTGAATAAAGTCATATAGTTATATTTAACAACCATATAGTTATATTTATCAAGCGTCGTAATATAGTATAACTAATAGTGAAAACTAGATATCGAATCTAAGGAGTGGCTCTCGATAATAAACCTTAAACGAATCATAAACTAATGAATTAAATGATTTATAACTAATAAATAAGAAATAAATCATTTAAATTAATCTATTTGAAACACGAGCAACAAGTCAAATGAATAAAAATACGAAATTGGAAACATGAATTTAATTAAAACTACAATATGTCTAATTAGGTAGGAATCCAACAAACACGTAATGACATTAAGGTAATGAATCGTATGACTACCTTTAAAAATATAAATCTAAGAAACATGTGAACAACATAGTAGGTTTGATAAAATGTCTAATAAGAGATTATCCTTAGGTTTTCTACTCACAATGTTGTGAAAGATTATGATCCACAATCCCAAAACAAAGGACAACCTGATCAAACTCTAAATAAACACCTTAAAACACTAACATCGTGAATGAAAGGCAAATCGCGCTCTCGTAAAACTTAAACCTAACAAACAATGGGTAGAAGGTTACAATCCCAAAACAAAGGACAACCTGATCAAACTCTAAATAAACACCTCAAAACACTAACATCGTGAATGAAAGGCAAATCGCGCTCTCGTAAAACTTAAACCTAACAAACAATGGGTAGAAGGTTCTAAGCAATATCTAGCACCCCTAGGGATCGAAATAAGATAGCATACTGAATACATAATCAAAAGTATAGTCGATTATATATAATTAAAGTTTAGAATCAAAAACATCAAATAATCAATTCAAACATGCAAAATGTAACCTAAGAGATACATAATCAACCAAAATCAAGTAAGCACGAGCATGACCGTAAAAATCTAGCTTTAAATGGTACCATAACCATATTTATTAAGAAAATAACCATGTTCAAAAATTACCAAATGAATATACGCATTCAAACTCAAAATTTAGTTAAACCCATGCTGATTATCAACCAACCCTAGGTAGTATGATAAACCAGCCAATAATCATGTCTAAACATCAAAAGCAAGTAGAGTAGCATTAGACATAAAGAAGTCAGGAACTAGAATCAATAAACAATCTCTAAGAATGAGAATTACTTAAACCAAAACTGGATCTTCCATCCCAAAGCTTCTAAACCTTCAAATAGCTCCAGCCTTTGTTTTTCTTTGTTCTTTGTTGCTTCCTGTCGAAAAGTTGAACCTTTGATGAAAAGTTGCATTAATAAGGTAAGTTAAGGTTTTCACCCGACTTAAAATGTAATGGACTATAAGGCTTGGTCTTATGACTCGCAAGATGATACAGTGGTTAAGGTTCATTACATGGCATGGCCTTTGACTACAAGCAACACTATTACAAACTGTAAGCAAGTGTTCTTATTGCCGTAAGGTCTTCATTCAAGCTAATCCTTCTTTAAACTTGTTATTTCATCAAACTTTTCATCATGACTTGGTTTTTTCTCAAATTAGCATTAGTTCTTCACCAATACCTAAAAATTCATAAACAACCTCAACTAGTAAAATGCCCACAGGCGTTACTTCGCAATAAACCATAAAAAAGCTAACGTCCTTAAAAGTTTAAAATGTAGTAAAGAGGCACGTTGCAACGATGAAACTATGTGAGATAAGAGAAACATATGAAGTTACAATGGTTAAATTTTGAAAATCTAATCATTATAGAAAACCACGTCGAACCATATATTTGTAGGAATAAGTGTTAAGAAATACAAAACCATATATTAAAATAAAATAAAAATTGGATATGAATATAATTTAGTTGAAAACACATACTAACTTGTTTTTAATTGTCAACGCAATAATATGAACTTATAAATCATAAATTATAGTTTTTTTAGCTCATCTATCAAATATTATGGGGTAAGTGGTGTACCTCTTAATCAAAAGGTTATTAGTTCTAGTGTGTGTATATATGACATCCGGTAATTTTTCGTTACCAAACTTTGTTAGTTCCGTTAAGTCTTGCATACACGTGTCGTGAGCACACACTAGTTGTCGTTGAACGTTGGTGACTAAATAATAATTAATAATGATAAACAGATAATTATTTAACTAATAATGTTGGTTATTAGTTGTGCTTATGCGATTTAAACATTATTTGTGGATTTTATCTTGTAACGTGCCAACGTGTGTATTTAATTCGTGTTTCTTGTGACTAGTGAAAATAATACATATGAATATTATTGCTGGTTAATAATATTTGTATTATTAAGTTAAAACTATTTAAAAAGTGTTTAAAAGCTTAGTTTTAATAAATATAAAACAATAGGGGTTTAAGGGGTAAATATGATTAATTAAGCTAAAAAAAAACCCAACCCTAGCCCCCACACACCCCATCAGCCGCCACATCCCTTCCAACACACACACACTTAGAAATTCAGCCTAGAACAAGCAATTGTGCTTCGGTTTTGGTCGATCCCAAGCAATACAACACGTTAGAGGTTTCAATTCTCACTCATTACGTGATTAAAGGTTAGTTTTTTGAGTTTTGCATTGGTTTGGTGTTTGGCCGAAAACCCTAGGTCGATTTTATGCTAGAATGTTGAATTTTGATTGTTTGATGATTATGTGATGTTGGTTAGATTGTATTGATGTTAGTTTACGTAGATTATGCAAAAAAGTTACGATTTTGATGCGTTGTTCATACGTTACTAATAATAGTAACTTTAATTGCATGAATATAGTGATTTGCTGATGAATTGATGTTATTAAAGTGTGTATGATGTTGTATGGATGTTAGAATGATGATGATTATGCTAGAAATCTAAGAATGGATGGTGTAGTTCATGTATTACCAAAAGTAGAAACTTTTGATTTATGAAGATTTGTGTTTGGGGTAAATTGCAAGTGCTTGATCGTTGATCATGATCTTTATGAACTAGATAGGGTATGTTAGTGATGAACATGTGTTGAAATTCATGAAAGGATAGATTTTGGGATGCACTTTCCCAAAAGGGAAACTTTATTTGTACAAAATCTTGGATATGATGATTTGAGCATGTTTGCGATATTAGGATCATGTTAGCATGTTCATGGATGATATCTAATGTGGTGGAATGTATTGTTTGGGTTGTATGAATGCTTAGTTGGTTAATTGGAGATTTGGTCTCTTTGTGGGTGCACATGGTGATGGATCATGTAGGTTATGATAGAACTATTGTTTGGGTTGTAATAGATCATGGTTGAACATTTTGGTTGATATGGATTCTGTTGAATAATATGATGATGATCGTCATACACGCGTGCAAATCTAAGGCCCCTACTAAGTAGGATTTTCAGGGTTTAGGGTGTGAAGTCGTGAGTGGCTTCACATGGCATATTGTGCATGATTTGATTCTGTGTATAATGCATTAGCTACGGTGTAATTATGTTAAACATGATGATTACTTGAAATTCGCATGACTTGTATGATAATCTAGTTGTATGATGATCTAGGTAGTACATGTGGTTAATGAAGTGGCATACGTGAACAACTTGTATGATAATCATGTGTGATGAACTGTTATATTTGATTGAATGGAATTTCACCAATAATGTCACCAACGGGTCAAACGGGTCAACTGGATCAATGTGTCTTGTTTTTCCAAGATCTTGAGTTCTTTGGCTTATAGAGCACTTAGGGTTTCATGATGTTTGTGTGTACACGTACTCATGTACTTGCGTGTTCTAGGTAACCTCTGAAGGTTGTCTGTCCTCTCTTTCAAGTTAAGCTCTTGAGTTCTTTTTTGTGCACACCAGGTGAGTTCATGCCCCACTCTTTTACATACTCTCTTTTGGGGGAGATAGCATACTGGTTTTATAAACGTTTTACTATTATAAGTTGTGTATAGTATAATATAGTGTTGTATACCATGAAAGTCCTCACACTTTCGGATTGTTAATAATGATGATTAGCGGGAAATGTTGGGTAGTACTACTGGGTCTGACGAGCCCCACCTGTGCGACTCGAGGTCAAACGGGTGCAATTTTGTCCTAACACAAACATCGACACGACCTGGTAAGTCGTGACGGGAGGCAACAAACGAAACACAGTCAGCTTCAATCGCGAAATCACTATGATTATTACTTGTGAATTTAGACTAGCTATTTAATTCAATGCACTCTTATATTTTATACTGTTACGGATATGTTTTACGCAAACTCTTGAACTCACCAACCATTGTGTTGACTCTTTTAGTATGTTATTCTCAGGTTGAGGTTACCATTGCCTAGGAGCACGTGCACGGGTTAGCATCATTGTAGTTGTCAGAAGCACCAACCTCACCAACAACCAACAACAACAGGGACAAGGAGCAGCAGTACGTTCAGAAGCATCAACCTCACCAACAGCAAAGAAAGTTCGATAACAATCGTAACTATAATCAGTCATCTTCAGCATCACAGGGACAAGGAGGTTATGTGGGGAAGAGTCCCAAATGCAACTGATGCAATTACCACCACACCAGCAGGTGTGACAACTTCCGATGCCAACGCTGTGGTAAAGTTGGGCATGCAGTGAAAGACTGCCGGGGTGAATTGATGAAGAAGCCTCAGCAATCTCAAGAAACTCCAAAAGGTTGTTTCGAGTGTGGAAAAGAAGGCCATTATAGACGCAATTGTCCATAGCTTAGGAGGAATGGAAATGGCGGGAACAACAATGGTAACAACAACAACGGGAACAACAACAACACCGGAAATGGGAACGACAATGGTGGCAATAACAATGGAGCCAAAGGAAGAGCCTTCATCATTGGCTCAGGTGAGGCTCTAAACGACCCTACAACTGTAACTGATAAATTTTCTGTTAATGGTCGTTTTGCTACCGTATTATTTGATACTAGAGCTGATAGAAGCTTTATTTCAACTAAGTTTAGTAGTCTTTTAAGTGATATGCCTTCAACATTAGAATCTAAGTACACCATAGAGTTAGCAGACGGTAAATAGATCATGTGACACATATCCTAGAGGCTACAATATAGAATTTGCTGGTCATACCTTCGACATAGATCTCATGCCTATCACACTTGGGAGCTTCGATGTAGTAGTCGGCATGGATTTGCTTTCTAACAAGCAACCGGAAGTCATATGTCACGAGAAGGTTATCCAGATTCGTAACGGTGAAGAAATTCTCTCGGTCCAAGGCGATAGGAGTGGTGCAGTGATGGGCATCATCTCGTTCATGAAGGCACAGAAGTGGTTACGGAAAGGTCGACTAGCCATATTGGCACTTGTCACAGACAAACAGACAGAGGAAAAGAAGATAGAGGATATCCCCGTGGTTCGTGAGTTTTCCGAGGTGTTTCCGGAGGACCTGCATGGACTACCACTGCATCGTCAAGTCGAATTCCAAATTGATTTGACTCCAGGAGCCGCTCCGATTGCGAGAGCACCTTACCGGTTAGCTCCAAACGAACTGAAGGAATAATCTGCTCAACTCCAAGAGCTGTTGGATAAAGGATTTATCAGACCCAGCTCGTTGCTCTGGGGAGCGCCAGTTCTATTTGTCAAGAAGAAGGACGGTACATTTCGAATGTGCATTGACTATAGGGAACTGAACAAGGTTACGATCAAGAATAGATACCCGCTACCTCGTATAGATGATTTGTTTGATCAACTGCAAGGATCAAGCTATTATTCTTAGATTGACCTGACGTCTCGGTATCATCAGCTGAGAGTTTGAGAGGAGGACATCTTGAAGACTGCCTTTCGTACACGTTACGGTCATTACGAGTTCTTGGTCATGCCATTCGGGTTAACGAATGCTCCAGCGGTATTCATGGACCTCATGAATCGCGTGTGTAAACCCTATCTTGATCAATTTGTTATTGTCTTTATCGATGACATATTGATCTACTCAAGGACTGAGGAAGAACATGGAGAGCACTTACGGTTAATCTTGGAATTACTTAGAAAAGAACAATTGTACTCCAAATTTTTTAAGTGTGATTTCTAGATACGCGAAGCAATTCTTGGGTCATATTGTCAAACGGGTCAACTGGGTCAATGTGTCTTGTTTTTCCAAGATCTTGAGTTCTTTGGCTTATAGAGCACTTAGGGTTTCATGATGTTTGTGTGTACACGTACTCATGTACTTGCGTGTTCTAGGTAACCTCTGAAGGTTGTCTGTCCTCTCTTTCAAGTTAAGCTCTTAAGTTCTTTCTTGTGCACACCAGGTGAGTTCATGCCCCACTCTTTTACATACTCTCTTTTGAGGGAGATAGCATACTGGTTTTATAAACGTTTTACTATTATAAGTTGTGTATAGTATAATATAGTGTTGTATACCATGAAAGTCCTCACACTTTCGGATTGTTAATAATGATGATTAGCGGGAAATGTTGGGTAGTACTACTGGGTCTGACGAGCCCCACCTGTGCGACTCGAGGTCAAACGGGTGCAATTTTGTCCTAACACAAACATCGACACGACCTGGTAAGTCGTGACGGGAGGCAACAAACGAAACACAGTCAGCTTCAATCGCGAAATCACTATGATTATTACTTGAGAATTTAGACTAGCTATCTAATTCAATGCACTCTTATATTTTATACTGTTACGGTTATGTTTTACACAAACTCTTGAACTCACCAATCATTGTGTTGACTCTTTTAGTATGTTATTATCAGGTTGAGGTTACCATTGCCTAGGAGCACGTGTACGGGTTAGCATTATTGTAGTTGTCAGCATGATTGAAATTTTGTATTTGGTTTGATTGTTAAACATTTAAGTCTTTGTTGGTACTACTTTGGGCGCGTGTGTTTGCGCATTTTACATTATGTCACTTTACTTTGGTTTCTCTAGTTTATTAAGCGCTTCCACATTATTTAAAGTTAAACTCTGATTTTGGTATGTTGGTTCATATAGAGTCGTTCTGAGTAACTAATGACTGAGATCCTGGTATGTCACACGCCTCGCGGTAAAACACCGCACGTGGATTTTGAGGGTGTGACAGTGTATATATATATATATATATATATATATATATATATATATATATATATATATATGTATATATGCACTAAAAAATATATTTTGCTTAAAAATGCTAGAAAATAATCTTAGCCTTCTATTTTTCAATCAATGTTTAATATAGAAATGTAATAAATAAAAAGGTGGAAGAGTAATTTGGATATGTACCACTTTTGTTACTTTTTTGAGTTTCCCTCAAAAATTTTAAACGTTTATAACTTTTTCACAATAGATTTTTTTTAAAATAAATTGTACCATAAAATCAGATTTTTTTCTCTTTAAATTAAGCATAGTATTGCTATATTTTTTTTAAAAAATAATAAACGATTCGAAATTGTGCTGTATTTTAGCGTTTTGTGCTGTATTTCGTCAAAACAGCATAGAACCGTGTCGCTTTGCTTCAAACAGCACAGTTTTGTGTTGCTTTGCATCGAACATCATAGTTTTGTGCTGTTTTGCATGTTCTATATTGTCTTGCTTCAAAACAAGAAAATATCATGTGTTGTTTCTATGATGTATTATGTCAGAAAAACAAACAACATAAAAACAACAGTTTCTTTGTTATTTTAAGGTTCTGTACTATTTTGCGTGAATATAATACGTTTTGTGTTGTTTTGCGTTAGAACAACAATCTATGTGTTGTTTTATACTTGAACAATCTAAATGACAAACCGAGTGTGATAAAACAAATGGAATTTGAGTATCATTGATCATCGATGTCATCCAACATCATTATTCTTTACGTCTGATTACCGCTATCGTTGACTACCGAATCATTGTCTTAAAACACTATCGATTAACACCTACCACTCAAGTTAACACCTAATCACTAATTAGTTATTCTATGCAATTATGGAGTTTAAGACGAGGAGAGATCTCTAGGGTTTGGTTGTATTTTGATATTAATTATTGATAGGGTTTCAGGGTGAAGAGAGTGTGTAAAAATGTGCTACATTCTTAAAATAAGAAAGAGAATTCGATTAAATGGTTAGTAGACCAAAATACTCTTTAACCCTATTTTCTAGCTTTGTCACATGTCATCACCTCATTTCTTCTTACACTTCTTAGGCAAATATTATTTTTTATTTGAACTTCCTCTTATATATATATATTATATTAAGGGTGTAGACATTTATTAAAATAATTAAATTAAATATGAAATATAAATATTAAAAATAAGAATAAATTAAATATGTAAAACTGATTGTAAGAATTAATATATTACCAAAAAAAATAATATTCTAAAAACGAACTGATATTATATGGTAGTGGTAATTATATAAAAATTCTTCTAATCTATTCTAATAAAGCAAAATTCTATGTGGCATGTGATAATTTTCAATCCCGTCTACATTAGTGGTGTACAAGCCGGTTCGGTTTCAAACCAGTCCGGTTTGAATCGGTTTATTTTCAACCGGTTTGAACCAAACCGGTTCGTTCCTAAACCGGTTTTAGGGCTAGTAAATTTAAACCTATCGAACCGGTCCGGGCTGGTTTGAAAATCGGTTCGGACCCAAACCGGTTTGGGTTTGCATATTTTTTTAAATCCAATGAAGATTGAAGAAACGTCCAAACAGATGCGTCTGAACAGTGCTGATGCTCCCAAACAGTGCTGATGCGCCCAAACAGTGTTGATGCGCCCACAGTGATGATGCGCCCAAACAGTGATGATGCGCCCAAACAGTCTCCAAACGACTAGCTGATGCGCCCAAACAGTGATGATGTGCCCAAACAGTCCAAACACCCAAACACTTATCAAAATTTCAGAAGTTTTTCACATTTATCATATTCTTCAAAACTTGTTCGATTGATCTATAATATTATTTTGCTAAATAAACATCAAACATTTGATTATTTATTTTTATCAAATATTACATATTTATATAAATTATTTATAAATATTAAAACATAAAACAATACAAAAGGCTTAAAAACAAAGATTACATAAAATGTAAAATTTAAATAAAAATATAATTATGATTTATGATACACGAAAAATTAAATATGATTATTTCTTTTTATCAAAGATTACATAAAATGTAAAATAAAGATACTATTCAAAACATATAAACAATTCAAATGACGTAAACTTTTAAAAACTAAAGTCGTTCTCCGTTCGTCCGTTGCATATTTGGATACTTTATTCTTCGCCACCAGAGCCCGAGCTATTACGAATGTACTAATCATATGCCGCTTCATCATCGGTCATTCTGGGTTTCAATCCACCGTCTACTTCGTCTTTATATATTTCGGCTTCATATTCTAATTCTCCTTCAAGTGAGCATTTGTCTTATATTCTTTCAGCTGCATCCAAATAATCCTTCAAGCAAATACACATTTCAACTGCTTCGGGAGTGATTCAGGTTCTTCGTATTGATATAATCCTGCCACTAACAGAAAAAGCAATTCCGAAGCTACCGTGGAAGCTTGAACGGATAGTAAATCTCGGGCCATGGTGGATAGGACTGGAAATTGATCTTCCTTACCTTTGCCACTAACAGAAAAAGTAGATTCCGAAGCTACCACAATCGTATGTTTCATCATTTGCCACGAATCGGTTTCAACCCAACGGGCGGTGACACAAATGTACGAGTCCGGTGAACCGTGCGGAATCGACCAAACGTCACTAGTTAAGTTAACACCGGTTTGTACATTTTCAAAATAAGATATTAATTTAATTTTATCTTTTTTCTATATTTTTAAGCAATCTTTTCTAAGTGTAGCACGATTTACATGTGTGTATCGTGGTTGGAGAGTTCGTTGAATTAGCCGAGTTAAACGTTCATTGTCGAAATGTTTGAATGGCAAGCTTTCTTGAATTACAAAATGCGCTATTTGCTCACGAACCGATTCAACGTCATAAGCCCAAACATTCCCTTCGCTTATCATCGAAGCTTGACCTTGAGATGGTTCACCTTTCAAAGCCTTACAATATTTATTCGCAATGTGGTTTTTCAAAGATGTATTTGCATATTTTTTGAAAAACTTATGACAATACTTGCAACGAGCTTTGTTTGGACTGCTAGCCATTTGACATAAATCGTAATTGCACCATATTTCGGGGTTCCTATTCGTAGGAAGGATTGCTACCACCACGTTGCTTGAAGACGCATCACAACCAACGGATGATTGAGCACTTGATGAAGCCATTCTGAAATGAACGAGAGTATTGAGAGTTTTTTTTAATTGAACGAAAGTATTGAGCGTATTTGAGAATAAAGAGCTTTTTTTGAGAGTAGAGAGCGTTTTAAGTTATTGTGGTTCAACCAAAACATCCAATACATATTTATACTAGCTTAATGGGGGTATAATGGTAAAAAACACAAAAAAACGGTCAAAAAACGGCTATATAGCCATTATATAACGGCTAGTTTTTAAAACCTGTTTGAAAACCGGTTTGGTGCACCGGTTTGGGACTAGTTTGAAACTGGTTTTATTTTTTGAAACCTCCAACCAGTGGAGGAACTGTCGGTTCGGACCGGTTCGGGACCGGTTTGGCCCAGAAACCGGTTCGGTTTTTTCGCGCAAACCGGTTCTCGAACCGGTTTTTTTGGCCACCTTTACTCTACATTGGCTCCATTTATGCATTGTAAATGTATCATTACTAAATTAAAGTTAACATTTAATAATACATTATATGCTAATTATATTATTTATATACTTTCAAATTATGAAATAAATTGTTTGATAATTTTAAAACACGTTTCGTTTTATTATAAAATTAATTTTTCTAAAACAAAATTTTATAAAATATGAAGTTTTTAATGGAAATGACTCTTTAAAAATGACAATGTTTAAAAAAATTATTTAAAAAATTGAAGAGTTTAAAAATTAATTTTTTAAAGCAAAAGTTTTTTAAAAATCAAAGTTTAAAATTTTTATTATTATTTTATTACCTAAATTAACTATTGTACGTAACTCTTATAATATTTTATCTAAAAAATTATTTTTTAATGTTTAAGTATTAGCAAACAACTAATAATTTAATATTTTTATTCAACCCGTGTATCATACGAGTTTCTAAATTAATATATATCAATAATTTATAATATATAATAAAATAATAACTCTTTGTTAAACATTGACACATGTCTTCACCTCCTTCGATTTGAATTTTTTTTAATTATAACTTACGTAATCTTTCCAAAAATGACCTCAAACAATATATATATATAGAAAGTTTTAATTGATTTAATAAATTATTGAATCTTAAATTTCTAATGATTGTGGATTATTCTTAAAAACCATAAATTCATGTAATCAACCATTATTATTGTTTCATTAACTGATTTCTTTAATAATATCTTTTAAATAGCATTAAATTATATTTACTTTGATATCAAAATTTTAAATTTTAAAAAGTTTTCGATGTCTTCGTACTTTCTTATTTTATTATTAAATTATATTTGTCACTATATTTAAAAATGATGTTAACTATCTACTTATGTATTAAGTTTTGTGACTAATTATTTTCACTGCCACATATATTCATTTATGCAATCATTGTTATGTACACAAATGCTATAAATTATTGCTTTAAAATATCAAGATTATCAAATCATAAATTAGAATTAAAAGTTGAAATCTTATTCAATGTTGCATAGAAATACGGAATTAAAAGTTGAAGTCTCAATCAAAGCTAAAATTATCCCAGGAAGCAATATCGGGGCGTGTACTTCATTTCGAGAAGCTTGACACTCTCTAATAAGAAGATTTCTTTTAAATTTAAAATAATACAATTTCCACTTCTAGTTCGTTTTGCATAACAATCAACAAGAATCAATGTCAATCACTTTTTAAGGTTGGTTTATATTTGAAATATCATGTTTTTACACATGATCAACTATATGTTACTTTATCTAGAATTAACAGTAAAAAAGGCTTAAAATTACTAATTTTAGATAAAAACAAACAAATCACATATAAAAATTCTAATATTGTCTACAAAGAAGTATTTGGATATTTATGAACAATTATTTTACTTTTAATTAGTATTTGTCTAATTGTTGAATCTTTCTTTCAAACTTTGTATTTTTGTTTGACTTGTATATTAATGTAATGTGTGTCCTTATTTCGTTCAAAATTGTTTAACTTTCATTTTTCATTTACTGAAATAATTGAAGTGATAGTATTAAACTATCATAACCTTCCCATTATAGTTTATTTGTTATAGATGTCATTTATATCAAATTATAAATTTTCATTCAAAACTGTTTAAATTTCATTTTCTATTTACCAAAACCATTGAAGTGATAGTATTAAACTATCATAACCTTCACATTATAATTTATTTGTTCTACCTATCATATATAACATATGTTAACATTTGATACTAACCGATAATTTATAAACATTTTTAGAATGTTTAAAATGTGTATTTAAGTACTAATAGGATGCTATTTTCATATTAAGTTTAAATATTTCATATAATTACATTAAAAATCATTATTTTTCTCTCTTTTTTCAATTAAATAATACTTTTTATACATTTATATTACTTTTTCTTTCTCATCTACTCATAACCACTTAAAACATATTTAAAAAATTATAGGATTTGAACAGTGATTTCCCACAATACAGATTGAACATTAACATTAATACTCTTCTTCAATTATAAGCACTTATAACCATACCATATAATATTGGGAATGCACTCACATGAATTTAGGGATCGAGATGTGAACCATTCTCCATTCCCATCTCTATAGTTATACTAAAAATCATTATTTTTTCTTTCTCTTTTCTAATTAACTAATATTTTTTTATATATTTATCATTACTTTTTTTCTCTCTTCCATTCACAACCACTTTAAAAAATATTAAAATTTTTAGAAATCTTAGAAAAATTGGGTGTGATTTTTCAAGATTAGAAAAGGAAAAAGATGATTTGAAAATCTTCTTCACTCACAACCACTTATAATCATACCATATAATATTGGGAATGTACTCACATGAATTTAGGATCGAGATGTGAACCATTCTCCATACTCATCTTTATAATTACATTAAAAATTACTATTTTTCTGTCTCTTTTCTAATTAAATAATATTTTTTATATATTTATCATTACTTTTTTTCTCTCTTGCACTCACAACCACTAAAAAAAATATTAAAATTTTTGGCACTCTTAGAAAATAGGGTGTGATTATTCAAGATTAGAAAGGGAAGAGATGATTTGAAGATGTAACACTAAAAAACTATAGATGCAACAGTTTGTAAAAGGTAGAAATGCATTGTCCACTATTCATAGCACTATCGTCTTCTGGTTCGTCTCCACTTCCTCCGTTGGCGTCGCCTTCTCCTCCCCACTCTCGTTCGTCACCCACCTGATTTGTGGACCTTTTCAACCCTTTGACGAAGAGAGCATAAACATTGCGAGAAGAAGAATGGAAGAAACCCTCAGAGACGTTTTGACAATACTTGTAAGCTATCGAGGTTGTACAAGGTTATATTAGGAAAAAAGAAAAAAAACAGCCACATTGACCAATCATATCCAGGTACTGTAGATGTTTAACTTGTAATTGCTATTATTAGAATAAGTATCAAAACTCAATGAATTTTCACATAAACCCGTCTAAAACGCAAAATTATTTATATGAATTACATATGTGTTATACGACACATTAATACGATTAGAAGTTCGATACGACACATTAATACGATTAGAGTTCGATCTTATTAGAGATAATATATTAGTTATGATTTATCGTAATTCCTTTTATTTTAATTATAAAATATGAATTGATTAGGTTTCTTTTAAAGTTATTATCGGTATATTATTATAAATACTTGATTTATAATACACAACATTAAAAAATGATGTGTACACCTTGCACAGTTTTTATCATAGTCCAACTTACCACAAACCTGAAAATTTTACACAAACCAAATACAATATCAAATATATGAACCTGAACATGACATGAAAAATTCATGGGTTGACACGAAAAAAAAACTTGTCCAACCCAATCTTTTTAAATTTTAAAATTTTTATCACATATTAATATTTTGTAACTAATCAGGTTTCCCGTCTCAATAGAGCTTTTAGTATAATAAAGCAAAGCTTACAGTTGAAGTTTGAGAAGTGGATTAAAATGACATATGTATATTCATTTAAAACTTTTAACACATTGTAAGGTTATATTAGAAGATTAGAAGGCTGATGCAACAAAAGAAGCCAAAACAACCAAGGAGCTTTCTGCATACATGCACTGATGTACAAGGTAGAAGTTGCTTCGGAAGATTTACACTCTCCAAAGAAAATATTTTAAGTGTAAAATCTTCCGAAGCCAAAGTCCAAATCTTTTGAAACCAAAGATGAAGTCTTCCGAAGCTTCAGAGACAAAGTCTTCAGAAGCCAAATGTTGTGAAGGCTGATTTCTTCTGAAGACAGAGAGGACATGCTTTCTCTGATGTACTTTTTCATAAAGCTGACATACTTTCCGCTGCAACTCTGAAGACTCACCAACTTATACAAGTTGGTGAAAAGTCCATGCTTTTGTAAACCTTAGATTATGGTCTTGGGTCTGTAACTTCCTACTTTGTACCTGTTATCCCTTTTATAATAGAAAAGGATATGAGCTATGGCATGTCATAGTCACTAGTCAAAAGGCAATCTGCATTTTGACTCTACATTGATCTTGTTGTCTAGATTAGTGTTTCCAGATGGCTTTCATAGTATAGACGGTTGTGGGATGTAGTATAAAGTATCTCAGGTCCTTGTATTTCTTTTTATGCTTTGTAACACTTGTAATAGAACTTGAGAGCAATATACAACATCCTTGAAAACCATACTTCTCTGTTCTTGTTCTTAGTTCTGTCTCATTGTTTACTTATGTTCTTAGTATCATTTACAAACCCAGTTCCCCATTTGATTTATTAAGTGTTCTAAAACTCTCCTCATTATGAGACTGATTGTATTGACCACCCTTTAACCGGTCTTGCAATTGGTATCAGAGTATTTTAGGCTCTTGATTGTAAGATCTCACCATCTTAAATCCCTTTAGTTTCACAAAATACTTAACATCTCAAATGGCAGCTATCACAAAGGCTGATATGAAAACTGGTACTATGACAAAGTCTCTATTGATCACTCCTGATGACTTTGATACTTGGTGCCAAAGAATGAAAGGCTTCATCAAGTATCAAGACTCCAGGATACGGGGATCTATTGTCTATGGACCTCATGTACCATCCACCTCTTCAGCTGCTGCTGGTGGTGGTATGATACTAAAGGAAGTGGCTGATTATTCTGATGAAGACTGGAAGAAGATTGACATAGATCAGAAGGCCATGACCGCCCTCCAAACTACTCTTCCAAACTCTATCTACAGAGGCTTCAAGAAGTGCATGACTGCCAAGCAATTATGGGATGCATTGAAGCTGATGTATGAGGGGTCAAATGAAGTAAAAGAGAACAAGAAGGAAATCTTGAAAGTTCTTGAAGCAGCAGTTTGAGAACTTCACCTTCAAGACAGGTGAAACCATGACTTAACAGTACTTCAGGTATGTTGAGATTATGGATACTCTAATGGATATTATGAGGAAGTTTATGTCCTCTCTTCCCAGACAATGGACACATTATTATGAGGTCATTAAGAGGACTAAGAACCTAAAGACCCTTACTCTCACTGAATTGTATGGTATCTTCAGTGGCTACCAGATGGAGATGAACATGCAAAATCCATCTGGTAACTCCAACAATCAGTAGAGTTCAGCCCTTCGTGTGGTTGAAAGGGATTGCAGAGAACCACAGCATCATCTCATCTGCTACCTTGCCAACTTAAAAAAAGGTCCTTTTATCACCTTCCCGGAGACACCAAGAGAGAGCTACATCCAAGGAAGCCCATTCCAAGAGACAAGCTCTTCACAAGCCTTTGTGCCTACTGATGAAAGCTCAGGCAACTTTCTCTTTACCCTTGAAGATCTGGACTGTATCCATCCATATGATCTGGAGTATATGGAAATAGTCCGGCAGATGGCACTTCTCACTCACAGAGCCAAGAAGTTTTACAAGAGGACAGCGAGGAAGTTTTCTAGCAATGCAGCCAGTGGAAAGTTTGAGCTGGACAAAAGCAAAGTGAAGTGTTACAACTGTAACCAAATAGGACACTTTGCTAGAGGGTGCAAGGCACCAAAGACAAATGATGGCCAAGCACAAACCAGACCAAACTACATTGATGGAGCTCCCCAGAATGAAAAGCCAAAGCAGCAAGCTGCAGTTGCTGTTAAAGAAGGAGGCTTTGACTGGAGCTTTCAGGTTGAGGATGCATCTCCAAACCAAGCACTGATGACAGATCATGAAGAAGCCAAGGTATTGGAACATCTTTGTACACCTGAATGTCTTACTAAAGTTAACAGATATAGGTCCTATAACTTAGAGATGAGATCTGATCTTGAGTCCTTAAACATCTTAAAAGCTGATTTCAAAAGAGCTGAAAATGATTACAAACTTAAAATAGAAGATTTAGAGAAAACCATTTCAACTTTTAAGCGTGAACATACCAACTACAAGACTCCGATAAAAGATCTCATCACTAAGTTAACTAAATGCCGGCTGAGCTTGTGATCAGCAAAGCCAGGGCAGAAAAACGTGTTCTTGAAGAAGAGACCTTCAAGAACATGATATCCTCATCCTTGCATGCAAAAGTTTGTTATCAGAATAAGTAGGGACTGGGATCTACTAGGATAGCTCCTCCACACACTCTATTATTTGTAAGATCTCCAAGTTATGGAACTTGTGAAGATGAGCTTCCCCTCATAGACCCTATTGATGAAGAGGGTGAAGAGGAGATAGTGAAGGATGATTCTAAGAAGAGTAAAGAAGATCATCCTAAGAAGGGTCACTATTCTCCTGAGGAGACAAAAGAATCTGGGATGACCAAGTCTAAGAGGAAGAACTTAGTCAGGAAAGCCAAGAGGAGATCAAAGAAGGCTCAAGAGATCAAGGCCACTTTCAACGCTAAGCAAAAACAAGTGTTTATCTCTGCAGGATTCGAAGTGGTGAAGGCTGAAGACTCAACTATGAACTCTAATACCAGGAGTTCTAGTTCATGTCCAAATCAATCCAATAAAGAGAAGAAGGCTGATTAGCTATGTACCACTACTACACAGCCTGAACCATCCAGTTCCAAGAGCAAGCCTCTCCCTAAGAAGCTTGCTGCATCATCTTTGAAGATGAAGTTGGAGGTGGAAAGTGATCAAGTTCAGTCTTTCTCTCAAAAGAAGACTCTCAGAAGGAAGCAAATGGATTACATCTTGTGTGGTAGTACTTCTTATCTTGCTATGGATTGCATCTACAATCCTAAAAGTACTATTCATATGATCAAAGAGAAAACTTCTGAGAAGAAGAAGGAAAAGCTAGCTTCAGAAGGAAAATTTTTTCCCTTCAAAAGCTCCAAGGTGAAAAAGAAGACAAGTGAAAACTTGCCTTCGGAAGAAAATTTGGTCTCGGAAGAAAGGAATGCTTCCGAAGTACTGAAGCCTGTTGTAGTGAAAGCAAGATCTTCCAAAGGTCCAGTCTCCAAAACTTCAGAAGTTGTTAAAACTTCAAAGGTGTTGAAGGTCAAGTCCAATCTTTCAAAGATGGTATGGAAGATGAAGAAGACCAAGTGACTGAAAGTTCTTCATCAACAATAGCTAATGATCCTCAAAGCTTGAACATAGGATTAGTTACCATTACATTGTCTTCAGATCACTTTGAAAAGCCCAAGACCAATAAGGCTTGGGTTTCCAAATGTAACTAACCACTTCTTTTTTGTGTAGGAATAGCTAAAGACTAAGGGAAATGTATGGATCATTGATAGTGGCTATTCCAGGCATATGACTGGCAATGGTTCTTTACTTCAAAATTTTGAGAAAATTGATGGAGGGCTAGTTTAGATACTGGAGGTTACATTACAAGAAGGGGCATGGTCACAAATGGTAAGCTCAACATTGAAAAGGTAAATTTTGTCAAAGAGCTTAGGTACAATCTACTAAGTGTATCCCAATTTTGTGATCAGAGACACAACATGCTCTTTACTGAGCATAGGTGCATTATTCTCAAGCCTGAGGTGGTCATTCCTCAAGAGCATATCCTGCTTATAGCCCCCAGGAAAAGGAACATATACAAGATGGACTTGCAGGAAACATCTCCCACAGGAGAAGTTTCTTGCTTTCTATCTAAAGCAAATAATGATGAGTCTTTCCTCTGGCATAAAAGGATATGCCATGTAAACTTTAAAAAAAATGTATAAATTAATTAAGAATGATTTGGTAACTGGAATGCTAAAGAAAGAGTTTACAAGTGATGACCACTGTGTTGCATGCCTGAAAGGGAAGTAACACAAAGTGTCTCACAAGCCAAAGGAAAGGAATTCTATCACTACTCCCCTACACTTATTACATATAGATCTCTTTGGCCCCACCAATGTAATGAGTTTAGGAAGGACCTTATATTGTTTGGTGATCATAGATGACTTCATAAGATTCACTTGGGTCTTTTTACTTAGAACTAAGGATGAGACTCCTGAGATCTTGAAGAACTTCATTCTAAAAATTGAGAATCAATCTGATCACAAGGTCAACATTATAAGATATGATCAAGGAATGGAATTTAAGAACCAAATCCTTGATTCATTTTGTGATGAAAAAGGTATTACAAGACAATATAATGCTCCCAGGACTCCTCAGCAAAATGGTGTTGCTGAGAGGAGAAACAGGACACTTATTGAGGCTGCAAGAACCATGTTGTCTGACTCTAAATTACCTATCACCTTCTGGGCAGAGGCAGTCAACACAGCCTTCTATGTGCAAAATAGAGTTTTAGTAGTTAAGACTCATGGTAAGACTCCTTATGAGTTGTGGCACAAAAAGAGACCATTTATTGGTTTCCTAGGGTCATTTGGATGTCCTGGCACCATCTTGAATACCAAAGATCAAGTAGCCAAATTTGATGAGAAATCAGATGATGGACATTTTATTGGATACTCTTCCCAAGCTAAGGCTTATAGAGTATACAATTCTCAGAACTAGAGTAGTTGAGGAGTCAGCCAATGTGACCTTCAATAAGCACACTCCTAGTGTGAAAGGTTCTGGTCCTGATTGGCTATTTGATATTGGTTTAGTTACCAACTGTTTTAACAAATCTTGTGAGAATGTTTTAGGATCTACAGGTAACTTATCAACAGGAGATCCTGACCCAAGATTTGAGCTGAGAAAACCAAGCAAGAATACTACTTCAGCTCTAGTGGTAACTAACCCTGCAAGTAAATATCCTATCAGCACAAACAAGACAAATTCAGCTGATACATCTGAGATGCCTACAAATTCCAGCTCAGAGGTTCAAAACTTAGGTGAAGGAGCTTCAAATGTAGAAGGAAATGGAGGTGGTGACAGTGATCAAGAATTTCTTGATGCTGATAACCCCTCCATAGAAGACAACATAAATAATGTCACACACTCATTGGATCAAGCCTCTCTTGATAAGTGTGCTGATGTGGTGGGTGAAACTTCATTGCCAGATCTGATTTCTCTAATTTAGATCTTTCCAATCAATTTGTTATGATCCCTACACTCAGGATCCATAAGTCAAACCCCACCACAAACATCATTGGAAATGTTGATACAAGGGTTAGAACAAGAGGACAAACCCATGACAAAAATGTTTGTCTATACTCTTGTTTCTTGTCCCAGATAGAGCCAAAGAAAGTTGATGAGGCTTTGAAGGATGGAAGTTAGGTTGAAGCAATGCAAGATGAGCTGTTTTAATTCAAAAGACAAAAGGTTTAGAACCTATGTCCTCTTCCTTAAGGGAAGACTACCATAGGAACCAAGTGGGTTTCTAGAAACAAGATGGATGATAGAGGACTTGTCATCAAGAACAAAGCCAGACTAGTTGTTCAAGGATACACACAAGAAGAGGGAATTGACAACACAGATGTTTTTGCTCCTGTGGCAAGACTTGAAGCTGTAAGAATATTCCTGGCTTTTGCTGCATCCAAGGATTTCAAGGTCTACCAACTTGATGTCAAGTGTGCTTATTTATATGGGGTGATTGATGAAGAGGTGTATGTCAAACAACCACCTAGCTTTGCAGACCCAGATCATCCTGATTATGTCTGCAAGCTTGATAAAGCCTTTTATGGGCTGCACCAAGCTCCAAGAAAGTGGTATGTGACACTATCTCAGTATCTTTATCAACATGGCTACAAGAAAGGTACTATAGATGGAACTCTCTTCATCAAAGAAACGAGGAATGACTTAATGCTAGTTCAAGTATATGTAGATGACATTATCTTTGGGTCAACTAATCTAAAGCTCTACAAAGACTTTGAGAGGCTGATGAAGAATAGGTTTGAAATGAGTGCCATGGGGGAACTCAATTTCTTTCTATGAATTCAAGTGAAGCAAGTTGACAATGACATCTTCATAAGTCAGTCAAAGTATGTACAAGACATACTTACAAGATTCAATATGACTGATTGTAAGGTTGCTAAGACACCCATAGCCAGAAACCACTCCCTTGGACCTGATCTTGAGGGGGATTGTGTGGATGAACATCTCTACAGGGCTATGATTGGGTCTCTTATGTATCTCATAGCCAGTAGGCCTGATATCATGTTTGCCATATGCATCTGTGTAAGATATCAAGCCAATCCTAAGATGTCACACTTGGTTGCTATCAAGAGGGTTCTTAGATATCTCAAAGGTGCTCCCAAGCTTGGCCTTTGGTATCCAAAGAATTCTGACTTCAATCTGTATGCCTATACAGATAGTGACTATGGTGGCTGCAACATGACTGCAAAGTCTACATCTGGGGGATGTCAATTCCTTGGTGGAAGGATTGTCTCATGGCAATGCAAGAAACAATCCTGTGTGTCTGCATCAACTGCTGAAGCTGAATACATTGCTGTTGCAAGCTGCTGTGCTCAAGTGCTTTGGATTCAGAATCAGATGTTGGACTATGGATTCAACTTCAAAGAGACTCCCATCCACATAGACAACAACTGTGATATTTCTATTACAAAGAATCCTGTGCAGCACTCAAGGACAAAACGCATCAACATCAGGTATCATTTGATTAGAGATAATTTTGAAAAGGGATTAATCAAACTAATCAAAGTTAACACAAATGAACAATATGCTAATCTGTTCACTAAAGCTTTTGATGAACAGAGATTCAAATATCTTATATCAGCTATTGGGATGATTAACTTTCAGTAGATTTTCTTAAACTTAAATCCACTTTATTTCTAAAACCTATGTGTCCTAAGTTGTCTATTTTATCACCTTCATAAGCCCAGATTATTTTGGAAGAAAATCTTTAAAATGATATTCCTTAGATTTTTAAAAAAAATTCCAAACATATTTTTCTTTCGAAAGATTTCAAGTTGTCTTCGGAAGAAAATTATGTCATCATATCAAATAACTACTTATAATAAATTTACCTTCGGAAGAAATTCTAAGATATCTTCCGAAGCTTAAATATGCTTCTAAGTACTTACATGTATTAGAAGAACAATTTTCTTCCGAAAGCAATTAAGTCTCGAAAGATTTATTCTCTTTAGAATAAAACTCCCAAGTCTTAATCTCTTCCGAAACCAAACATGTATCCGAAGAAAAATTCTCTAAGTATTTTTCTTCCAAAGCAAAATTTTCACAAATCTTAAGAATATCTTTCGAAGCCAAATTGGCTTCGAAGCTTTTTCTTAAAACTTCCGAAGCAAAATTACCTTCGGAAGATTTTCAACTTCCAAGAAAACTACCTTTTTGGGCACCTTTTTCAGAGGTGGGACCGACATTCGGATTTCAAAGTTTATTCTTTTGCTTTAACTTTGTCTCAAATCCGTTTCATATATATTCTCTCAATGGTTTCCCCTCTTTCCACTATCCTCTTCATTTGCATTTTTCTCTAACCTAAATTCACCCACAAACCGCTTTTGTTTTTATCTTCCTTCTCTGTAAAGCTACCTCAAATGGCCAACCCTGATTGCAGAAACCAACCGATTTCTCCATGCATCTTCATAGGCAGCATAATCAAGTTGCTCCGTTAGACTCTGAGAAAGATCCTGGTTTCTCAGAGGTTTGCCGTTACCTTTCTTTGTCAAACTACTTCACCTCCCTCACCATTGATCCTCCTCTCTATAAGGATCAGTTGTTGGAATTCTGGAGGACCTGCCAAGAGGTCACCATGGATGGGGAGAAGGCACTGTCTGCCACAGTGCAGGGGAGGACAATCTTCATCACTTCGTCCTCCATAAACACTCATCTTCAGCTGAATGATGTAGAAGGTGATTTGTCATTTCCAAAATCTGCTATTAACCACTCCTTTGAGCAGATGAGCTATGAAGGTGACTTCTTAGTCAGGACCTTCAGAAAGGGGAAGGTCTCCTCTTAGTGGAAGTACCTCCTCCATGTAGTTATCCACAGCTTATCCAACAAGCATGGAGGTTGGGACCAGATTCCAGAAGACCTTTCCTTTATAGTCCATGGAATGGTTTAGGGGGTCAAGTTTAGGTATTCACAATTTGTTTATACCAATTTACTTGCAAACTTAGACTCCTTAGAGTATTACATGTTTCCAAGATATGTCCAACACATTCTCAATTGTGAACTGGGCTCACAGTTGAGGGGAACAAGTAATATTCTAAAATTGGGACAGATGAAGCCCAACATCTTCAAGACCATGAAGAAGCCAACTGTTGGCTTCTCAGGGGTAGAAACAACCCTTGTCCTAAAAAATTTAGAGCTCATTTCTCAAGGTGACAACCTAGCAGCACCAGCTAGTGCTGAACCCACACCTTCTACTTCTCAACCACCTATACAGCGACAAATAACCATCACTTACCAGAGAAAATCCAAACGAACCCTTACACATGCTACTCAGTTTGTGCAGGCCCCTATATCATCACCCATACAGGAGGAAGTGGACACTAGAGCTCCCACTTCTCCTGAGGAGCAAACCACTCCCATCTCACCAATGATCAATGCTGAGGTTCCTCATGCTCAGCCTGATGAGCTCACAACCTCCATAGCCTTAAGCCTTCACTCAGAGTCTCAAAACTCTAGTGAACAACCTTCAATGGACAGTTACCATCCCCAGCCTCTTGATCTAAACCAACCAATCCCAAGCCTTGAATTCTATGATGATGAAGACATGGGCTTTAGTGAGTATCATGATTCTCTCTTCTCCACCCCTACTCAAGGAGAGATGAGTACTCCTGTTTCTCCCATGTCTAGCCCATATCATCCACCTACTAATGAGGTGGATCTCCCTGAACCTGTTTAGGAGGTCCATATGGAAGAGGCTCTCACTTCAGCAAGTTATTACATCATTCAGACCTCAACCATGGCAACCCAGCCTCTTGACACTTCACTTGAAATTGTCATGATGCAAGGGAAATCCAACAGTCAAGAACAAAGTGTTGGTGATGAGCAAGAAGACCTTGGTCCTATTCTCTCATCCCCTTGTGATTCTTCTGATGAAGATGAGGGGAGTCTGAAACTAAAGTTGTAACAACTGACAAAAACATGCACCTATTTAGTCTCAAAGATAAGACACCTAGAATCTCAGGTGACTGTCTTACAAAGGAGGGTTAATGACCAGCAACTTAAAATCACCGATCTCAAGGGCAAATTAGCTGAGAGACCACTCAGGAGAACTCAACCAGGTTCATAAGAACCTATGGATGTGACAGACCCAACCCTTAGCTCACTTATGCAAGAAGGTGATGCTACCAAAAAGGGGGAGAAAGTCCAAACAATCACAAAACCTGAGAGTTCTTCACGGAGTATGGACTTTGAGGATTCACCAGCCTCACTTGCAATGGTCTATACTCAGCAACCTCCTTAAGTCTACATGGATGTGGACTCACTCATACAAAGTTTGTTTGAGGAGGATATTCCCAGAGCTATGCCTACCCCATCTCATCACTTTGAGAATCCAATCATAGGATGGAGGTATGACACTGATAGAAGATCTCTTGTCATCTTAGATCTCAGGATCAACAGGAAATTTTCAACTTTTTCAACATGAGTTTCTATGAGTGCATCCATCTGATTGATCTTCCACTTGTCAACCCAAGTCAAAACAGACAAGCTCCAAGATTAGCAGATAGGATTCAAGAAAAGGTCCTAGAAGAATTCAAGCTGAGATCAAGACTATATAGACAGAGGCTAGCAGGTGAGATTTTTGGTTAACTGGATGTTGAGGTCGACCCTAAGATTAGCTTCGAAGGGGAAGCCTTGACTGAAGGCCGAGAAGTTGAACCTGTGAACCTTGAGACAGGAACTTCTTCAGCACCCATTACCGTCAGTGAGGCACCGGCTGGTGAAAGTGCTTCACAACCTCTCTCTGGCCAGAGCTTGACTACTGAACCAAGCAATGAAGGCCAAAGCTCTCTCCACCCTAAGTCACCAAGGCCTGTGCGTGACAAAGGGAAGAGGAAAATAACCTCTGAGGAGACTGAGGAGAAGGGGAGAGAGAGGAAGAGGAAGCTAAAGGGAGAGAGTTCAAGAGGCTCTCCAGCCTTCATGGAAGTTGCCATCAGGGCCGCCCCCAGGCCAAATACTCAGAATGATAAGTTGAGGGCAGCCAGGCTAAACTACCTAGGGACTAGGAACTACAACATTGATGAACTCATATCTCTTCCCTTAGATGAACTAAATGAACTGGCTAAAATGGAATTGTCCAAGGAGAGGAAGGAGGTAGAGGATGCAGCATTGCTCCTCAAAATCAAGGAAGAAAGGAGACAGAAAAGGCTCTACAAGCATGCTCCTACCCTCTCCCCAGTTCAGGAAAGTCCTGAGAAAGAGGCTATGGCAACTGCACAACCTCAGGTAGACAAGGAAGCTAAAAGACCGAACATGATTAGCTACCTGAGTGCCACAGGTCTCTATCAGGCATATGCACTTCTTCCCTTATCATATGAGTATGTTAAATTTGATTATCTCAAGCAGCTAGAGCAACAAGTTACCAAAGAAAGAAAGGCTGCTAAGAGAAAACTAAGGAAAGAAGCTGCAAAGTCAAGAGCCATCATCCAAATGAGCCAAAAGAAGTCTGCTGACAGACGAAGAATGATGAGCTTCTTGAAGCTGTATGGATTCCCCGGAAGGAGGCTTGGTCCAATGTCTCTATCCACTATGGATGAGCATATTAGGGTGATCAATCAGAAGATTAAAAGGGAGAGCTTGTTGACTTGCATTCTCCACCAAGTCCAGATCAACCTGAGGTTGTCAAAGTTGAACCCCCTAAGACAGCACAACCTGGACCTAGGGCTGAATCTCAGCTAACTACATCTTCTGATCCATAGTAGGGTCCTCTTCACTCTTTTTCTGAACCTGTGAGAGAAGAGAACCCAACTAAGAGAGACAAAGTAGAACAACCTGGTGCTGAAGACCAGTCCTCTTAGTTAAAGACTTCAAAGAGGAGGAAAAGGATGGCCATGATGAGTGTTTCCAAGAAGAAGACCAAGGCATCCACCTCTACACCTCAGGATGAGTCAGAGAATCCTGAGGTAGTGCAAGAAGAGGCTGCTCAACCAACTCCAATTCAAGTAGAGCCTCTTGCAATTGGAGGACCCATCTTGTCCTGGACTTTTGCTGCTAATCTAGACAGATGGTATGTCATCAGAGATCAAGAAGGTCAAGATGTCTATTTCTGGAAAGACATGCTTGATCTTCCTCTACATGATCTCCATGACATGAGAAGATATTATGAGAGTCTGAGGGATCCTGACCAGATGATGAAGAAAGGTAAGGTCTTGATCCTAATGAGGACTATCAATATCTGAATAACTTCTCTGTTTTGGTAGCATCAGCCTAGGGGGAGTTTGTAAGGTTATATTAGACGATTAGAAGGCTGATGCAACCAAAGAAGCCAAAACAACCAATGAGCTTCCTATATGCATGCACTGATGTACAAGATAGAAGTTGCTTCGGAAGTTTTACACTCTCCACAGAAAATATTCCAAGTGTAAAATCTTCCGAAGCCAAAGTCCAAATCTTTTGAAGCCAAAGATGAAGTCTTCCAAAGCTTCAAAGACAAAGTCTTCTGAAGCCAAATGTTGTGAAGACTGATTTCTTCCAAAGACAGAGAGGACATGCTTTCTTTGATATACTTTTTCATAAATCTGAAATACTTAATGCTGCAACTCTGAAAACTCACAACTTATACAAGTTGGTGAAAAGTCCATGCTTTTGTAAACTGTAGATTATGGTCTTGGGTCTGTAACTTCCTACTTTATACCTGTTATCCTTTTTATAATAGAAAAGGATGTAAGCTTTGGATTCTCCAGAAGGAAGCTTGGTCCAATGTCTTTATCCACTATGGATAAGCACATTAGGGTGATGAAGCAGAAGATTAAAAAGGGAGAGCTTGTTGACTTGCATTCTCCACCAAGTCCAGCTCAACCTGAGGTTGTCAAGGTTGAACCCCCTGAGACAACACAACCTAGACCTAGGGCTGAATCTCAGCTAACTACATCTTCTGATCCATAGCAGGGTCCTCTTCACTATCTTTCTGAACCTGTGAGAGAAGAGAACCCAACTGAGAGGGACATAGTAGAACACCTGGTGCTGAAGACCAGTCCTCTCAGTTAAAGACTTCAAAGAGGAGGAAAAGGATGGCCATGATGAGTGTTTCCAAGAAAAAGACCAAGGCATCCACCTCTACACCTCAGGATGAGTCAGAGCATCCTGAGGTAGTGCAAGAAGAGGCTTCTCAACCAACTCCAATACAAGTAAAGCCTCTTACAACTAGAAGACCCATCTTATCCTGGACTTTTGCTGCTAATCTAGACAGATGGTATGTCATCAGAGATCAAGGAGGTCAAGATGTCTATTTCTGGCAAGACATGCTTGATCTTCCTCTACATGATCTCCATGACATGAGAAGATATTATGAGAGTCTGAGGGATCCTGACCAGATGATGAAGAAAGGTATGGTCTTGATCCTAATGAGGACTGTCAACATCTGAATAACTTCTCTGTTTTTGTAGCATCAGCCTAGGGGGAGTTTGTAAGGTTATATTAGAAGATTAGAAGGCTGATGCAACCAAAGAAGCCAAAACAACCAAGGAGCTTCCTGTATGCATGCACTGATATACAAGGTAGAAGTTGATTCGGAAGTTTTACACTCTCCACAGAAAATATTCCAAGTGTAAAATCATCCGAAGCCAAAGTCCAAATCTTTTGAAGCCAAAGATGAAGTCTTCTGAAGCTTCAGAGACAAAGTATTCCGAAGCCAAATGTTATGAAGACTGATTTCTTCCAAAGACAGAATGGACATGCTTTCTCTGATCTACTTTTTCATAAAGCTGACATACTTAACACTGCAACTCTAAAGACTCACCAACTTATACAAGTTGGTGAAAAGTCCTTGCTTTTCTAAACTGTAGATTATGGTCTTGGGTCTGTAACTTCCTACTTTGTACCTATTATCCTTTTTATAATAGAAAAGGATGTGAGCTTCGGATTCTCCAGAAGGAAGCTTGGTCCAATGTTTCTATCCACTATAGATGAGCATATTAGGGTGATGAAGCAAAAGATTAAGAAGGGAGAGTTTGTTGACTTGCATTCTCCACCAAGTCCAGCTCAACCTGAGGTTGTCAAGGTTGAACCCCCTGAGACAGCACAACCTGGACCTAGGGCTGAATCTCAGCTAACTACATCTTCTGATTCATAGCAGGGTCCTCTTCACTCTTTTTTTGAACCTGTGAGAGAATAGAACCCAACTGAGAGAGACATAGTAGAACAACCTGGTGCTGAAGACCAGTCCTCTCAGATAAAGATGACAAAAGGGAGGAAAAGGATGGCCACGATGAGTGTTTCCAAGAAGAAGACCAAGGCATCCATCTTTACACCTCAGGATGAGTCAGAGCATCCTGAGGTAGTGCAAGAAGAGGCTGCTCAACCAACTCCAATTCAAGTAGAGCCTCTTGCAACTGGAAGACCCATCTTATCCTAGACTTTTGCTGCTAATCCAGACAGATGGTATGTCATCAGAGATCAAGGAAGTCAAGATGTCTATTTGTTGGACCAAAAGAACCAATGAGCCTGATCAGAAAAACCTTTAAGTCCCACAGACATTACAACAACTGAAGTAGTCTGCAACAGCTGAAGACATCAACTGATAACAAGGTCTGAAGACAAAGTCTGAAGTGAAAGAGCTGAAGACAAAGTCTGAAGTGAAAGAGCTGAAGACAAAGTCTGAAGTGAAAGAGCTGAAGACAAAGTTTGAAGTGAAAGAGCTGAAGACAAAGTCTGAAACTAAAGAACTGAAGACAAAGTCTGAAGACAAAAGCTGAAGACAAAGACTGAAGACCAAGTTTCAGATGTTGTCACAACAGCTGAAGAAGACCTCTTCAGTAGTTGTGATGGTTTCCTTTCAGTAGTTTTATGTTTCTTGTATTCAGTACTTGTAGTTTCAGTAGTTTTAGTTTCATCTTGTACTTAGCATACTCTGAGATGTTCTCAGTTGTTGTGAACATTCTCAGTAGTTTGCTTACTTTCAGTTGTTTGTAATAATTCTGTTAGATGTCACTATCAAGTGACATCAGCAGACGTCACATTCCTCTATATAAGGAATGTTGACCTAATTGTAAGGTGCGCAGCTATAGCGAAACTTAGCAAAGCTTAGCGGCCGCCATACCGAAGCATTTGTGCATGAATGATATTATCCCTTTTGCAGAAAACCCTCTTTCTCTATAACCGTGTACTGTTCCATTGAATATCTATTGTGTTCTTGCTATATTTGTCTAATTCTTGTTCTAATTCCGCTGCGATTCAACTCTAATTGATCAAACTTAGATCACTGATCCTGACAAATGGTATCAGAGCGGGTTAATCATTGATCGGTTTAACAATTGATCATTGAAACTGCTATTTCGATATCTAAAGTTTGATCGAATTAGCATATTTGCAAGAATTGGTTATAGAGATTGGTCTTCTGCTGCTTCTGGTTAGTCAATTTGAGTTTCTTCTTGGTTCATACTGAGTTTGTTGTGTTTTTGTGCTAAATCTGTTGAAACTTGATTGAATTGGTTTGAATCTGAGAATGACTACTCCTTCTAATGACCCTCACAATACTGGCTCCTCAACCAAGCCTCCGATGCTGGTTAGGAGTGAGTATAACATATGGCAACGAAGAATGCTCCATCACCTGTCTGTTAACAGTTCAGGTTGTTGGACATCTGTGGTTCACGGTCCACACAAGCCTATGGTGAACAATCCGGAGACCAACCAAATGGTTCCGAAGAAGAAGGAGCAATACTCAGATGAAGATCGTAAACTGTTTGAGATTGATGCTAAAGCCCATGGAATTCTGGCCATGGCACTGCCTAATGAAATCTATTCTGGGCTTATGCATCATGAAACTGCTCATGACCTCTGGAATGCTTTGAAGGAACAATTCGGAGGAACTGATGAGGTCTTAGCAAACAACAGAGAAATCCTCGCCCAACAATATGAGACATTCTCTCATAGGAAGGGTGAGACACTGACTCAACAGTTTGAGCGTTTCTCCTGCTTGATCTCTGAGCTGAAAATGGTCAAGCATGAGTATACTAACAGCCAGATGAACAACAGATTCCTCAGATCACTGCCTGAGAGATGGGACACATACACCATTGTCCTACGCTCCAGTGCAAATCTGGATAGCCTATCTCTCACCCAACTCCATGGGAAACTGCTTACATTTGAAAGAGAGATAGAGCAGAAAAGGAAACTGGCATCATCAGGAAAGCTCACTGATGACTTTGTACCAGGGAACACTGCCTTGGTCGGTCATGAGTCAGAATATGCTGGATCAGAAAGCCATTATGATGAGCATATAGATTTCTCTTCAAACAGTTCTGATCATGCATTTGTTGGTGTTGACAGTCATTCTGGGTGTAATAGTGATAATTTATGCTTTATCATGGATGATTTGATGGGTATTGCTGATGATGATTTAGAAGAGATGGATATTTTGAGCCAAATGGCCTTGATCAATATCAGATCTCAAAAGTTCTACAAGAGAACTGGTAGGAAATTTCCAGGACTCTCTGGCAAAACCAAAGTTGGTTTTGACAAGAGTAAGTTGAGGTGTCACAAATGCCACAGGCTTGGGCACTTTGCAAGAGAGTGTAGATCAACTGGATCTAACTCCTCTGCACCCTTTGTGACCTTTCCAAGCAATAGTTCACAAAACAAAGGGCAACATCCTGCTAGTTCTGGTCATCACTCACAACCTCAATCTCCTGCATATTTTGTCCCTCAGGGTCCAATGCCATATCCATATCCCTGCTATTACATGCCACAGCCAAATCCAGTTCAAGTTCCTATAGCACAACAACCTCAAGCCCTACCTGAGCCTCAACCATCTCCATCACAATCTCAACCTCATCACAGCTTCTTCACACCAGGAGTTGTTGACTGGAGCAGCTCACCAGATGATCTTTCTGGTTTCAATGAGCAATTATTTGCTGGTGCTGGTCAACATGGTGGTGAACATCCTTTTGGGAATCTTGCTCTCATGGCCCTGGAGTCTACTGAGGGTTCCTGCTCCAATGCATCATCTTCACAGGTAACCCAGGTATCTTCTGAGGCTAAAGCCAAGTTATGTTCTGAATCATGCATAGCTGCCTTTGTCTCTATTAGAGAGGCAAATGTAGCTTTAATCAATCAAAATCTTGAGCTTGAGAAAACTATTTCCAAAAGAAAAGCTGAGTATGAGTTGCTCTTAATGACAAAGATGATGAGATTTACAAGCTTAAATGCCAACTTAATGATGAAAAGGCTAAGGTAGAGGTCATACTTGAGAACCACAGAAGTCTCAAAGAGACACTTGCAGCTACCCAAGTTGAGTGTGACCGCTGGGTAACATCCTGCAAGGGATTTGAAATGCTTCTCAGCAAGCAAACAGCTTCAAATGTGAAGTTTGGAATAGGTTACAATCATACTGCACCACCTACTGATTTTACTTCAAAATCAATAGTAAAATCTGAAGGTGAAAGTAATTTCCAAACCACATCATCATGTGATTCATCCTCAAATGATGAGGATGAAGTCAGTGTTAAGATCTCAGCAAATCAATTGCCTGATGGTTTAAATGCTGATAAACACATGAAGCTGAGCAATTCAGATGTTGTCCCTCAAAGTACTCCAAGTACTGAAGGGCAAGTCACAACATCTGAAAAGCATTTCAAATCTGCTGAAATAAAAGGATTAACAACTGCTGAGGAATCTATCATACGGTCTTTCAGGACGGATAGAGAACAGCTGAAGAACAAGTCTTCAGTTGTTACCGATCCTTCAGTACTTAACACAAGTACTGAAAGGAGGAAAGTACTGAAGATCACACCTTCAGTAGTTTCCACTTCAGCAGTTGATCAATCCAAGATGAAGAATAAGCCATGTGAAATATGTGGTAAATTCAATCATCTATCTGATGAATGCTGGTACAAAAAGGGTTCCAAACTCAACAGAGATAAGCTCATTAAAAAGAGATTAATAAAATGAAAAATGAGTTTGAGACCAAGTTTGTACCACAGTCATCTCAAACTGATAAACCCAAGGCCTCGCCAAAATCCAAAAAGAAGGATGGGGTTTATCAGAAAACAGCTGATAGTGTTCCTCATGATAAACATCAGACTAAGTCTGTGAATTTCAAGAAGGAGGAAATGGTGGGTCACAGGAACTCATCAAAAACAAGTACTGATGTGTCAAATGAGCTGAAGGCTTTAGCAACAAATCAGACACAACTTGTTATGATGGTTCAGCATTTGTTGGGGAGAGTTAACCAACTAGATGCACCTGTGATCAAACCACTGAAAAGGAAATCCAAGCCCAAATCTAAGAAATCCATTTCAGCACCATCTCCACCTTCATCAGCTGTTAATCATGAGAAACAAGTTATGGTTAAATCTGTTGATGAAAACAGACCCAAAACCAAAAAGGTTTGGGTCTCTAAAGCTAACTAGTTTCTTATGATAAATGCAGGGTTCTTCAGCATGCCAAAGAAGCATCTGGTATGTAGACAGTGGAGGATCTATGCATATGACTGGGAGCAGTTCTCTTCTTAATGACTACTCTCAAGGAAAGAAGGGATTTGTCTCATTTGGAAATGATGCTAAGGGTTACATCATCGGGAAAGGATTTGTGTCAAATGGAGAAATCAGATTTGATGATGTTAACCATGTGGAGAATCTCAAGTATAATCTACTGAGTGTCAGTCAGATGTGTGATAAAGGGCATGTTGCACTTTTCACAAGCCAGAACTGCCGGATTCTGTCTTCCAAAGTTCTGAGGCTGATTGACAAGGTATTGGATGAACATACTCTCCTGAAGGCCAACAGGATAGGAAGAGTATATGCCTTGGATTTGTCAAAGAAGATTGATTTAAAAGGTCATCCTTGCCTGTTCTCCAAGGCCTCTCCTCAGGAATCTAAACTGTGGCATAGAAGGCTGGGTCATGTTAATCTCAAAAACATGAATCAGCTGATCCACAATAGTTTAGTGAGAGGTCTACCAATAAAGGAGTTCCACTGTGATGAAACCTGCACTGCTTGTTTAAAAGGAAAACAACACAAAGTTTCATTCCCTCCTATAGAAGAACCAAAGTCCACTGCCTGCTTGCAATTACTGCACATGGATCTCTTTGGTCCTGTGAGAGTAATGAGCATGGCAAAGAAGAAATACTGTCTGGTAATTGTGGATGATTACTCCAGATTTGTATGGACCTTCTTCTTGCATTCAAAGGATGAGGCTGCTCAGACAATTATTAACTTTGTGTTGTATGTTGAGAAGCAGTATTCCCTATCAGTCAAGTGTATAAGAAGTGATAATGGAACTGAATTTAGAAACCATACACTTGATGATTTCTACCTTTCAAAAGGAATCAAGAGGCAGTATAGCATCCCAAGGACTCCAGAACAAAATGGAGTAGTGGAGAGAAAGAACAGGACCCTAATTGAAGCTGCAAGGTCCATGTTGGCTGACTCTGGTTTGCCACTGACCTTTTGGGCTGAAGCTGTCAACACAGCATGCTATGTGCAAAATAGAGCTTTAGTGAATCAGAGGTTGATGAAGACTCCTTATGAAGTTCTACATCATTTGGCTCCTCTAATTTCATTCTTCAGAGCATTTGGGTGTCCTTGTTACATTCTCAACACAAAGGATCAACTCCAAAAGTTTGATTCTAAGGTGGATGCAGGGTATTTTGTTGGGTATTCATCCACTTGCAAGGCTTACAGAGTGTTCAACTGCAGAACAAAGATGGTTGAAGAAACCTTGCATGTGAAGTTCAATGAATCTCCTAAGGACAAAATTCCACAAAACCCTGTGGAGTTGTTTGATCTGGACATACTGCAATATGTTCCTTATCAGCCTCCAGCTGTTGCAGATCATGTGAATTCATCACCTTCTGCAGCTAGTCATCCATCTGGTGGTACTGATGTTGATGATGATCCCAGTACTCACCTATTCAAGTTTAGTGATCAACTGCCTGAGTCTACTAAACTTGATGTTCCTGTAGCTTCAGTAGCACCATCCACAACAAATGCTGATGAGATTTCTGAATCCTCTACTTCATTTGACTTGCCATCTAATACTTGGTTTCAAGAATCTGGATCAACATCTGTTGCTGCTGAGCGTGCTACAAACACTTGCACAGATCTCATAGTGTACCAAGAGCTGAAGAATCACCCAATGTCTCAAATCATTGGTGATATCAATGCTGGTGTCTCAACTAGAAGTCAATTGTCCAACTTCTGCTTCTATGCTCTCTTCATCAGTCAGCAAGAGCCAAAGAACTATCATATTGCATTAAGAGACAATGGATGGGTTGATGCCATGCAGCTTGAGCTTCTTCAGTTCAAAAAGCAGCAAGTGTGGGAACTGGTTCCTCTACCCCCAGGTAAGTGTGCAATAGGCACTAAATGGGTGTTTAGGAATAAAACAGATGAAAATGGGCAAATTGTCAAGAACAAGGCCAGACTGGTTGTCCAGGGGTTTTCACAAGAAGAAGGTATTGATTATGATGAAACCTTTGCCCCTGTAGCCAGACTGGAGGCAATTAGATTGTTCTTAGCCTATGCTGCATTCCACAATCTTAAAGTTTTTCAAATGGATGTCAAAAGTGCATTTTTATATGGTAAAATAAAAGAAGAGGTTTATGTGTGTCAACCACCAGGTTTTGAGGATAATAAACATCCTGATTGGGTGTATAAACTTGATAAGGCTCTTTATGGGTTGAAACAAGCTCCTAGAGCCTGGTATGAAACACTGTCAAATTTTCTTCTTCAGAATAATTTCACTAGAGGCTCCATAGATAAAACTTTGTTCATTAAGAAAGTGGGTCAGCATAAGCTCCTTGTTCAAATTTATGTTGATGATATTATTTTTGCATCCTCTGATCCACAGTTGTGTGATGCATTTACAAAGTTGATGCAACAAAAATTCGAAATGAGTGCCATGGGAGAATTACAGTTCTTTCTAGGTTTGCAAATCAAACAAAAGGCTGATGGAACTTTCATTCATCAGTCAAAATACACAAAGAGTCTTTTGGAAAAGTTTGATTTACAAAACTGTAAGCCCTGTTCTACTCCCATGTGCAGCACCACACAACTGGATGCAGATCAGAAAGGTAAAGCTGTTGATGAAACACTTTACAGATGTATGATTGGGTCCTTGATGTACTTAACAGCTTCTAGACCAGATATTATGTTTGCAACTTGTGTTTGTGCTAGATTTCAGGCTGCTCCTAAAGAGTCTCATTTGATTGCAGTCAAGAGGATCTTTAGATATCTGCAAGGTACTCAATCTCTAGGTCTTTGGTATTCCACTGGGCACTCTTGCAAATTAGTTGCTTTTTCTGATAGTGACTATGCAGGGTGTAAATTAACTAGAAAATCAACTTCTGGTGGATGTCAATTCCTAGGCAACTGTTTGGTTTCTTGGCAGAGTAAGAAACAAACATCTGTTGCTACATCCACTGCTGAAGCCGAGTACATTGCTGCTGCAAGTTGTACATCTCAGGTACTCTGGCTTCAGAATCAATTATTGGATTATGGCATTACAGAGACTAAGACTCCATTACTAATGGATAGTGCTTCAGCTCTTTGTATTGTCAAGAATCCAGTCCAGCACTCTAGGACCAAACATATTGAGATCAGACACCATTTTATTAGGGATTGTTTTGAAAAAGGTCTGATTGATCCAAAGTTTGTTCCTAGTGCTGATGAGCTTGCAGACATATTTACTAAGCCTTTGGACAGTTCAACTTTCCAAAACCTAGTGTTAAGGCTTGGTATGCTGCAGCTAGAATAAGTGACAACTACTGATGATCTCAGTCAACAAGTACTGATGAGCATTCGTATACTATTGTCACAAATAAGTACTGATAAGTTCTTTTATCCTCAGTAGTTTTCATAACTACTGAAGACTAAATTACTTAAAAGTACTGAAGTACTCTATCTGTTGAAAAGAACTGATGTGGTTACAACTACTGATGTAGTTACAACTACTGATGTCAGTATAACAGATAAGTACTGATGACCAATGAAACGTCTGAAAATCAGACAAAAAGTCTGATAAGTGTTGAGGTCAGAATGAAACAGCTGATGAGCTAAGAATTGACGACAACAGCTGATGAGAAACTTTTCTCTTCAGTTGTTTCTACAACTGCTGTTTCACTTCATACAACTGAAGCCAAAACCATGTCTTCAGTAGTTTTACAACTACTGATGACTAACACCAAATCTTCAGTTGTTTACAACACCTGAAGCCAAAACCATGTCTTCAGTAGTTTCACAACTACTGATGACTAATACCAAGTCTTCAGTTGTTACAACTTCTGAAAGTTAATACCAGGTCTTCAGTTGTTTTCAAACAACTGATGACAGCACCAACACTTTCAGTCGTTTTATATCAGCCTTTTCTTACCCTATAAATACCTAAACCTAATTTCAAACGTTTCATTAGCCGTTTCATGTCCTTCACTCTCTCAACAATGGCGACCATGAAACTCAAACCCAGACACAACTGTGTTGCCTACCTCTCGAAATCGGCCTTTTGGAACAAATTTGATAATGCCATCGATCTTATGGTAGATTCCCAGTACCGAACCGCTTTTCTTCTGAATCCTACCATATACCCCGATTCCCTAAGCCAATTCTGGACCAACGTCTCTGTGCAAACTGGTGAGAATGATCGCCAAATCACTCTCCAGTCGTTGGTTAACCAGAAACAGGTGGTCATCACTCCAGACATCATTCGACAAACCCTAAATCTACATGATGCCACCTGTGTCACAGAATACCCGAAAGGCACAACTGATATGTCTTTCATCAATAACGGGTATGAAGGAGACTTAAGTGCTACCACCATTCTGAAGAAGCACTTCCATGATGCTGAACGTCTTATATTCCACATGGTGAATGTCTGCCTTGCACCAAAAACCTCCTCATGGGATCAGATGTCCTCCCGATGGCAACAGGTATTATACTCTATCTTTGAACGACAAAATCTAAATTTTTCTGAGATAGTTTTCATGGAACTAAAGGATCTGGCTTTGAAACCTGTGGCAAACAGATGGATATTATATCCCAGGTTTCTCATGGCCATAATTTTAAATCAGCTAAAATCAGACGGCCTTGTTGGCCTTGGAGTCCCTGCTCCGGCTGTATTGCCTGAAGTATACTCCAGGCACAACTCTGACCCTACACTGAAAGGGGCTGCCCGGCTGCTAAAACCCAAGCAGCGGGAACCCACAGCCTCCACTTCCAGATCCAAAGTCCCCACCAAACCCAACACCAAAAAGCCCAAAAAGGCTACTCAGGGAGATGAGTCCCCTGAGGATGCCCCTGTACCACCAATACAGGAAACACTTACTGGTTCTAACCCCCCAGTAGTGTCAAAGACTCCACCAGCCCTAGCCGCTCAGGCATCCTCTCAACAGGATCCTGATGCAACCATAATTGGGGATACCACAATGCTGGAACCTATCTCAATTGAGAAGGTTACCATTGAAGAGCACCAGTCACCCCGGGTGCAATCTGCTTCAAACCTATCTCCAAATGCAACCGCCCCTCAAAGCCCAACCATTATAGTTGCACAAGTGCTGAGTCAGCTGCATTCCTCTCCTCCTCCCCAGAAACCAATTACAATGGGGAGAACCTCAACAGCTGAGGAAGAGGACCAAAATGCTGCTGATAACCCACAGCACAGGGGTTATAATGTTCAATCTCCCCGTGTAGAGGAGGAGGTTAGAACATCTGGTGAGGCTGCCACTTCTACTGATTCAGCAAATGAACAGGATGCAGTTGGTAACATCTCTAAGACCTCACCAGAGGCAACTGCCGATGAAGGACTCAGTCCTGAGGCAGGAAGTCCCCAGAACCAAGAACAAGGGGCACATGCTACAACTGATCTACACTCAGGGCATGTACATCCTGATTCAATCAGGAGGTCAGGTGATTCAGCAAAGACTGATGATGACCTGGGCTTTTTCTTCGATGTCTTAGCCCATAACACAATCCTTGAGGCTGAGGTGAGCAGACTCAAAGAACTGCTTGCCAAAATGTCTCAGGATCAAAGTCCATCTGCCCCAATAAACCCACAGATGGCACCTTCATCTGAAGGTTCACCAAACACTCAGCCACTACACTCAACTGAGCCACCAGCCACTGCTTTTGGCACCACCTCTCAGGGACAGAACCCCTCTGAGCAGATGGTTGCTACCTTTCAACATTCCTTACCTCTCATCACTCCCATCATCAATGAGATTGTGCATAAAGCCATTGATGAGAGGATCTCCTCAAATCTACAAACACTTGTTGATGATGCTGTGCAAAAGAAGCTTTCTGCCATTCAAACCCCTGAACCCAATGCACCCAAAAAGGGGGAGTCTAAGGCAGTGAAAGAAAGAAAGAGAAAGAGAGTGGAAGATGAGAAACAACAAGAGAAAGAAAAGGAGTTAGAAAAGGAAAAACAGCTGATCACATACAAGAGAAAGAAAAGTGCTGAAACTCAAAAGCCTGATGAAGAGAAATCATTGGAAGATCTGATTAAAGAAGCTGATGAAGCTCACAGCAGATCAATGGACAGAATAATAGACCAACTCTTCAGACAAGGCTTTGATACAGCTACATTAGACACTGAGATCAGAAGGCTGGAGATTAAAGAGATACAAGAGAGATGGGCCAGTTACAGTGTGATGGAAAGGGAGAGGTTGGAGATAATGATCAGGTTTATTGCAAAATACTTGGGAAGATCATTAATTGAGATTAAATCATGGACCAGAGACAGTATTCTGGCAATAACCACCAGAATCTGTGCTTCTGAAGCATTCAATAAGGGGTTGATTATCGAAGCCTTAGATGAAGCAGGTGCTGGGAAGAGAACTGATATGGCCAAGCTTTCCAAAGCCAAACTTACCACAAAAATGCTAGATCAGCCTTCCCAAACTCCCACTCAAAAACAACCAACCCCACAACTCTCCAAACCAATCCCTAAACCTAAACTTAAACCAACTCAACCCTCAAAACCAACTCCCTTACCCCAAAAACCACCTCAAACCACATCCAATGATGCACCCAGAAGGAGGAGAAGGGTGTTGAGGATGGAAGAAGAAGAAGAAGATGATGATGAAGAAGACAGTCTGCCAATCTCTGCTGTTCTAAAAATACCTGAGCCCAGAAGTCAACAAATGATCACACCAGACTTTCAGAGGCAAATGGTGAAAGTTAAGATTGAAGAAGAAGAACAGCAGAAACAGCACGATGAGCAACTTTTGAAGATGGTTGACAAAGAGTTTCCTCAGTCATCATCTATACAAGCCATGAAGAAACACGCTCAAAGGCTGTATGCTCTCAGGTATACCTTTCAATATCAAAAGGAGAGAGTAAGGATTTGGCCAGACCCCAGGGTTAGTTCTAGAATTCATAAGAAATCCATACCAAGTAGATACAATGGCCAAGTGAGAAAGACCATAGATGCTGTTATTATGTTGGCCATTGTAGTCTCACCCTGGGAGATACTTGAAGACTTCAAGAGAGCCTACAAGTCAAAGATGACCCCTCAAACTCTAATGGAGAACAAAATGGTCAAGAAGGGGTTGTTATACAAGAGGCTTGAAGAGATCAAGAAAAATGAACTCCAGTTGTTATTAGAAGGGACTCACCCAGATGAATTTGCTTACAGAGAGATAACAACTGTTGAGTTGAAAAATGGAAAGACGGTAAAGTACCTATCAGAGTACTATGGCCCAGAGTTCTTCTTCGAAGGAGAAGCAGAAGAACTCACTAAGGAGGAACAAGTTGTTCTCCTTGAGGCCTACGTCAGAGAGTCTTATAGACTCATCAATGGGAAGTAGGTTTCATGGTTGGGATAACAGCTCTGTGTCCAGTTCCCCAAGACAGAGTTCCCTTCCATCCTTTGACATTCACATCTACTGAAACCTGTTCCCTGGCCTGTGCTTATCTGATATCTCTGAAGCTGATCAAGAGAGTATTTCTGCCAAGAATAAGTGGGACCTCAATAAGCTTAAAGGTTTTGGCTGCATTGGTTCAGGGGGAGTTTGTTGGACCAAAAGAACCAATGAGCCTGATCAGAAAAACCTTTAAGTCCCACAGACATTACAACAACTGAAGTAGTCTGCAACAGCTGAAGACATCAACTGATAACAAGGTCTGAAGACAAAGTCTGAAGTGAAAGAGCTGAAGACAAAGTCTGAAGTGAAAGAGCTGAAGACAAAGTCTGAAGTGAAAGAGCTGAAGACAAAGTCTGAAGTGAAAAGCTGAAGACAAAGTCTGAAGCTAAAGAACTGAAGACAAAGTCTGAAGACAAAAGCTGAAGACAAAGACTGAAGACCAAGTTTCAGATGTTGTCACAACAGCTGAAGAAGACCTCTTCAGTAGTTGTGATGGTTTCCTTTCAGTAGTTTTATGTTTCTTGTATTCAGTACTTGTAGTTTCAGTAGTTTTAGTTTCATCTTGTACTTAGCATACTCTGAGATGTTCTCAGTTGTTGTGAACATTCTCAGTAGTTTGCTTACTTTCAGTTGTTTGTAATAATTCTGTTAGATGTCACTATCAAGTGACATCAGCAGACGTCACATTCCTTATATAAGGAATGTTGACCTAATTGTAAGGTGCGCAGCTATAGCGAAACTTAGCAAAGCTTAGCGGCCGCCATACCGAAGCATTTGTGCATGAATGATATTATCCCTTTTGCAGAAAACCCTCTTTCTCTATAACCGTGTACTGTTCCATTGAATATCTATTGTGTTCTTGCTATATTTGTCTAATTCTTGTTCTAATTCCGCTGCGATTCAACTCTAATTGATCAAACTTAGATCACTGATCCTGACACTATTTCTGGCAAGATTGGCTTGATCTTCTTCTACATGATCTCCATGACATGAGAAGATATTATGAGAGTCTGAGGGATCCTGAGCAGATGATGAAGAAAGGTATGGTCTTGATCCTAATGAGGAGTGTCAACATCTGAATAACTTCTATGTTTTGGTAGCATCAGCCTAGGGGGAGTTTGTAAGGTTATATTAGAAGATTAGAAGGCTGATGCAACCAAAGAAGCCAAAACAACCAAGGAGCTTCCTATATGCATGCACTGATGTACAAGGTAGAAGTTGCTTCGAAAGTTTTACACTCTTCACAGAAAATATTCCAAGTGTAAAATCTTCTGAAGCCAAAGTCCAAATATTTGAAGCCAAAGATGAAGTCTTCCAAAGCTTCAAGACAAAGTCTTCCGAAGCCAAATGTTATGAAGACTGATTTCTTTTGAAGACAGAGAGGACATGCTTTTCTTGATCTACTTTTTCATAAAGCTGACATACTTAATGTTGCAACTCTAAAGACTCACCAACTTATACAAGTTGGTGAAAAGTCCATGCTTTTGTAAACTGTAGATTATGGTCTTGGGTCTGTAACTTCCTACTTTGTACCTGTTATCCTTTTTATAATAGAAAAGGATATGAGCTATGGCATGTCATAGTCACTAGTCAAAAGGCAATCTACATTTTGACTCTACATTGATCTTGTTATCTAGATTAGTATTTCCAGCTGGCTTTCATAGTATAGACGGCTGTAGGATGTAGTATAAAGTATCTCAGGTCCTTGTATTTCTTTTTATGCTTTGTAATATTTATAATAGAACTTGAGAGCAATATACAACAACCTTGAAAACCATACTTCTCTATTCTTGTTCTTAGTTTTGTCTCATTGTTTACTTATGTTCTTAGTATCATTTACAAACCCGGTTCCCTATTTGATCTGTTAAGTGTTCTAAAACTCTCCTCATTGTGAGACTGATTGTATTGATCACCCTTTAACTGGTCCTGCACACATGAACAAGTCATTTATCTTTATTACACGGGTTAATAGACAAATTCATGAGTTCTTTTGTAATTAAAATTTGAAAAGACTCTTTTTAACGTGTAACGCCCCGAAAGTCGAAGCGAGTAATTTAATAATAATGGGCTTAGTTAAAGGTTATTTAAAATAAATAAGATGAAGAATGTATTATGGGCCAAATTAACCTTATGGGCTAAGGGATTGAGGTGTTTAAGGGCCTATAATCAGCAATTAAACAACCCTACTCAGCCCCATTCTTCCCTATTTGCAACCCAAGCCACCAACATTCTAGAGAGAGAGAGAGTAGAGAAAGAAAGTGGAGAAATCAAAGATTGAAGTGGCATTGATTAAAGGATTGAAGATTTGAGTGTTAGTGCATCAAACAACAAGAAAAGAGCAAGAAATCCAGGTAAGATTCATTATCTAAACACCTATTTAGATCAGATCTGGATTCTAGGGCTTTGGGTTTTGAAAAGTTGCAAAGAATCATATAAAGGTGACATTTTTACGTATGAAATCATGTAAAAAGCTTAGATATAGTTTCATGGATGAAAAATAAGGATTTGGATGTAAAAAGTTGAGATTTTGGGTTAAAAACGAGCTGGAACATCATTTTTATGCGTTCTGAGAAACTATCAGTTCTTTATGCGAAACTGTGGATTCATCATACGAAATTAAGGCAATCTCCTTCCTGCGAAACTATAGTTTTGCAGGTAGTTTCGCAAATGCATAGGTAGACCAGCAGGTTTAGCGAACCTAGGAAATTCCAACGAAAGTTGGGCGAAACCGCATGCGAAACTGCATGAGAAACTGTATGGGAAACTGCATGCGAAACTGCATGCGAAACTACATGAAAAGTGGATCTTAATTGATGTTACCCGGGCCTGTATGATGATGAAAAGTCTTGCAAGCAAAATGTATGGAGGTTCACAACCAATGGGTTGTTAGCTCAACTGTGTGCGGCTTTGATAGCCCATGAGGATGCACATTAGGGGTCTAATCCTCGTGATTAACCATGTTAGGTCTAGATCTTTTGTATAGGTTTAGATGATGAATCATTTCTTGTAATGAACTTCTGTAATTCTTTATTATTTTGTAATGCATGAAATATATTAGAGAGTTTGTTAGGTTATTGAGGGAGATCGATACAACTATAAAGAGACATATTCTTCGTATCAAGATCAAGCAGTCAATCAATCAATCACCCAAGAAAAATAGCAAAACAGCAAGAACATCAAGAACATCATTGGAGATCACAAGATCACCAGAGCATCATAGCAATTGTAAACGATTGTGTTTTAATGAAAAACAATTGAAACAAAACTTTTGTTGCATTATATTATTTTGCTTTCAATTTGTTTTATATTTTGTTTGTCGATTTCACTTTCACAAACAATTAAATTAAAAATCAAATATTGATAATTCCGCGATCTTTATTTTTTCAACAAAACTGATAATTCCTGATTCGATCCTTGGATTCACAGGTGGTATCAGAGCTTCATGCTCATTGATCTAGATCAATTGATCTATCAGTTTGATTATTTTAATTGGTTGTTTGTTTCATCAAATCATCAAAAACTTGCTTTATCGATCATTATTCACTGTTCCATTGCTCAATTAATTTCGATTTGCATTAGAATCTCTTTTGATTCGTGGATTTGTGTTATTGTTCGATTTCTCAAGGTTGTTTTAAACAAAACCATCATCATCTAACATCATAATTTCAAATTAACCAGAGAATATATTGAGTGATTTGACTGATTTTGAGCACAACTTCTTATTTAACTAAGAGTGTGTTATGAATTAGTCCATTCACAACAGAAGTCATTAATTCCAAGGAATTTTTGTGTTAGTTGATTTGATATCAATATTATCACTGATTTGATATTGCCGTGTTAGTGTGTTTGCATTGTCTATACTCTGTCATAGGATATTAGATTAATTGATAATTTTGATAATTAATAGCTATAATCAACATGAGCAATTCAGTGGTTGGAGCTTATCAACCTCCGAAGTTGGATTTCAAATCTGATTTCAAAACATGGAAAATCAGATTCAAGAATCACGTTAACTATACAGATTTTGATTTATGGGTGTCTATTACTGAAGGTCCTTACATTCCACCTGCTTTAGGACTTGATTATAAAAACAACAATTAGCCCATAAGTCTGAAAAATCTGTCACCTAATGATGCCAAGAAAGTCAAAGTTGACATTAAGGCCTATAGTATGCTTACTATGGCTTTACCTGAAGACCTACTAATTAGGTGTGAAGCATACAAGACAGCTAACTCATTATGGAAAATTCTTCACTTTGTGTGAGGGAAGTGATGAGATTAGAAGCATCAGGAAGGATACCCTGCGTTCACAATATGCGACATTCTATCATATTTAGGGTGAATCCGTCCCTCAACAACTCCATAGATTTATGCAACTTGTTACTGAAATGAATATTCTTGAATTGAAGTACAGTAATGAGGAACTGAACAAAAAGATGTTACATACCTTGCCTGAAAGCTGGACACAAACTGTGTCTATGTTCAAAAATACCATTGATCTAAAGGCAATTGGACTATATACTTTGGTAGCCAAGGTAGAAGCATTGGAGTTGGATGAGAAAACAAGGAACAAGAGTGTTAAAGCATCAATAGTACCATACCAATTCAAAGAAGCTAAGGGTGTTGGAAGTGCTTTTATTTCCAATGAGGATGATGGAAGCTCTTGTGCTGAAAGTGATGATGAGAAGAAGCTGGTTTCTATACAGCAAAGACTTCTAAATCTAGCTTTCAAAGCAGTTTAAGCAAGAAAGCAAAAGGGAAAGCTAATGATTCTAAAAGTTCAGCAGCAAAGGGATCATCTAACAACAAAAGCAACAACAAATCTGAACCAATCACTATGGTTCTAGAAACAGAAGAACAGAAAGCAGCATTTGCAGCATTTAGTTCAAGCTTTCAAGCTTACATGGGTAGTACTCTGACTCCTACTCACATCTATCAATAAGACCTGGAAGAACTTCATCCTGGTGAAGTGGAAGAGATGGATCTACAATGGCAAATGGCCATGATTGCTTACAGGGCCAATATGTACATGAGAAGGAACAAAGGACTATCTGTTGCAGGAAGAACAATAAAGATTGGTGTTGACAAATCAAAAGTGAGGTGTTACAAATGCAATTTGTATGGAAACTTCTCAAGGGAATGCAACAGAAATCAGCAATCAACAACAGACACAAGAAAACCAAATCAGAGAAGCTTCAAGCAACCTCAGCTAACAAACTCATCTCCACCAGCCATAGGTTCTTCAACAGGTACTAGTAACTCTAAAGAAACTGGTTTGATTATTTTGCAGGATGGAACTTGTGATTGGAGCATGTATGAGAAAGAAGTGCAAGAGGAAAATCAAGCACTGATGGCAAACTTGGAAAATAAAATTCCACCCATGGCCAGAGAGGTAAGGGACAGGTTATGTTCACCAACATGTGTTGAAGAGGTAGAGAGATACAGGGTCCATGCTTAACAATTGGCTGATAAAGTCAAAGAAACAATGATTTTAAATGAATCACATGTAAGAGAACATAAACTGTATCAGGTTAAAATCACTTCCTTGCAAAAGGATTTAGATAAACTTGTGTCTGAAAATTATAATCTGAAAGCACAAGTTGAGCATCTGACCACCTCTTTAACCAAGTCCATGTCTGATCATGCATCTACTGAAGTGAAACTTCAGAAGTTCCAATTGTCATCACAGCAATATGAGAAACTATTAAACTCTCATATTGAATCAAAGAACATGTATGGGTTGGGATTTAATGCTGTTGCACCACCAGTAAATGATAATTACACCACACTACCTGAGTCAATGACAAACAGTTTATCAAATCATTTTGTGTCAAGCACCAAAACTGAATCAAAAGTTGAAAATAATGAAGTGGTAAATGGTGAAGATACTGAAATCAGTGAAACTGATTCATCTGAATCAGAATTTTCAAAGCAAAATGAATCAGAATTTGACTTTGATGATTGTGATGATCTGGATGAGGTTGATGAGCCTAATGAACAAGAATGTGTTGGGTTTGGTAAGGGAAAGAATGTGGTAATTAAACCTATAATTCCCAAAGTTCTTAAAGAGAGCAAGCTACCTTATCCCCCAAAACAAAGAAATTTGTTGAAGACCATCTACACAAGAATTGGTCAGCTTAATGAAGGAATTCAGGAGCTCAACACATAAAAGTCAGTCAGCAAAAAGAACTACTGAGGAAGAAGAGAGAAACACTTCAGCAGAACACCTGCAGAAGAAGAAGACTGGTCCTCACACATCCGTAGAAAAGCAAAGGAAAATTGCTCCAAAGTCAACTTCCATAGAAGATCTGCGGAAGAAGCATTCATCTGAATCAAAACAGTCATCCGTAGAAGATCTACGAAAGAAGAAATCATTTGCTGAATCACAAACTGTCAAGGAAGTAAAGAAACAACAAAGAGATGTGAATCCTAAGCAACAACAAGAAGATACTTCAGCTGCAAAGATTGAAAGAATATTGAAAAAGAAGCAGAAGAAGACAGTGAAGTCTGATAGTGAAGCTAAAGAAAAATACTATAAGTGGTGTGACATGTATAATCACAACACAGAAGATTGTTATTTCAGCAGCTATTGTTCCATATGTAATATGAACAATCATATGACTTTTGATTGTTACTTCAATAACACTATGCTATTTGCAACAAGAAGAATCATTCTACTCAAGAATGCTACTTCAACAAGAAGAACAAATGTAAAGTGCCGAAGAAGCAACTATCTGAGAATGATGATTTAGACTCACAATCTTCTGAGAATGAAGAATCAAAGGTCTCAAAACAAAAGAAGCAGCAACCAAAACAAAAGGTGCCAAAGGTCAAGAAGCCAACATCTGCTGATGATCAAACAAAGAAGAAGAAGGAGAAGCAACACTATCAAAGCAAGACTCCTCACAAGAAGGTAGTGTTGCAGGAAGATGAAGCCTTCTTTGATCACTTTAAACAGGGTAATCATGTACCACAATCAAAAACAAAAGATGCTGACACTTTTTCTAACAAAATGTCATCTTCAATTTTGAAGAAAAAGATACGCAAGGAAGAAGTGATAGTGAAAGTGACTATGAATCAAGATCAAAGTGCTTCAAGTCCATCTTCAACAGAATCATCCTCACCCCAAATAGAACATAACGAATCAATTAAGACTAAAACCAATTTTGAGTCATCTAGGCTCATTCATAATAGAGTAACTATTCTAGATAACAAGGGTAAGCCCAAGACCATTAAGGCTTGGGCTCCACTTTTTAATTGATATCATTATTTTTGCAGGAACATCCATGGAGGACTGACAACAAGTGGTATGTTGACAGTGGTTGTTCCAGGCATATGACAGGAAACTGTTCACTCCTCCATGATTTCAAACATAAAAATGCTTCATATGTGGCATTTGGTGGGGATAAGAAGGGAGGTAGAATTGTTGGTGAAGGAATGGTAATAAATGGAGTACTCAAATTTGAGAAAGTTAATTTTTGTGAAAATTTACAATACAACTTACTCAGTGTATCTCAAATTTTTGATCAAAATTATACCACTTTATTTGATAACTCTTTCTGTTACATTCTTAAGCCAGGTTTTCAAGTCCCAGCAGATTGGATCATTCTTAAAGCACCAAGAAAAGGAAACACTTATGTTTTGGATACGAACAACACCTCTATAACAAGCAATGAAACCTGCCTGATTTCTAAGTCATCAGAAGATGAAGCTCAACTGTGGCATAGAAGAATGGTTCATTCAAACATGAAGAACATGAATAAGTTGGTCAAACATGACTTAGTCATTGGCCAACAAACGGACTAAAGTCAAATTCATTTGGGGTTCCCAAGAAAGAATTTTATTGTTCAAATCATTGGTCATCATGTTTCAAAGGTAAACAACATAGGGTGTCACACAAGTCCAAAACAATCAACACAACCATAACACCTCTTAAAATGCTACACATGGATCTTTTTCGTCCAACCATTGTTTTGAGCATTGGTAAAAGGCAATACTGTTTGGTGATTGTTGATGATTTCACTAGATTCACATGGGTCTTTTTCTTAAAACATAAAAGTGAAACATCAGAAACATTAATGGAGTTTATCACTAAGATTGAAAACCAACTTGATATAAAGATCAAAATCTTAAGAATGATAATGGATCTGAATTTGTTAATCATGTTTTAGATTTCTTTTGCAATAACAAAGGCATAGCAAGACAATTCAGTGCACCAATAACTCCACAACAAAATGGAGTTGCTGAAAGAAGAAACAGGACTCTAATTGAAGCAGCAAGAACAATGCTAGCTGATTCACAGTTGCCTATCATATTTTGGGCAGAAGCAGTGAACACAATATGCAATGTTCAGAACATAACTTTAATTGTCAAAGAACATAATAAAACACCTTATGAACTTTTGTTTAAAAGAAAACCTTGTATAGGCTATCTTAGAGCTTTTGGGTGTCATGTGTCAATTTTAAACACCAAAGATCAATTAAGAAAGTTTGATGAAAAAGCTTATGATGGTTTCTTTGTTGGTTACTCATCAACATCTAAATCATATATAGTATACATTCCTCATCATAATATTGTAGAAGAAACACCTAATGTATCTTTTGATGAATTCTTATTTCCAAAATCTGTAAAAGGTTCATCTTAGTTGTTTGATATAGATGCATTAACAAATTCATTTAACTCTGGTTATTTGAATGTTGTAGGTCTTGCGGATACATGTTATCCTTATGTACCTCCAACTTTGAGAAGTTTCATTGTTAGCTGATCCTCTAAGATTACCCTACACACATACTTCAAATGTTGTTGATACAGCCCTTCATCTCAAACAAGCAATGAAAACACTGATGGACATGGAATTTCAACTTCAGCAAAAGTCAACAATGCATCCGTAGAAGTTCTTTACACATGTGTAGATGTTCCATCTACTTCCGGAGATACTTCATTGCCTTCAACTGAAGTTCCAAACTCATCAGAAAACATTCCAACAACATTCACATCTGCAGATCAACAAACTCCTACATCCGTAGTTGTTCCTGTAGCTGCTACGAAAGTTGTAACTACATCTGCAAAACACAAAATCATGAAGATGGAGTTCATTCAGCATCAGAAGGCTAAAATGATGAGGATCTTAATCACTTTGTTGATTCTCCATCTCTGCTGGGTCCATCTCCATCAACCAACATTACCAATTTGGAATCATCCATTCCAGTTGAATCAGTACCAACAACAAGAATTCATAAGTATCATCCTATTGAAAACATTGTTGGTGATCTTACTAAAAGAACCACAAGAAGTCAAGGGGGAGCTGCAAATATATGTCTGTTCTCTTGTTTTCTTTCACAAGTGGTTCCAGCCAACATAACTACAGCATTGAAAGATAACAGATGGATTGAAGCAATGCAAGAAGAACTTTAGCAATTTAGAAAACCAAAAGTCTGGAATCTAGTTGATCTTCCTTAAGGCCAATATCCAATTGGCACAAGGTGGCTTTTCAAGAACAAACTAGATGACAGAGGTATCATTGTGAGAAATAAAGCAAGGCTGATAGCACAAGGCTATACTCAAGAAGAAGGGATAGACTATGATGAAGTTTTTGCTCCTGTTGCTAGGATTAAAGCCATTAGAGTCTTTTTAGCCTATGCATCATATAAGAAGTTTACAGTTTACTAGATGGATGTAAAATGTGCCTTCTTATATGGTAAAATTGATGAAGAAGTCTATGTTGCCCAACCACCAGGCTTTGAACCCCTGATTATCCACACAGGGTATACAAGCTTGACAAAGCTTTGTATGGTCTTTATCAGGCCCCAAGAAAATGGTATGAAACATTGTCATCCTTCTTACTCAATCATGGTTACAAAAGGGGCACAATTGATCAGACTCTCTTCCTGAAACATGATCATCAAGATCTCTTAGTTGTCCAAGTCTATGTGGATGATATTATCTTTGGATCAACAAACAAGAGATTGTGTGAAGAGTTTGAATGTTTGATGAAATCTGAGTTTCAAATGAGTTCCATTGGAGAATTAACATTTTTCCTTGGTTTGCAAGTTCATCAGAAACCAGATGGCATTTTTATCAATTAGGAAAATTATGTGAATCAAATCTTGAAGAAGTACAACTTTGTTGATTCATCTTCATGCAAAACACCAGCATCAACAATAGATAAGATTGTACTTGATCCTAAAGGGAAGTCAGTTGATCAAAGATTATGTAAGGCCCCGTCCCTGGAGACCCCACAGTTGGTCATTCATAGCACCATTCGTTATTAAGAACACCTTAAATCATATTATTATAAGAAAACTATCGCAGCGGAATAATTTAACCAAAAACAATTTCTTGCATTAATGATTACTTCTGCCAAATAATACATCGTTGTTTAGAGTTACAAAAGAATATTTAGTTGCATTACAAGACAAAAATATCATAATTGCATAAATGGATGCCAGTCTCTATTCACCAAGTAGCTTCAGCCCCGTGCCATCCTCAGCAACATCCTTACCTGCCAACTGATATGCATATAAAAAGTCAGTGTTGTTGAGTGAGTCCTATTTTAATAATATAGAAAATATACTTTTGTAAACTTCACTTTGTGATCATTCCTCAATATACATAATCCATCAATAAGAGATTCTTTATCTTTCCTTCTTTCATTATCTTTCACTTTCATTAACTAGGATCGCACAAAACAAAAGCCTACATTGTTGGTTGCCAACAGATGCCGAACCCCTGCCGGTACACATTAATAAGTGGTAGCTAACCCCCGACAGTTGATCCACACTGCTAGGCATGAAGCCTGCTCATGAACTTGGATCCCATTTATCTATTGGCTAATCACAAGGATTAGACCCCAGATGTGCCTTTCTTGGGCTGAAACAGCCGCATCAGTTGAGCTAATGACAACATGGTCGTGCACCTCCATTCATTGTGCTTGCAAGGCTTTTCATTCATCATAAGGGCCCGGGGGTAACATTCATTAAGTTTCGCTGTCCTTCTTTTATTTCTTTGTGTCCACTTATTATGAATAATACTTTTATAATTTTCATTACCATAAATTCACATATCATGAAACAGTAGCAATTATTCATAGTAAACAGCCCAAAAAAGGTAAATAAAACATAGAACAAGCATAAACTCTCATTAAACATAAGTTCTTAGCACTTAAACTCTTTCCCAAAATTCCAAAAAATCCTAAGTGTTCACAGCGCATGAGTGGCATATACAACGGATGGCTTAAAGTGCTAAGTATCCACAGCGGACAGCCTAAGTCTACAACGGACAGTCAAGGTCCACAACGGATGAGTATAACACTAAGTGTGTTCACAGTGGATGAACATAGTCCAATGCAGATGGCCATAGTCCAATGTGGATGAATAACATCCACAGCGGAGAACTAAAAGTGTACTTCGGATGAATAAATTCCACAGCAGACGTACAAGTCCACAGCAGATGGCAAATCTTTCTAAGTGTTCTCAGCACCGTGTCCACAGCGGATGACCAACATCCACAGCGAACAACTTATTTACTTAGAGCTTAACTTACATGATTTCTAGTTCCCAAATGCCATTGCTAATCATCTACTAGCTTAGATCTAACAAGTTACATCTTCAAAACATAAGAAACATCACTCATAAAAATATAATACACTAGAAGCAGCATCTTTTATGAACAGTTGGTTTTTTTATGAAACAAAATAATTTTTTATTAAAAACCCTTGTAATATGCACATCAACCCCAAACATATATAAAAAAAGTAAAAGAGGGGATCTAGAACGTGACTTAGCAGCTTTCGAGTGAAACACCACAAACCCGAGCTAACAAGTAAAACTAGCACCTAAACACATAAAACAAGCAACCAACACAAGAAAACACATAAAAATAGGTTCATAAGCTCGAACCCAGCAGAAAATTAAGAAGAAAACTTCTGGAATTCTCTCCTTTTTGAAGAACTTGAGCTTTCTCTCTCTAAAACCGGATCCAAATCTTTAGCCGAATTGTGCATGAGAGAGAGGGTTATGGGCGGCCTTACCACCTTTTTGAAACCCATTATGGGTAAGTTTACCTTTGGTACACCTTCACCCTTAACCTTTTGGATATTTATCTTTTCTTCTTTACTTTTCTTTTTTTAAATTTTTCGGGTGTTACAAGTCTACCCCCCTTACATAGGTTTCGTCCTCGAAACCTGTTATTCCTTAAAGAGATCTGGTAGTGCCATCTCATTTCTTCCTTCGACTCCCAAGTGGCTTCTGATCCCTTAAGATGTTTCCATTGCACTTTTACTTGGCCAATCACTTTATTCCTTAACCGTTTCTCCTTTCCATCTAATATAACCACTGGTTGTTCCACATAATTCAACCTTTCATCAACCACAATGTCCGTAAGAGGAACAACAACGTCACCTTCTGCCAAGCACTTTTGTAAGTGAGATATAGAGAACGTAGGATGAATTCCATGTAGCTCATCGGGAAGTTCTAGCCTGTATGCCACTTCACCAACTCTGGCAATGATTTTGAATGGCCCAATATACCTAGGGCTCAACTTTCCTCACTTGCGGAACCTGATAATTCCTTTCCAAGGAGATACCTTCAACATCACCCTATCTCCCACTTGGAATTCAATTGGCCTCCTTCTTTTATCAGCGTAGGACTTTTGCCGGTCCTTTGCTGCCTTCATGAAGGCCTTGATCTTTTCCAACTTCTCCGACGTGGCTTCAATGATCTCGATGGTTCCCAACTCTTTCTGCCCGATGTCACCCCAACACACCGGGGTTCTGCATCTTCTCCCATACAACATTTTGAATGGTGGCATGCCTATACTGGCATGATAACTATTGTTGTAGGAGAACTCTGCCAACGGTAGGTGTTCATCCCAACTTCCACCAAAGTCAATAATGCATGCCCAGAGCATATCCTCCAAGGTCTGAATGGTCCGTTCTGATTGACCGTCAGTCTAAGGGTGATAAGATGTGCTAATGTGCAGCCTCGTCCCCGTTGCATCATGAAATTTCTTCCAGAACTTGGACGTGAACCGGGTGTCCCTATCAGAAACAATAGACACCGACATGCCATGACGAGTTACGATCTCCTTGATGAACAGCTCCGCCAACCTTTCCGACGAGTAAGTCTCTCGGATTGGCAAAAAGTGTGCACTCTTTGTCAGGCAGTCTACGATCACCCAAATGGTATCACATCCTCTCGCAGTGCGAGGAAACTTTGTGATGAAGTCCATGGTGATGTGTTCCCACTTCCATTCGGGTATATCCAAGGGTTGGATCTTCCCATATGGTTTCTGATGTTCCACCTTCACTTGTAAACAGGTCAAGCACTTACTCACGTACTCCACCACCTCACGCTTCATCCCTGGCCACCAATAATCCTTCTTCAGATCATGATACATTTTTGTAGCACCAGGATGGATGGAATACCATGTTTTGTAAGCCTCATCCATGATCCTTCCCCTCAGCTCCCCATAACGAGGAATCCACATCCGCCCGAAATGGGTTTTAACGCCAAGGGTGTTCTCCCCTAGATTCGTCGTCTGCCCCTTCATTCATTCAGAGTTGATCCTATCATCCTTTAATGCCTCATCTTGGAATTCCCGTATTTGACCCATAACATCTGGCGTCACAACTAGCTGGCAAGCCTTCACCCGAATTGGTTCCGACCTCTCCTTTCGACTGAGGGCATCAGCTACCACATTCGCCTTACCTGGATGATAGTGGATTTCACAGTCGTAATCCTTGATCAACTCTAACCATCTTCTTTGTAAAATGTTAAGATCCTTTTGCTCGAAGAAGTACTTTAAGCTTTTGTGGTCAATGAAGATGGTGCACTTCGTCTCGTATAGGTAGCGCCTCCAAATCTTCAATGCGAAGACCACAGCTGCTAACTCCAAATCATGAGTAGGATAGTTAGCCTCATGGATCTTCAATTGTCATGACGCATAGGCTATAACCTTTCCTCGTTGTATCAACACACAACCTAAACCCAAATACGAAGCATCTGAGTATACCACCAAGTCGTCATTCCCTTCAGGCAACTTCAAGACTGGGGCTTGAGTTAACCTTATCTTCAACTCCTGAAACACACTTTCCTGTTCAGAACCCCATTCAAACTTTACATCCTTGTGAGTCAACTTAGTTAACGGGGCCGCCACCTTAGAGAAGTCTTGAATAAATCTCCTATAGTAGCCTGCCAAACCTAGGAAACTATGAATTTTGGACGACGTCCTTGGTGGTTCCCATTGCTTTACAGCTTCGACTTTTGCTGGATCAACCATTATCCCTTCAGGGTTAACCACGTGGCCAAGAAACTGAACCTCTCATAGCCAAATCGCACACTTAGAGAACTTCGCATATAGCTTCTCGTCCCTAAGTGTCTCTAGTACCTCCTTAAGATGACAGGCGTGCTCCTCTTCACTCTTATAGTAGATCGGAATATCATCAATGAATACAATCACTGATCTGTCTAGCATCGGTAGACATACCCGATTCATAAGGTCCATAAAGGCAGCTGGCGCGTTGGTTAAACCGAATGACATCACGAGAAACTCGTAGTGTCCATAACGCGTGCGAAAAGCTATCTTAAGGATATCCTGCTCCTTCATTTTCAGTTGATGATACCCCGATCGTAGGTCTATCCTGGAGAACCAACTAGCATCCTGGAGCTGATCAAACAAGTCATCAATTCTTGGTAACAGATATCGGTTCTTCACGGTCAACTTATTCAGCTCATGGTAGTCGATACACATCCTCATACTACCGTCCTTCATTTTCACGAATAGGACCGGAGCACCCCATGGCAAGATACTCGGCCGAATGAAGCCTTTATCCAAGAGGTCTTGTAGTTGTGTCATCAGCTCCATGACTTCGAACGGAGCCAACCGGTATGGTGCCTTGGCTATGGGTTGCGCTCCTGGTATCAAGTCAATCCAAAACTCGATCTCTCTGTCAGGTGGGACCCCTGGTAAGTCATCGGAAAACACATCGGGAAATCGCATTCCCCAGCACGTCTGTCAACTGAGTCACAGTGGCATCCACATCCTTCACATAAGCCAGGTAAGCACCACACCCTCACCTCATAAACTTCTCTGCCGTGATCATCGATATCACTCGCGGAGCGGTGCATTCCTTGTCTCCATGAACCGTAACCACATTACCATCAGGCGCAGTCAAACAAATCATCTTCTTTTGACATATGATATTTGCTTTGTAGGTCGCCAACCAATCCATTCCTAACACCATGTCAAAACCTCCTAGGGCCATCACGTACAATCGAGCAGGGAACTTATGACCGTCCAATTCTATGAGGCAATTGTCTATCATATCAGTCACCTTGGTAGACTTTCCTATCGATGTCTCTACATGAAAGGGCACATCTATCTTTTTACTCTTACCATGCATTACATGACAAAAGGTAGCAGATACAAAACTTCTACTAGCACCCGAATCGAAAAGCACGGAAGCATACAATTGGTTTACCAAAAACATACCTGAAACTACTTTAGGGTCCACTCTAGCTTCTTCTCGGGTCATGTTGAATGCCCTTGCCTTGGCTTTGGTGCTCTAACTTCTCCCTCTTTCTCCCATAGCCTGGGTCCCTGAGCCCCCTGCTCCACCCTTCTTGCAATCCCGGCCCGAATGGTCCACCTCTCGGCACTGGTAACATCTCGGTACTCGGCAATCCTTAGCATAGTGCCCTTCGCCTCCACACTTAAAACACCGGTTTGTCCCCACTCTACACTCACCCAAGTGACTCTTCCCACACTTTCTACATTCTTTTCGGTCATTCCCTTTCCTCTGTTCAGGGTGACAATTATCAACCCTCATCTGCTTCTCCCCAACCCTATAGTTGTTGTCCCTGAACCTCTTCCTATTACCATTCTTGTTCCAACTCCTCTCTACCTTCCTCTGGATTGGCACCAGGTCCCTCTCATCATACAATCTTCCAGCCAAATCTACCACCGACCTAAACGTGCTTGGTCTAATGGCTATCAGGTTCCTCCTAATGTCCACGGGTAAACCCTGCGTGTACCTCTTAATCTTCTTGGACTCCGGAGTTACCATATCCGGCACAAGTCTTGCAAGTTCATTGAACTTGGAGGTGTACTCTTGATGAGTCATATTCCCAGCCTCCAAATGCAAGAACTCCTTCTTAATTTTGTCCAACTCTTGATGTGGATAATACTCCTCTAGCACTAACTCCTTCAAATCCGACCATCCCATCCTTGCTATAGATCATTTTCCCTCAGCTTAGACAATATTGTCCCACCATCATAATGTCGAGTCAACGAAAGAATGGGAGGCAAACTTCACCTTTTGATCCTCCTGACATTCACTAATATCCAGGACTGCCTCCATCTCTCGAACCTAACGGTGAGCAGCCGTGGCATTGCCGTTGCCGTCAAATGTCGGGGGTTTGCACCTCTAAAACACCCCATAGGTGCACCCCTTAGCGGCCTCCTTCTCCTCCTCGCTATCGTCATCATGAATTACCACCTTGGGACTAGATGGCTCTTTATCAGCTTTCTCCTTCTCCCCCACATCCTTGGTCTTTTCACCATCCTTTATAGCCCTCAACGCCTCGGTCACCACTAAAGGTAACACTTTTTGCATGACGTTGTAGACTTTGTCAGTAATAGCTTCCTTTACCATGGATTTGAGGGTAGCTGATCCTGCACCCTCTTGGTGGTTGTGAAGGTCTGTGTCCTCATAAATAATCTCAGGAGCCTTAGCCTTGCTCCTGGTGACATGTGGCCCAGGAGTATGCCCGCCACGAGCACCGCCTCGGGTTGCCTTCCCAAATTTCCTACCCACCATAAGATCTACCTCCTATAAGATTCAAACATTAACAAGGTCATTTAAGGTAATAGCTCAGATTATGTCAAGTATAGTAAGTCCCTAATTACAGTGGCCAGTTATGATTAGCCACTTACTTTACTCTTCATCCCCCAAGCATCCCTATTCATCAAATCTACTAAGCACATAAATCAAATAGCACACGCACGTGATACTGGTTAACTTATGATAAAGTACCTGATGGCACGTTGCTACTTAGGTTGGCATCCTTTCATTCGGTCCCATTCTCAGTTTAAGTTTAGGTTTTGAAAATGGTTTACCTAATTCTCTTAAACTTTGGCTCTGATACCAACTTGTAAGGCCCCATCCCTGGAGACCCCACAGTTGGTCATTCATAGCACCATTCGTTATTAAGAACACCTTAAATCATCTTATTATAAGAAAACTATCGCAGCGGAATAATTTAACCAAAAACCATTTCTTGCACTAATGATTACTTCTGTCAAATAATACATTGTTGTTTAGAGTTACAAAAGAATATTTAGTTGCATTACAAGACAAAAATATCATAATTGCATAAATGGATGCCAGTCTCTATTCACCAAGTAGCTTCAGCCCCGTGCCATCCTCAGCAACATCCTTACCTGCCAACTGATATGCATATAAAAATTTAGCGTTGCTGAGTGAGTCCTAGTTTAATAATATAGAAAATATACTTTTGTAAACTTCACTTTGTGATCATTCCTCAATATACATAATCCATCATTAAGAGATTCTTTATCTTTCCTTCTTTCATTATCTTTCACTTTCATTAACTAGGATCACACAAAGCAAGAGCCTACATTGTTGGTTGGCAACAGATGCCGAACCCCTGCTGGTACACATTAATAAGTGGTAGCTAACCCCCGACAGTTGATCCACACTGCTAGGCACGAAGCCTGCTCATGAACTTGGATCCCATTTATCTATTGGCCAATCACAAGGATTAGACCCCAGATGTGCCTTTCTTGGGCTGAAACAACCGCACATCAGTTGAGCTAACGCAACATGGTCGTGCACCTCCATTCATTATGCTTACAAGGCTTTTCATTTATTATAAGGGCCCGGAGGTAACATTCATTAAGTTTCGTTGTCCTTCTGTTATTCCTTTGTGTCCACTTATTATGAATAATACTTTTATAATTTTCATTACCATAAATTCACATATCATGAAACAGTAGTAGTTATTCGTAGTAAACAGCCCAAAGAAGGTAAATAAAACATAGAACAAGCATAAACTCCTATTAAACATAAGTTCTTAGCACATAAACTCTATTCCCAAAATTCTAGAAAATCCTAAGTGTTCACAGAGCATGAGTGGCATATACAACAGATGGCTTAGAGTACTAAGTATCCACAGTGGACAACCTAAGTCTACAGCAGACAGTCAAGGTCCATAGCGGATGAGTAAAACACTAAGTGTGTTCACAGTGGATGAACATAGTCCAATGCGGATGGCCATAGTCCAATGCGGATGAATAACATCCACAGCGGATAACTAAAAGTGTACAGCAGATGAATAAAGTCCACAGCGGACGTACAAGTCCACAGCAGATGGCAAATCTTTCTAAGTGTTCTCAGCGCAACCAACATCCACAGCGGACATATAGTCATACTATAGTATCCACAGCGGATGACCAACATCCATAGCGGACAACTTATTTACTTAGAGCTTAACTTACATGATTTCTAGTTCCTAAATGCCATTGCTAATCATCTACTAGCTTAGATCTAACAAGTTACATCTTCAAAACATAAGAAACATCACACATAAACATATAATACACTAGAAGCAGCATCTTTTATGAACAGTCGGTTTCTTTATGAAACAAAATAATGTTTTTGTTTATTAAAAACACTTGCAATATGCACATCAGCCCCAAACATATATAAAACAAGTAAAAGAGGGGATCTAGAACTCACCTCTTAGCAGCTTTCGAGTGAAACACCACAAACCCAAAAGCTAACAAGTAAAACTAGCACCTAAACACATAAAACAAGCAACCAACACAAGAAAACACATAAAAATAGGTTCATAAGCTCGAACCCAGCAGAAAATCGAGAAGAAAACTTCTGGAATTCTCACCTTTTCGAAGAACTTGAGCTTTCTCTCTTTAAAACCGAATGGGGTTTTCTTTTCCAAATCTTTAGCCGAATTGTGCATGAGAGAAAGGGTTATGGGCGGCCTTACCACCTTTTTGAAACCCATTATGGGTAAGTTTACCTTTGGTACACCTTCACCCCTTAACCTTTTGGATATTTATCTTTTCTTCTTTACTTTTCTTTTCTTTAAATTTTTCGGGTGTTACAGATTATATAGATCTACGATAGGATCTTTAATGTACTTAACTGCCAACATACCTGACATAATGTTTGTTGTGTGTGTTTGTGCTAGGTACCAATCATACCCTAAGGAGTCACATATGAATGCAGTGAAGAGGATATTCAGATACCTCAAAGGGAAGCCAGCTCTAGGACTTTGGTATCCCAAAGAAGGAGAATTCAACCTCTACTCATATTCTGATAGTGACTTTGGAGGGTGTAACAACAACAGAAAATCCACTACTGGTGGATGCCAATTCATAGGACCAAGACTTGTTTCTTGGCAGTGCAAAAAGCAAACAAATGTATCAGTATCCACAGCTGAGGTTGAGTACATAGCTGCTTCAGCTGGTTGCTCTCAAGTTTTATGGTTGCAAAACCAATTACTTGATTATGGTTACAACTTTCTTCAAACACCAATACATATTGATAACTCAGCTGCTATGTTCATCACTGCTAATCCAATGCAATATAGTAAAACAAAACACATAGAAATTAGATATCATTTTTTGAGAGATTGTTCAGAAAAAGGTTTAATAAAATTGATTAAAGTGGATACAACAAATCAGCTTGCTGATTTATTCACTAAAGCCTTTGACTCAGTGAGATTTAATTTCTTAATTGAGTCCTTAGGCATGATCAAATTAGATTAAATAATCAACACAAAGAAAAGCATGATCTGTCCTTAAATTTCTTAATATGAAAAAGACAAAAACATTCATAAAACATATAAAATTCCAAAAAAATATTGTCTTAGTTTCATGTTTTCTTGAATAAGCAGTTCATGTCATGGGAAATGATAGTACATTATGCCTTTGCTTAATTTCCTAAATTTTATCATATAATAAATACTGATCAGATGTGACTTGATATGTGAGTAGGTTCAGCTTGAGTGAAATCTATACAAGTTCATGCATAACGTAATGCCAAGGTGACAAATTATGGACAATTCCATTTGAGGAACAAGCAAGTAAGTCTTATCCTGTTGTGATCAACTTATTCACCTAAGCATATTATGTTATGACACTTTATAACCTCTATCCGTGCACATCATGGACCCTTTGTTTTGTGTAAACAAAGACCTGGGTTCATAGGCACCTCTGTTTTACATAAGTAAAGACCTGGTGTCTTGTTGATGATGATCAAAAAGATTCCAAAAAGGAATAGCTCTAAAAGAATCTAATGTAATCAACTGTATATTAATTCAGAGCTTACAAATCATATCAACATTAATAAGATTTCAAAGAAATCTTAAGATAGAGCTTATAACTTAAAGAACATAGTTTTAAGTGTAAAAAAGTGATAAATTAACTCACAAATGGAGGACAAATTCTAATGTGAATTGAATGTGGAGTCCATATTTGTCTATCTTTAATTAGTACCAAAACATGATAAACAGCATGACAAGTTGAAACTACACTCTTGCTTGAATTTATGTGGATCATAATACTTGCAATCAGCACTAGATCTATGTATTCTATCATCAAACAAAACTGGTTCAGGAAGTTGCTTAGTGTCATAGTATGATCCCATTGTATGATATAAATGCTTGTAAATTAGTTTAAGCTTCTGCTTATAAGCAAAAATACAAAATGATTTTGTTTTTGTTCTTTTATTTACTAATAAGTTTGACAGATAATTGCTTTTCATGCTATTCTCTCAATAAATTTTTGATAAATACATAAGTACATCATTAATCATAAATTTAGGGGGTGTAGTAATCAGCATGAAAATCTGAGTTTACTGTGTTTTATTTTTAAATCAAGAAAGTTGGATCTTGAGCACTAACTTAGCTGCAGGATATCTGAAGTTTTTAACTAAATATCTATTTTGCATATTTGCCATAAAGCAGAGTTAACAAGGTCCAACAGCAAACAACAAATGATTTAACAATATGATAGTATCATACATTAAAAAAACATTTGCTTCGGAAGAAAATTTTTATCAAAATTAACTTCGAAATAAAAATAAACATTTGCTTCGGAAGAAAATTTTATCAAAATTAACTTCAGAAGAAAAACAAACACTTGCTTCGAAAGAAAATTTTATCAAATTAATTTTGGAAGAAAAACAAACATTTGCTTCAGAAAAAAATTTTACCTTTGGAAGAATTAACAGAACATAAATTTTGTCTTCCGTAGATGTGCTGCGGAAGAATAAAATTAAAAATCAAAAATAGATGATCTATAGAAGAATAAACCTGTGGATAACCACGGATGGGTAAAGAGGTATATGGGACCCATAATATTAAATAAGAGGTTTTTAAATTGTCTGAGAGAGTATAAAGGATACATTGACCGTTGGCATTTCTATTCACTTTTTCTAAACACTTTTGCAGACCTAAAAAAACACTTTTACCCATAAACCCCTTTCTCACCGAAACATTCAAAATTTTTATTCCACATAACAATCCTCACCTAAATCACCTCTCAAACAACATCAAAATGGCTAATCGATTCGCAAAAGAGCATAATGTCTGTGCTTTTCTTAATCCAGAGGATTCAGTAGCTAATGGGTGCAGGGATATTATCAGATATTTGAGAAGATCAAGATTATTCTATGCTTTATCTGCGGATCCTGTCATCTATCAATTGCACATTATGGATTTTTGGAACTCAGCCAGGATTGAGGAAGAAAATGATGATCGGGTGATTTATGCTACAATCAGGAATGAAGAGTTAAGAGTGGATGAATGAACCATTAGGAGGGTGTTAGAGTTCGGAGAGCAAGAAGAAGGTTATCCTGATGTATTCGAACATGAATACATTCAGAAGGTATTTCACTTAATGGGGTATGACGGTGACTATTGAAATGGTGATATCAGGAAGGGGAGGTTGTGCAAGCCATACAGATTCTTGTGTCACACGTACTTGAAATGCATGTCAAACAGGAAGTCTAGTTTGGATAGATTCTCAAGGCACATCTCATCAGGAATCATTGGTATATTTGAAGGAAGGACGTACAATTATGCTAAGTACATTCTGGGATGTTTATATGACCATATCAGGGTGGAGAAGGAAAATAAGATGTGTATGTATCCAAGGTTTCTTCAGCTGATTATTAATGAAGCAATGCCTAATATTGAACGGGAAGGTGAAGTGCTTGTTCAAGCTCACCTAGGAAGATCTGTGCTCAACAAGATCATTGGGCAATATCAAGGAGAAGAAATGGAGATGTTTGCTCATGTAGTTGATGAGAATGCTCATATTCCTCAAGAACTTCTACATTGATGATCAGTAACAACAAACATCATCAGCTGAATCTTCTGATCAACAACAACAAAAATCTCCACCAGCTGAATCCCCTGAACCACAAAATCAAGAACCCAATCTTCCTTCACCATCATCCTTTACCAACATACCATTATCACCACCTGTCCATATCATCTCACCACCAAGTGAACACACACAACCACTATCTCCACTTTCTCAAACATCAATAAACTCTGCTAAAACAGAAGTGTTCTCATTTGATGACTTTTAACAATGTCCATCACACCCAACAACACAACCAACTTCCTCTCCCACACCTACTAAACCAATCTCACCTGATGAAAGCCCAACTCACACTGAACCAGTCAATCTTAATGAGGATGATGAGCATGATGCTATGAATGATGGCGCTCCAGAAGAGTTTTGTTTAGATGTAGAAGGGGAGAATGATGAAGCAGCTGAACAACCAAATAATAGTAACTACATTGACATAGACGAAGAGATAAATGTGAGCAAGAGTTTTCTTATGGCAAAATATAACAATTTCATCATCAAGAACAATAAAAAGTTGGAAAAATTGAGGAAATTAAAAGGAGATATGATGGAGAAAGTTGAGACAATCTCAAAACTAGAAGGGACAATCAAAAAGTTAAGAGAAGAGATTAAAACTAACAATGAAGTGATTGATGCTATGGATAAGCATTTAACTGAGTCCTGTTAATCTCTTGAGAAAGAAAAACAAGAGAAGGAGATAGTCTTGACTGAACTCAACAATGCATTGAAAACCATCTATGAACAGTCAGTGCCATTGAAACTTAAAGATGATGAGATAGAGAAACTAAAGAAGATGGTGGCTGAACAAGAAGGAATTACTCAACAAGAGCCAATCAAAGAAGCTACTGTCTTTCCCATGATCAAACCAAAGGAACCAACAATCAAGTATCATAAGAAAAGAAAATATCTGGGAAAACCCCAAGAAGATGTTATTGAAATACAGAAATCCCTAAAGAAAACAAAAACCATCTCTACTGAGCACACTCTATCAGTGGATCTTTCTACTCTCAAGCCAACTAAACCTGATGAAGAAGAAAGTGATGCTGAATGGATAGATCTAACAAAAGATGAGTCTCAAAAGGATGATGAAGAAGCAGGATCTGATGAAGAGCTATTATCCACTGAAGATATTTTTGAGGAAAGAGCCCGATCCTTGATGTTTATCGATCAAATAAACAATGGATTCCTATATGACATGGTTGAGAAGATGAACATGGTTAAAATGATTCAAGTACTAAAAGAATTTGATGCTGCTAGATTAATTCTACCAGTATGAAATTATGAAACATTCTCAAAGTTCAAGGCCATTGAAAAGATAAGAAAGGATTTGGGTCACTGTGACCCCAAGAAGCTGACAAAATATAACATGACTTGCTGGTTGCAAAGTCACAACTATAGGTCTCATGAGCTTAAGGGAAGATCAGTGGGAGAATTGAGAGCCATGATGGAATATGTAATGAAGGTTGATCTAGACACTGGTGTGAGATTTAGAACCGAAGCTCCAAATCCTGCTTACAAATAATAACAAAACAAACTCATGCTGAGCCAACAGTTATAGAAAGCAAGGACATGCACAGAGGAAAACAAAAACTTATCAGAGAGACAAGGGATGTAATCCCCAAAAAAATTTGGCCTCTAGGAACCGTAGTGAGAGAAATAACTGAACAAAAATCTTCTCTGATCCAACTTTTTGAGCACATGACCACCCCAAGATCAGCAGAAGAAAACAAAATTATAGCATGGAAGTTTGATTCTAAATGGGATTGTGCTATGATAAAGAGAGCATCTGGGATGGTGCAATATTTTCATTGGATGGAGACAATCCTATCACTCCCATATGCAGACCTGTATTCTTTGCAAAACAACCCCATCATCAATTACCCAATCAGTCCAAGGGGAAGAGACTTTTTTGTGCTGATTGCAAAACTCATGAGCAAGTTTAAAGGTGATGTGTTAAAGGAAGCAAAGAGAGAAGATGCTGAACACAATCAAAGAAGACAGAGGCAGAAAAGGTCTCATTCCATCTCATCACACTTAGTTGATGATGAATTTTTAAAAAGAGTTGGATATGAAAACAAAACTTCAGCATATGTAAAGAGCATTGAAGGAAATCAGTACTCATTCCCTATCACAGAATGCGGATATATGGAGAGAACAAAAAAGCTTGTGCTACAAAGAAATGATCCTCTAAAGAAAGCTTCTAGCATAAGACTATTTGACCCAACGGAGATCAAACTCCTTCATCCCAGCTACACATCATATCTCCATGATAAGTATTTTCCAAAATTGAATGACAAAGTAGCTCAAGATGACTTTTGCTTATATGTCCATGTCATCCAAGTGATTGACAAGCTACATGCTAGAGCTGACAAAAGAAGAAGATTTGAAGTAGGTCAACTTATAGAATCTGACATTCCATCAATCACTGAGCTCAGAATATCAGAACAAGATGAACTGGAAGTGGTTTCAAACAATAGTGTAGTGGCAACACTGACCACTAAAGAGGACATCCTTGGACTTAATTACAAAACATTAAAGAAAATGAAGAGAATAAAGATCAAGCATTTATATGATGATTAAAAGAATGCAATTGATACTTCTACACAAGAATTTTAAGAAGAGTTCAAGAATTGAGAGCTCTGAACCGATGATTACAAGAATCTAAACCTATGGGGGAGTATTGTTAGGTCTAGATTTTTTGTATAGGTTTAGATGATGAATCATTTCTTGTAATGAACTTCTGTAATTCTTTATTATTTTGTAATGCATGAAATATATGTTAACCCAAATATTATTTGTGTTGATTTTATGTAATTGCAAGAGGTGCAAGAACTCCTGTGGATGAACAAATTGTTCCTCCATAGATGTTCTGTGAAACAAAAAACAAGGAATACACATCTGTATATCTCCTGCGGAATCTCAACATCTACTGAAGAACAAGTTTTGAAGTCAAGTTGCTGCTGCTGCGGAAGAAGGAAGTTTGCTGTTGAGGATGAAGTTCAAGATAAAGGACCAAACTCCTATGGAAGACCAACTTCTATGGAAGAACAACTTGCATGAGCACTCATCAAGTACCAACACATTATCAACAAGTAGCTGCCTGAAGTGATGTCATCAAGTCAATTTCTATGAAAGACTAACTTTATGTGAGAGAACTTAGGATGTCACATTAGGAATGTTATAGTTGTAACTTATCATAATAGGAAAAGTTATAATTTCCATTGTAAAATCCCTCTGCTGCTAAAAATAAGGCATGGATCCATACTTTTAGGAGAGTTTGTTAGGTTATTGAGGGAGATCGATACAACTATAAAGAGACATATTCGTAGTATCGAGATCAAGCAGTCAATCAATCAATCACTCAAGAAAAATAGCAAAACAGCAAGAACATCAAGAACATCATTGGAGATCACAAGATCACCAGAGCATCATAGCAATTGTAATCGATTGCGTTTTGATGAAAAACAATTAGAACAAATCTTTTGTTGCATTATATTATTCTGCTTTCAATTTGTTTTATATTTTGTTTGTCGATTTCAATTTCACAAACAATTAAATTAAAAATCAAATATTGATAATTCCGCGATCTTTATTTGTTCAATCAAACTGGTAATTCCTGATTCGATCCTTGGATTCACAGACCATGATGATGCTAGACCTATATTCATGAGCTGGTTTTGTGCCTTGCAGTGTGGGTCAACTGTCAGGGGTTTGCTACCATGATAAATGTGTACTGGTAGGGATTGGCATTTGTTGTCAATCAGATGTTTTAGGCTCTTGCTTTGTGCAAACCAAGTCTATGAAAGAGGAAAGATAATGAAAGAAGTGATGATAATAAACACGATAAATGATGTAATGATGAACAATGAATGTTATGTTTATGAAATGTGTGTTTATTAAAAAGAAATGAAAGTATATTTTTTTCTATATTATATAAAATTAGGACTCACTCAGCAAAGCCGACTTTTTATACATAATAGTTGGCAGGTTAAGGTAGATGCTGAGGATGACATAAGGATGAGAGCTACTTGGCAATCCAAGACTGGCATCCACGATTTGATAATATGTTTGAATTGAAAAATACAATATTTATGTTTTGTTAAGTTGGAAGACAAATGTTATTTTACTCTATGATCATGAAGTTTAAATGAATGTTTATTTAATTCTGCTGCAATGTTTTGTTTATAAAGTGATTTTATGCTATGATGACCAACTGTGAGGCTTCCCGGGAATGGGGCTTTACATAACGGCGAATGAATATTATTAATCTCTAAACTAGCAAGGTGCTAGAAAAAGTACAAATACAAAAAAACACCAAGAAGGCACTCTACAACGTTATACAATGCTTTCAATATCAAAACGACACCAAATGACTCTAATCCAAGTTTAAGGTCAAATAATTTTTTTATCCAAAGTAGGTGTATTCTTGATATCTTCCAACGCACTTATATCATGACATGGAACAAATTCTTCTTGATTTCCGAAGTCGTTAAGTTGGAATGGTATTATAATAGGTCCTGAATTTAGAAAGCAAATAATGGAGGAATTTAACACTAATCTGATACAAGTTCCAAAACATATTTACAAATTCATAGGATATTAGTGTGGTCAACCGACTCATTACATTCATGCATATTGTAAGGATGATACCATATGTCTTTTTTATGTAATGCATCTATGGTTGGAATCCAATCCATTTCAACACACCAACTAAAAGTGTTAACTTTTTTGGGAATCAATGGGAAAGAATTTGAGGCTCATTGATTTTTGATGGTTAAATGTGGGGTTATGAGTGATAAAAATTGGAAGGTATCAAGGGTGATTAATAGTTTGGTGTGAATTTTGACACTATGATTTGGGAGATCAATAAAAGGGGTGATAGATCGCTCTAGTATTTTATTCAATGAAATTCTTTGTAGTTAGGTTTGGTGTTTAGAGTATTGAATATTCAAATTGCTAACATGTATAACACTAACGAAAATATATAGGTCGAGTACAAGTAAAATAACTAAACAAGAGAATTCAACCTAAGGGTTTGTTTTGTATGGAAGTAATGGTATGACACCCTACATAATCCCACATTGGCTGTGGATAGGAGAGATTCCTGTTCATAAGGAATATCCGGTCTCTAATATCATCAACGCGTTTTGGGCGTATTGGCTGTGGATAAGAGGAGAACTCCACAGTTAAGCTTGCTCAAGTGGCAGTAATCCAAGGATGGGTGACCTCCCTAGATAGTTCTCACCCAGGCAACCAAAAGCAAATCTATGAGCTCTTTATGGGCAAAGCGGACAATATTGGTGGTATGAGGGCAGGGTGTTACATAATGGGATCAGAGATACTCCTGTGCCATTCGGGATGGTGGGACAAACGTCACCGGGGATGGTGAGTGTCTCTGGCTTATCGAGGACGATGAGTCCAAAGGGGGGGTGATTATGACACCCTACATAATCCCACATCGGCCATGGACAGGAGAGATTTCTGGTTCATAAGGAATGTACGGTCTTTAATATCATCAACGTGTTTTGGGGTATTGGTTGTGGATGAGAGGAGAACTCCACAGTTAAGCATGCTCAGGTGGCAACAATCCAGGGATGGGTGACCTCCTTGTGAAGTTCTTAACCAGGCAATCAAAAGAAAATCCGTGAGCTCCTCGTGGGCAAAGCGGACAATATTGGTGGTATGAGGGGCCGGGTGTTACAAATAGAATGGACGAATGAATGAAACGAATAAGATAATGGAATGGACAAAGGATTGAAATAAATCATTACATTTTATTGTCCTGTTTGGTGACCCTATATAAATGAAATGAATCATTACTTAGTGTTATTGTTAGGTATCAAAAGACAAAGGAACAAATACAAAAAATGGTTATGGTGGTGATGGTCGATGGTGGTGACCGATGGTGGTGGGCGGTGGTTGTAATACTAGTGGTGGCTTGTGATAATTCATGGTGGTTGTTGGAGGCGATGGGGGCCGGTGATGGTAATGGTTGCTGGTGTGGTTATTATGGAGGTTTTTGGTGGTAGGTGGGTGGTGGTGGTGGTGGTTATTATGGTGGTGGTGGTGGTGACTAAAGATGGAAGAACGAATGAACGAAAAAAAAGAAAGTGGGTGGATGAAATAAATTTATGTGTTTAAAGAGAATGTAATTACCTGTGTAATGGTCTATTTCATCCCATTAATCAAGCAAGCATTTTTTTTATTTAGTATAAATGATTTGTTCCATTACGCATCTCATTCGTGCATACCAACGCTACCTAAATTTGAACAATTTTAAGTAATTTATTTTTAAAAATGTCATTAAAGTTAATTCAAGGTTTTGATTTTTGTTAAAAAAATTTCCCTTCAATATTAACATATGATTTTTATAAAATTTAAATTTGTACTTGCTTACATTTATTAATGTTAAATTTTTAATTGTTTGTTTTCCCCTTTTGCAATATGTCAATGATCCAACACTTATTTTTAACTACTTTCTTTTTTTAATAAGTTTTAAATATTTGGGTTATTGGTTTAAAAATCCAACTTAATTTAGTCAGGATTAATCTTAACTCAAGAAATATTTACAGACACTCCTAACTTTGAGCTTATTTTCCTCCAATGATTCTTTCCGAACTGAGAGTTAACCCATGTTAATTTTTTGATGAAATGAGGCCAACTTTGAGTAATTTTTCATCCTCCATCAGGTCTATTTTTTGGTGTGTAGCCTTCATCGTCACTTGAAATCTACCCCCAATGAGTCAAGGGTTCAGATTAGGAGTTGAAGATTGATGGGTTTCAGGGTGCTGAAGTTTTAGATTGATGGACCTGATGGTTTGACTTCAACTTTCTGCTTAGTTTTTGGCCATATAAGTAGTTCACGTCATCAAACAACTAATGGTGTTAATTCTTAGTTAGAAAGGGGTCGTTGGGGGAAAATAAGCTAAAAGATAGGAGTGTCTGTAAATATTTTCTGAGTTGTAATTAATACCCGCCAATAAACTAAAACTAAAATCCAATAACCCTAAATATTATCAACGAACAAGGGCATGAGTTCTAGGGCTATTCAAAGTGCTTGCCGCCGATGCTCGCTTGACGATCGTTTGGATTTTGTTCGAAAAATGCTCGTTCGAAACTTCTGCTTATTTGTAAATGAGCCGATCGGCTCGGGTTGGTTTCTAAACGAGCTAAGCATGAACAAAGGACTGCTCAGCTCGATTAGGTCAAAGTATTATATATATAATATAGTATAATATAATATAGTATAATATATATAATATACATAAACACTCTAGTAGATTTGATCCACTATATACAAATATACCATTATAGTACACATACTAGATCAATCAATCTAATTAAAAAAAACTTAACAGTAAGCAAGCCACTCAGAGACAATTTTTGACTCCGCTTTTACTCTTAGTCGATCTTTCTCTCGCTCTCACTATCATCATTCTCTTCAATATTCTCTCCATCTCACCGGCTACAACCTTAGCCTTATCGCCAAACGTAACATATTGTTATCTATAAAAATGTTATGTTACGAAATATAGTTGCTTTTTAAGTCATTAAAACTTAAGGCCCATATTGTCACCTTCTTTCATTGCAATATAAATCGGATGATACACTAGATATTTGGGTTGTACAAATTGTTCGTCGCTCGTTTGCGCTTGCTCGATGCTTGCTTGGAAAATTAACGCTTGAAAAATGCTCGTTTGATATTCTGCTCGGTTGTAAACGAGTCACTCGGCTTGGTTCGGTTTGAAAACGAGACAAGCACGAGCAAAAGTCTGCTTGGTTTGGCTTGACTTGAGTTCATGATGGTTTCATCTTTTATACTGATAATCCAAGGATCGTTGCAGGAATTATCAATTTTATTTTAACAAGTATTGATCGCGGAATTATCAATACCTGCTGTTTAACGGATTGTTTATCAAAGTTGAAATTAATGAACAAAGAAGAACAACTAGAAAACTAAACGTAATAAGCAATACAAGATTGTTTTCACATTGCTCTTATCCACAATCATCGATTACAATTGATATAATGTTGTATGTTCTTGATGCTTGATATGATATATTGTTAATATTCTCGTTGATCAATGTTTATCGATCAATATATAACCTAATTGTGTATAGATATCTTCCTATTTGTTCCTGTTTTCTAGCTAATATATCGCTATGCTACTTGATATTCGTTTCTATATGTGCGAATCCTTTCATTGTTATCGGCATTGGAGTTCACAATTTACATAGGAAATTGTACAATTACATAAAGAATACTGTTGATGTGACGTTGAATATTCTGTTGACTTAATTATCCTTCGCCGTTTTGATTTGATGACATGCTCGACATGTTGCTTGTTGACTTTTGTTACGTACTTGATGATTGAAACAATTCAAGTTGTGTCTTCCGTAGGAAGTTCTTCTTCGCAGCAATTAGTCTTCCGCAGCAACACTTTGTCTTCGGTGATTGTGCTTCAATAGGAGATCGTGTACTTGTTCTTTAGCAGCAAGCTCTCCTTTAGTAGCTCCATTTGATCTTTGGTCTTGTTCAACAGTTGTTGTTCTTCCGTAGGAGATCTACGGAAGCACAAACTTCAGTTATGCTCCGGAGAACAGCTACGGATGAACACTTATTCATCTGTAGGTTGTTCTAATACTTAGTTAATTTTTCCAAATTGCCCAAGTCTGATGTTTCTTGTAATAACACAAACTAACACACACACTAATATGGGTTACCATATAATTCATGCATTACATTATATTATCAAAAAGAGAATTACAATGATTAATTACAAAAGTTGACAAGTCAACTAAACCTATACATTTGATCTAGTTCTAACAATACTCCCCCTATAGGTTTAGCCTCTTGTAATCATCTGTTCAAGTCTCTCAATTCTTGAACTCTTGTCAAAATTTTGGTATTGAAGTATCCCACAGTATTCTTTTGATCTTCATACAGATACTTTATCTTCATTCTTTCCATTCTCTTTAATGTTTTGTATTTCAAGCCCAGGATGTCCTCTTCAGTGGTTAATGTTGCAACAACACTATTATTGGACACCACTTCCAGCATCCTGTTTTGAAATTCTTAGTTCTGTTATTGGTTCTATTTCTGCTCCTATCAGTTGACCAGCCTCAAACTTCCTTCTCTTATGGGACTCAGCATGGAGCTTGTCAATAACTTGAATGATGTGCACATACAAGCACAAGTCATTTTGAGCAGTTTGATCATTGAGCTTGGGAAAATACTTGTCATGTAGATATGAGGTATAGCTCGGATGAAGCAACTTGATCTCTATTGGGTCAAATAGCCTTATGCTAGGACCTTTCTTCAGTGGATCATTTCTCTGCAACACCAGCTCTTTCGTCCTTTCTACGTATCCCCATTTTGTGATAGGGCAAGAGTATTGATTTCCCTCAATAACTTTGATTGATGCTTTAGATCTGTCTTCATATTCAATTCTTTGTAAAAAATCATCATCTAAAGCTTGAGAAGAACTGACATGAGACCTTTTCTATTTTAACTTCCTTTTGATGTGTTCTGCATCTTCTATCTTTGCTTCTTTAAGCATATCTCCCTTGAACTTGTGACTCAACTTAGCCATAATTCCAGAGAAGTCTCTTCCCCTTGGACTGATTGGGTAGTTTGTGATGGGAAATGTTTTGCAAAGTAGTGAGGTCTGCATCTGGAAGTGTGAGGAGTATTTCCATACTTAGAAAGTATTGAATCATTCCAGATGTTCTCTTCAGCATAACACAATCCCATTCTAAATCATATTTCCATGCTATTATTTTATTTTCTTCAGCTATTCTTAGAGTGGTCATCTGATCAAAGAGTTGTAACAATGTAGTCTTTTCTTCTGTTATCTCCCTCACAGCAGTTCCTAGGGGCCATACTTCGCTAGGAATGATGTCACTTGGTTCTTTGATCATGCTTTATCTCCCCTTATACATATCTTTGCTTTAAACTATAGTTGGTTTAGCAAGAGTTTGTTTTGCTTGATTGTAGGCAGGATTGGGAGCTCTAGTCCTAAATTTCATTCCTGTTTCTAGCTCCACCTTCATCACATGCTCCATCATAGCTCTGAGCTCACCAATTGTTCTCCTTTTAAGCTCATGTTTCTTATAGTTATGACTTTGTAACCAGTAAGTTATGTTGTACCTTGTCAGCTTCTTTGAGTCACAATGGCCCAAGTCTTATCTTATTTGCTCCATGGCCTTGAACTTTGAAAAAGTTTCATAATTGCAAATTGGAAGCATCAGTCTTGCAGCATCAAATTCTTTCAAAACTTGAATCATTTCAGGCATATTCATTTTTTCTACCAAGTCATAGGGAAAGCCATTGTTGATTAGGTCCATGAACATGGCAGATTGAGCTCTTTCTTCAAGTATGTCTTCTGTTGATAGCATGCCAGATTCTTCTTCAGTTAGCTGCTTTAACTCATCATCACTTTCTTCTTTGATGATGTCAATTTGCTGATAAGCTGCAGGTTCAGTGGATGGAGTGTGAGTTGGGGAGACCCTTTTTGATTTCTTTTGTTGATCTTTAGATTCAGTACCTTCATCCTGAGTTTTGCCTAGATATTTTCTTTTCCTACTGTAAAAGATTATGGGTTCCTTTTCCTTCATTTTTGAACTCACATTAGCTTCTTTCTTTTTGCTCACTTCTTGTTCAGACAACTTTTTCTTTAACTTTTCAATCTCATCATCTTTTGCTTTCAGTTGTTCTGATTGTTCAGAGATTAGCTCATTCATTGCATCAATCACCTCGTTATCAGTATCAATATCTTCTCTCAGCCTTTTGATTCGTCCTTCCAGTTGAGTGATTGTAGCATCTTTCTCAGCTATTGGTCTATCTTTCTCTATCATCTCCTTCTTCATTTTCCTCAACTTTTCAAACTTCCTGTTGCTTTTAATGATCAAATTTTTGTATTTTGCTACTAGGTAGCTCTTACTCACATCAATCTCTTCTTCATTCAAGTCATCCTCATTATAAGCAATGATGTTAACATAACTACCCTCCACTTGTTCAATATCTTTATCTTTCTTCCTTTCAATCTCCAAACATATCTCCTCAGTATCACCATCTTTAACAGCTTCATATTCATCCTCATCAAAGTTGAGTTTCTCAGTAGATGTTAGGCTATAAATGGGTTTAGTAGGTGTGGGTGAGGTGGTTGGTTCAGTTTGAAGTGGAGGTGTAGGTGTTTGAGTGAGAAGTGGTGAAATGCATTCTGTTGCATCAGAGTGTAGTGATGATTGAGATTGGATGGGTGAGATAGGTTGGGTGTGCTCACTGGAAGATGATTCTAATAATTCTATCACAGTAGCTGGCGATGGAAAGTATGGTTCATGTTGAGATAATGGTTGTGGTGGTGATTGTTGTGGTGATGGTTGAGGGATTTAATCAAGTGACACTACTTTAGTTGAAGCAAAGTTTACCGATGTTTGAGAAAGTGCAGGTGATAAGGGTTTGGTGTGTTCACTTGGTGGTGAAGGAGGATTACGTTCATGATGTGGTGGTTCAGGTGATTTGGTTGAAGGTGTTTGTTGTTGTGGTTGTTCAGGAAATATGAGTTCCTGAGGTATGTCAGTAGTTTCATCCATCACATATGGGAACATCTTCACCTTTTCTCCTTGATACTGCCCAGTCAATTTGTTGAGTAGAGATCTTCCTAGGTGAGTTTGCATAAACACATCACCCTCACTTTCAACATTGGGCATACATTCGTTTATGATCAGCTGGATGAAGCTTGGGAACATGTACATCTTGTTGTCTTTCTGCATTCTTATATGGTCACACAGGCAACCAAGAATGTAATTGGAGTAGTTGTACTTTCTTCCCTCAAAGATGCCGATGATTCCCGATGAGATGTGCCTTGAGAATCTGTCCAAACCAGACTTCCTTTTCGAGATGCACTTGAGATAGGTGTGGCATAGGAATCTATACGGCTTGCACAATCTCCCCTTTTTGATCTCACCGTGTTGATAGTCTTCATCATACCCCATTAACTAAAACTCTTTCTGAATGTATTCGTGATCAAATACATCAGGGTGACCTTCTTCACTTTCTCCGAACTCCAGCGCCCTCCTTATTGTTCGTTCATCAATTCTCAGTTGTTGATTTCTGATTGAGGCATAAATAACTTGTTCTTCATTCCTCGACCCTCGTAGAGTCCCAGAAATCTATCATGTGTGATTGATAGATAATAGGATCCGCTGTTAGCGCATAAAACAATCTACTTCTTCTCAGATAGCGGATGATGTCTCTGCATCCATCTTCTAATTCTGGATTCAGAAATGCGCATATGTTATGATCTTTGATGAATCGATTAGTCATACTGGCTTCGATGTTTGACTGATGTGTGGATTATTTGTGTGGAATGAACGATTTCAGCGATTGTTGATGAAAGGGGTTTGAGAGATTTTCTAGGGCTGAGAAGGTTTTTGAGAGTGAGTAGAAAGGACAACGGTCGAGATATCCTTTTATGCCTTTTCAAACAATTTAAAAAATATTTAATACTATGGGACCCATTTTCCTTTATACCCTTCCGAGGTTATCCACAAGTTTATGCTTTCGCAGAACATCTACGAAAGGCTAAAACTTTTCTTTTTGATTTGATTTAGTTTTATTTTTCCGCAGAACATCTACGGAAGGAAAAACTTTGCTGTTTTAATCTTAACAAATTAATTCTTCCACAGGAACATCTACGGAAGACAAAATTTGTTATGAATTTGCTGTTTTATCCGTAGGTTATCAATCTACGGAAAGGCAATTTTTGTTTTTTTTTTGATGTATGATCTTAAACACAATGTTAGATCATTTGTTGTTTGCTATTGGACCTTGTTGACTCTGCTTCATGACAATTATGCAAAATTGATTTGGTTAAAACCTTCAGATATCCTACAACCAAGTTAGTGCTCAAGTTCCAACTTTCTTCATTTAAAGATGTAACATATTTGATACTCAGATTTTCATGCTGATTTACTACTCCCCCTAAATTTGTGATTAATCATAAAATTATGCATTTATCAAAAATTTATAAGCATGAAAAACATTATCTGTCCAACTAATTAGCAAAGAAAAGAACAAAACCAGAAATTATTTACAAGCGTTGACATCATATAATGGGATCATACTATAACACTAAGAAACTTCCCAATGACAGTTTTGGTTGATGATAGAAGACAAATCTAGTGTTGATTGCAAGTATATTGATCCTCATAAATTCAAGCAAAAGTGTATATTCAACTTGTCATGCTATTTATCATGTTTTAAAATTGTTTAAAGATGGACAAGTATGGACTCCACATTCAATTCACATTGAAGTTTGTCCTCCGCAGATGAGTCAACTTATCATTTTTTTTACACTTAAAACTATGTTTCGTAAGTTATAAGCTCTATCTTAAGATTTCTTTGAAATCTTATTAATGCTGATATGATTTGTGAGCTTGAATTAATATACAGTTGATCACCATGGATTCTTTTAGAGTTGTTCCTTTTGGAATCTTTTGCTACTAAGCATCAGGACACCAGGTCTTTACTTACGTAAAACAGAGGTGCCCAGGAACTCAGGTCTTCGCTTACGCAAAATAGAGAGGTCAAGATGCGCAAAGATAGAGGTTATAAAGTGTTACAACATAGTGTGCTTAGGTGAGTAAGTTGATCACAGCAGGATAAGACTTACTTTCTTTCTCCTCAATATGGAATTAGACATAGTTTGTCATCTTGACATTATGTTATGCATGACTTGTTTATTTTCAACTCAAGCTGAACCTACTCACATATCAAATCACATCTAATCAGTCTATATGAATTGTTTGATAAATGAGGAAAGTAAGCAAAGGTATAGTGTACTATCAATTCCTATTATATGAACTGTTTATTCAATAAAATATGTAAATAAGATAATAGTTTTGTATTTTTATATGTTTTAAGAATAATTTTGGCCTTTTCATATTAATAACAATCTGCGGATGAACAAGTTTGTTCTTCCGTAGATGTTCATATTAAAACTATAATGGACAGAACATGCTTTTCATTATGTTGAGTAAGACTTAATCTAAATTGATCATGCCTAGTGACTCAATTAAAAAATTAAATCTAACTGAATCAAAGGCTTTAGTGAATAAATCGACAAACTAATTTGTTGTATCCACCTTAATCAACATGATTAAACCTTTTTCTGAGCAATCTCTCAGAAAATGATATCTGATTTCAATATGTTTTGTTTTACTATATTGTACTGGATTAGCAGTGATGAACATAGCAGCTGAGTTATCAATATGTATTGGTGTTTGAAGAAAATTGTAACTATAATCAAGTAATTGGTTTTGCAACCATAAGACTTGAGAGCAACTAGCTGAAGCAGCTATGTACTCAGCCTCAACTGTGGATACTAAAACATTTGTTTGCTTTTTGCACTGCCAAAAAACTAGTCTTGGTCCTATGAATTGGCATCCACCAGTGGTTGATTTTCTGTTGTTTTTGCACCCTCCATTGTCACTGTCAGAATATGAGTAGAGTTTAAGATCTCCTTCTTTGGAATACCAGAGTCTAAGAGCTGGTTTCCCTTTAAGGTATCTGAAAATTCTCTTCACTGCATTCATATGTGACTCCTTTGGGTCTGCTTGGTACCTAGCACACACACACATACAGCAAACATTATGTCAGGTCTGCTGGTAGTTAAATACATTAATGATCCTATCATAGATCTATATAATCTTTGATCAACAGACTTTCCTGTAGGATCTGGTATAATCTTATCTATTGTTGATGCTGTTGTTTTGCATGAAGATGAATCAGCAAGGTTGTACTTCTTCAAAATTTGATTTACATACTTCTCCTGATTGATAAAGATGCCATCTAGTTTCTGATGAACTTGCAAACCAAGAAAGAATGTTAGTTCTCCCATGGAACTCATTTGAAACTCAGATTTCATCAGACCTTCAAACTCTTCACATAATCTCTTATTTGTTGATCAAATATGATATCATCTACATATACTTAGACAACTAAGAGATCTTGATGTTCATGTTTCAGGAAGAAAGTCTGATCAATTGTTCCCCTTTTGTAACCATGCTTGAGTAAGAAATATGACAATGTTTCATACCACTTTCTTGGGGCCTGATGAAGCCCATACAAAGCTTTGTCAAGCTTGTTTACCCTGTGTGGATAATCAAGATCTTCAAAGCCTGGTGGCTGAGCAACATAGACTTCTTCATCAATTTTACCATATAAGAAGGCACATTTTACATCCATCTGGTAAACTGTGAACTTCTTATGTGATGCATAGGCTAGAAAGACTCCAATGGCTTCAATCCTTGCAACAGGAGCAAAGACTTCATCATAGTCTATCCCTTCTTTCTGAGTTTAACCTTGTGCTATCAGCCTTGCTTTGTTTCTCACAATAATGCCTCTGTCATCTAGTTTGTTCTTGAACAGCCACCTTGTGCCAATTGGATAATGGCCTTCAGGAAGATCAACTAGATTCTAGACTTTTTGTTTTCTAAATTACTGAAGTTCTTCTTGCATTGCTTCAATCCAGCTGTTATCTTTCAATGCTGCAGTGATGTTAGGAAGAACCACTTGTGATAGAAAGCAAGAGAACAGACAAATATTGGCTGGTCCCCTTTGTCTTCTTGTAGTTCTATCATTAAGATCACCTATCATGTTTTCAATGGGATGATACTTGTGAATTTTGGATGTTGGTATTGATTCAACTTGAATGGATGAATCCAAGTTAGTGATGTTGGTTGATGGAGATTGAGTCAGCTGGGATAGGGAATCCACAAAGTAGTCAAAATTCTCATGTGGCTGATCTTTTGATACTAAATTATGTCCATCTGTATCAACTTGTGTTTCTGCAGATGTAGGCATAGCATCTGCAGCAGCTACATGTACAACTACTGATGATGTAGTTTGTTAAACTGAATGTGTGGGTGGTGGTGGTTGAATGTTTTCTGTTTAATTGTGAACAGCTGAATGCAATGGGTCATCTCAGGAAGTAGAAATATCTACGGATGTAGAAGGAACTTCTGTGGATGTAGATGGAAGTTTTGCGGATGTGGACCTATTGTTTCCATTAGGATGATCTTTGCTTGTTTGAATTGAAGGGCTAGGATTAGTAACATTTTGAGTAAGTGACTGGATTACTCTGGGTGGATCAGCTGTCAATGGCACTTCACCTATGTTTGGAGGAACATAAGGATAACATGTATCTGCAGGACCTGCCATATTCAAATAACCTATGTTAAATGAGTTTATTAATGCATCTATATCAAACAACCAAGATGATCCTTTTACAGATTTTGGAAATAAGAATTCATTAAAAGATACATTAGGAGTTTCTTCCACAATGTTTTTATGTGGAACATAGACTCTGTATGATTTAGATGTTGATGAGTAACCAACAAAGAAACCATCATAGGCTTTTTCTACAAACTTTCCTAATTGATCTTTTGTGTTGTGGACACATGACACCCAAAGCTCTAAAATATTCTATGAAAGGTTTTCTTTTAAACAAAAGCTCATATGGTGTTTTATTATGTTCTTTGACAAATAATGTCCTGTTTTGAACATTGCATGTTATGTTCACAGCTTCTGCCTAGAATGTGATTGGCAACTGTGAATCAACAAGCATTGTTCTTGCTACTTCAATAAGAGTTCTATTTCTTCTTTCAGCAACTCCATTCTGTTGTGGTGTTCTTGGTGCACTGAATTGTCTTGATATGCCTTTGTCCCTGCAAAAGGAATCTAAAATATGATTAACAAATTCAGTTCCATTATCACTTCTTAAGATTTTGATTTTTAGATCAAGTTGATTTTCAATCTTAGTGATAAACTCTATCAATGTTTCTGATGTTTCACTTTTATGTTTTAAGAAAAAGATCTATATGAATCTAATGAAATCATCAACAATATCCAAAAAGTATTGCCTTTTTCCAATGCTCATAATATTAGTTGGACCAAAAAGATCCATGTGCAACAGTTTGAGTGGTGTTGTGTTTGTGTTAATTATTTTAGTTTTATGAGACACTCTATGTTGTTTTCCTTTGAAACATGATAAACAGTTATTAGAACAATAAAATTCTTTATTTGGAAGGCCAGTGACTAAGTCATTTTTGACCAACTTATTCATGTTCTTCAAGTTAGAGAGAACCATTCTTCTATGCCATAGTTGAGATTCATCTTCTGATGACTTAGAAATTAGGCATGTTTCATTGCTTGTTAAAGATGTGTTGTTCATATCCAAAACATATGCGTTGCCTTTTCTTGGTGCTTTAAGAAGGATCCAGTCTTCTGGAATTTGAAAACCTGGCTTAAGAATGTAACAATAGTTAGTATCAAAGAAAATAGTATAGTTTTGATCACAAATTTGAGAAACACTTAATAAATTGAATTGTAAATTTTCACAGAAGTTAACTTTCTCAAATTTTAGAACACCATTGGTTACCATTCCTTCACCAATGATTTTACCTCCCTTCTTATCCCCACCAAATGCTACATAGGAAGCATTTTTATGTTTGAAGTCATGGAGGAGGGAACAGTTTTCCGTCATGTGCCTAGAACAGTCACTGTCAACATACCACTTGTTGTCAGTCCTCCCCGGATGTTCTTGCAAAAATAATGAAATCAGTTAGTCCGTGGAGCCCAAGCCTTGATTGTCTTGGGCTTGTCATTGTTATCTAATATTGTTATTTTCTCATGAATGAGCCTAGATGACTCTATATTGGTTTTAGATTCCATTAATTCATTATGTTTTGTTTTGGGTGAGGGTGATTCTTTTGATGATGAAGATGAAGCACTATCATCTTGATTCATACTCACTTCCTCTTTCACTTCTTATTTCATTAACTTTTTCTTTGAACTAGAGGCTATGGCTCTTTCTGAAAAGGTTTCCGTATCCTTTGTCCTTGACTGGGGTACATGATTACCTTTTTCAAAATGATCAAAGAAGGTATCATCTTCTTGCAAAACTACCTTTTTATGAGGTGTCTTACTTTGAGATAGTTGTATCTCCTTTTTCTTTGATGAATTCTCAGCAGATGTTTTTGTTGTCTTTGCATTCTTCTTGTAACACCCGAAATTTCGTCAGAATAAAAAGGAAAGAAAAGTAATTTGAAGAAAATAAAAAGAAGGCAAAGTTAAGGGGTGCTTTGTGTAAATAGTACCAAAAAGTCAAAAGTGGGTGATAAAGAACTTGGTCGCCCATGCTCTTTCTGCTGCTGATTTCCGAAGAAGAAAAGAAAGAAAGAAAGCTGGTTTTTTTGGTGTTTCTTCTCGGTTGAATTGTGAAGAAGAAGAAGAAGATTATTCAAGGTTAGTAGGTTTTTGTGATTAATTGGTTCGGTTTCTTTGAGGTTTCAACCTTAGAAACTGATCTCTATGTGTTTTTGGTGTTTGGGTGTTTGTTTTGGCTTGTTCTAGGTGTTTGAACTCTTGTGCACGCAAGTTGGGAGGAGATTCACTTGTCTGCTGCAATAGGTGAGTTCAAGGACCCCGATTCTATGTTTTAAAACTTCTTTGGGGCTGAAAATGCATTTAAAATGTTTTACAACCTTTATGTACGATAACTGTGTATGTACGTGTATGAACTTCTATGTTCTATGAGGTTGTAAGCTTGTTCTAAGAGTTTAGCATGATTGATCTATGTTAAGAATGTATGGGAATGAGGTTTTAGAACTGGTTATAGCATAAGTCTTATTTACAGGTCTGATGGTTCATCCGCATTTACACTATGATAATTGCCTAAGTTTTTTGTTCACCCGCATTCACTTTTGTTCACCCGCATTTGCCTTAATTCAGCCTAAGTATCCATCAGCATTTCTTTTTATGCATGTGCATTTGCTACAGTGTCCATCAGCATTTCTTTTACGACAAAATAATTACCAAGTGTTCATCCGCATTTGCAAGTTGTTCATCCGCATTAGTTTTTGTTCATCCGCATTTGCAGTTGTTCGTCCGCATTAGTTTTTGTTCATCCGCATTTGCAAGTTGTTCATCCGCATTTGCAAGTTGTTCACCCGCATTGGTTTTGTTCATCCGCATTAGTTTAAGACAAGAAATTTTCTGGAATTTTGGAAGATCAAGATTAGGGTTTGACTATGGTTGACTTGATGCTTGTATCTGATTATCTTATGCATGTTGTGGGCTATCCTTATGTGCCTATTATGATATTAACATGTGACTTTATGTGGATTGCCTATGATCATAAAGTATTATTATTAATCAAGTGGAAGATTAATATTAACGAAAAGTGAAACATAAGGAATGAAAAGACTTGCAAGTAAAAATTTACAGGACGTGCACGACCATGTTGTCGTTAGCTCAACTGTGTACGGTTTAGCTAACCCAAAGGATGTACACAGGGTCAATCTTTAAGATTGAGGGGACCACAATTGCTGCCTCGGTACTGGTGCCAGCATATGTGCACCACGGATGGAGTCTATTTATAGACTTCTAGGCCCAGTACCCGGTTTATGCGCATTATATGGGGGGTATAGCACTTTGGTCCATATCGACATTGAAAGATAATAATAATAAGTAAGAAAGAGAATGGTGATGATGTAATGGATATGATTGTATATATGGTGTGTGATCACATCCGAAAGAAAGATAAGATATTTTCTTTAAGAAGTATTTTGTATACAAATCTATCAAGATATTTTTATGATTTTAAAACTAGGACTCACTCAGCAAAGCTGACTTTTATGCATTTTCAGTTGGCAGGTAATATTGCTGAGGATGGCACTCGGGGAGACTACTCCTTGGGACAAGGCTGACATCCATTCATGAATATAACATTGTTGTTTTGTAATTCAAACTAATGATCTTTTGTAACTATACCAAACATGTATTACTTGGCAACAGCGTTTATAAATAAATGAATGGCTTTTAGATGTTTAAATTCCGCTGCAATGTGATAACAAATTATGAAATGTTTTATGAATAGTGCTGTGAATGTCCAACTGTGAGGTCTCCGGAAACGGGGCCTTACGCTTCTGCTTTTGTTGCTGATTCTTTTGCTTTGGTATTTTTGATTCATCATTCTCTGAAGATTTTGAATTTGATTCAGAAGTCTCAACTTTTTGCTTCTTGGGGACCTTTAATTTGTTCTTTTAGTTGAAGAAACATTCTTGAGTGGAATGATTGTGCTTGTTGCAGATGGCACAATGCTTGTTGAAGTAACAATCTGAGGTCATATGATTGTTCATATTACAGATGGAACAATAGCTACTGAAGTAAGACTCTTTTGAGCTGTGTTTGTGCAATCACACCATTTGCAATACTTCTCTTCAGCTTCACTGTCAGAGTCAGCTTCTATCTTTGTCAGTTTCTTCATCAGTATCTTCTTTTGCTTCTTCAGTTCTTTCTCACTCGTTGCATCTGAAAGATCCTTTTGTTTAACTTTCTGGTTAGTAGATGAATCCTCAGGTATTTTCTTCTTCCGTAGATCTTCTACGGATGAATGTTTAGGTTCTGATGATTTCTTCTTCCGCGGATGTTCTACGGAAGATTGTTTTGTCTTCTTCCGTAGATCTTCTACAGCAGACATTTTTCCTTTGCTTTTCTATGGATGTGTAAGCACCAGTCTTTTTCTTCCGCAGGTGATCTGCTGAAGTGAGACTATCTTCTTCCTCCGTAGTTCTTTTTGCTGCCTGACTTTTATGTTGTTTGTTGAGTTCATGAATGCCTTCATTTAACTGACCAATCCTTGTGTAAATAGTCTTCAGCAGATTTTTTTATTTTGGTGGATAAGGTAACTTGATCTCATCAAGGATTTTGGGAGTTATAGAATCAATTACCACACATTTTCCCTTACCCAAACCAACACTTTCTTGTTCATTAGGCTCATCACTATCATCTAGATCATCACAGTTATCAAGATCAAGTTCTGACTCATTTTGTTTTGAGAATTTTGATTCAAATGAATCAGTTTCAATGGATTCAGAATCCTTGTCATTTATCACTTCATTATTTTCAACTTTTGACTCAGTTTTGGTGTTAGACACAAAATGATTTGTCAAACTGTTGGTCATGGACTCAGGTAGGGTGGTGTAATATCATTAATTGGTGGAGCAACATTATGGTAACCCAACCCAGACTTGTTCTTTGATTCAATATGAGAGTTTAACAGTTTCTCATACTGCTGTGATGATAGTTGGAATTTCTGAAGTTTTACTTCAGTTGATGCATGACCTGACATGGACTTGGTTAATGAGTTGGTCAAATGCTCAACTTGTGCTTTCAAATTATAATTTTCAGACATAAGTTTGTCTAAATCCTTTTGTAGTGAATTTATTTTGACTTGATAAAGTTTATGTTCTCTTTCATGAGATTCATTTAAAAGCATAGTTTCTTTTACTTATCAGCCAATTGTTGAGCATGAGCCATGTATCTCTCAACCTCATCAATGCATAAGGAAGAACATAACCTTTCTCTTACCTCTCTGGCCATTGGTGGAACTTTGTTTTCCATATTAGCCATCAAAGCCTGATTTTCTTCTAGTACTTCCTTCTCGTACATGCTCCAGTCACAAGTACCATCCTGCAAAATAATCAAACTAGTTTCTTTAGAATTATTGGTACCTGTTGTAGAGCCTGTGGCTGGTGGGATGAGTTTGTTAGCTGTGGTTGCTTGAAGCTCCTCTGATTTGCTTGTCTTGTATCTATTGTTGATTGTTGATTGTTGTTGCATTCCCTTGAGAAGTGGCCATACAGATTACCTTTGTAACACCTCACCTTGGATTTATCAATACCAATTTTTGTTGTTCTGCCTCCCACTGACAATCCATTGTTTCTCTTCATGTACATTTTGGCTCTATAAGCAATCATGGCCATTTGCCATTGCAGATCCATCTCTTTTACTTCATCTGGATGAAGTTCTTCAAGGTCTTGCTGACAAAAGTAGGCAGGAGTCAATGTACTTCCCAAGTAGGCTTGAAAGCTTGAACTGAAAGCTGCAAAGGTTGCCTTTTGTTCTTCTGATTCCAGAACCACAGTAATTGGTTCTGTTTGATTGTTGGCTTTATTGGATTTGGAGTCATCTGACTTTCCGTTTGCTTTTCTGTTTTTATTGTTTTGATAGTTCAACTTGGAGGGCTTGACAGCATAGAAGCGAGTTTCCTCTTCAGTATCACTTTCAACACAAGAGTTATCTTCATCATCATTAGAGATGAAGGCACTTCCAACACCCTTAGTTTCTTTGAATTGGTACGGTGCTATAGGTGCTTTAACACTCTTATTTCTGGTTTTCTCATCTAACTCCAAAGCTTCTACCTTTGCAACCAGAGTGTCCAATCCAATTGCCTTCAGATCAATAGTATTCTTGAACATGGACATAGTGTGGGTCTAGCTTTCTGGTAATGAATGAAGCATCTTCTTGTTTAACTCCTCGTTGCTGTAATTCAGTTCAAAGATATTCATCTCTGTAACAAGTTGCATAAACCTGTGGAGTTGTTGAGGAACAGACTCACCCACAATATGATGAAAAGTCTCATACTATGAGCGAAGTGTATCCTTTTTTATGCTCCTTATCTCGTCACTTCCTTCACACAAAGTGTGCAGGATTTTCCATAACGAGTTTGCTGTTTTATATGATTCACACTTGATCAAGAGATCTTCAGGCAAAGCCATAGTAAGCATACTATATGCTTTGATGTCAATCGTGACTCTCTTAGCATCATCAGGTGATAGATTTTTTAAACTTATGAGTTGATTGTTGTCTTTATAATCCGGTCCTAAAGCAGGTGGAATATAAGGACCTTCAGTAATCGACACCCATAAATCAGAATCTGTATAATTAACATGATTCCTAAATCTGATTTTCCAAGTTTTAAAATAAGATTTATTTTCCAACTTCGGAGGTTGATAAGCGCCAACCACAGAATTGCTCATGTTAATTAACTTGATTAAATAAACACCAATTAAACAAAATAAACTGATAGATCAATTGATCTAGATCAATGAGCACGTGGCTCTGATACAACCTAATACTCCAAGGATCGTTGCAGGAATTATCAATTTGATTTTAATAAGTATTGATCGCAGAATTATCAATACCTGCTGTTTAACGGATTGTTTATCAAAAGTTGAAATTGATGAACAAAGAAGAACAACTAGAAAAACTAAATGTAATAATGCAATACAAAGATTGTTTTCAATTGCTCTTCATCCACAATCAATCGATTACAATTGATTATAATGCTATATGTTCTTGATGCTTGATATTGATATATTGTTAATATTCTCGTTGATCAATGTTTATCAATCAATATATACACCTAATTGTGTATAGATATCTTCCTATTTTATTCCTATTTTCTAGCTAATATATCGTTATTCTGTTTGGTTATTTCAGTTTCTATATGTGCGAATCCTTGCCTTGTTTATCGGCATAGAAGTTCACAATTTACATAGGAAATTGTAAATTACATAAAGAGTGTTGTTGATGTGACGTGGAATATTCTGTTGACTTAATTATCATTCACCGTCATTGATTTGATGATATTGCTCTGACATGTTGACTTGTTGACTTTTTGTTACGTACTTGATGATTTGAAACAATACAAGTTTGTGTCTTCCGTAGGAAGTTCTTCTTCCGCAACAATTAGTCTTCCGCAACAACACTTTGTCTTTAGTGTTTGTGCTTCCGCAGAAGTTCTTGTACTTGTTCTTCAGCAGCAAGCTCTCCTTCAGCAGCTCCGCTTGATCTTTGGTCTTGTTCAGCAGTTGTTGTTCTTCCGTAGGAGATCTACAGAAGCACAAACTTCAGTTATGCTTCGGAGAACATCTACGGAAGAACACTTATTCATCCGTAGGTTGTTCTAATACTTAGTCAATTTTTCCAAATTGCCCAAGTCTGATGTTTCCTGTAATAACATAAACTAACACACACACACTACTATAGGTTACCATATAATTCATGCATTACATTATATTATCAAAAAGAGAATTACAATGATTAATTACAAGAGTTTACAAGTCAACTAAACCTATACATTTGATCTAGTTCTAACATATACAAACTAGTATTTTACACCCGCGCTTTGCGGTGGGATAGACCAATTTAGAACGTAAAAGTATCGGAGTTAAAAACTAGTTTTATCAAAAGAAACTAAAACTAAAGTAAAACAGAAACATTACCAAAAGAAAAACCCAATCGACTCATATAAACAATCATCATTGTCGTTGTAAAACGAAAAGACTCAGATGCATAAACGGCTACAACTGGAGTTGTCATGCCAGGTAGCAGGCCACCATCATCGTCACAATAATCATCTTAGATCTTCAGTTAGCATCATCTTTTTAAAACAAAGGAACTGAGACGCTTCACCATCATTTACAATCACCATGATTGTTAAAAAACAAAAACGATTGTTATCACCAACTCCAGCCGCGAGTCACCGGTGACTCCCACCGCCGACATCCCTTTCGTGACACCAAGAGGTAGTCGAATGGGTCACCAAAAGTGGTGGAATCATCCACCGGTGCCATCCGCGACCAAAGGAGGACATCATCCATCCAAATGAGTTCACAAATCATCGACTTATACATAGACGACCACTGACGACCACCACAATCGGTGTCCCCTCTGCAACCCAGGCAAATCTACGTATGGCCCACCCAAAACGGTAACAGTCTCCCAATGGTGACATCCACAGCTAAAGGAGAGGCATGTAACGGCTAAGTCGGTGACCGCCATCACCTCCGGCATCGCCTCCGAAATCCTAGGGTTCCAAACCCTCTCTTTCTCTGTATTAGCATGTGAATGGCTAAAGCCTCACAAAGATCGGAGCCTGGGAACGGCCTAAGCCACCATCCCTCGGCGACAACGAAGAGGATGGAAGCGGACAACGGGGGCGGAGGCAGCGACACCCACCGACAACCCAGATAGGAGATAAATAGAGATGTTAGAGGTGATGTCGGAAACCCTCCACAAATAGGAAACAACTACAGATCTGACTGGAACCGGAGCAGTGCCGACACCCTAGGCGGAGGTGGGAGAGCGGCAGCCACCGCCTCGATACCACCGATCCCAAACAGAGGGTCACTTTCTCTCTCTCTCTCGCACCAATTTAAATGAATAAGATGGCATATAGCAGTACCAATGGCAAAATATAGTGTACCCATAGCTAGAGAAGTTGCGGTTTAATATAATTTAAAGAGTTAATTACACGATTGGTCCCTGTAGTATGCCCATATTGCAGTATTGGTCCCAACTTTTGAGAAATTACATTATTAGTCCTAACTGTTTACCAAACCGTAACACGATTGGTCCCTAGAGGGGATGACCGTTAGTTTTTGCTGTTAAATGGATGTAAAATGACCATTTTTGCCTTGAACTAAAAAAAAAATACTTTAACTATATTATTAAATTTATGTGGGACCCACACATATATATATCTATAACTATAATAATATATATGTGTTTGTATGTATATAAACCGCCGGAGCACCTCCATCGTCGGAGCACCTCCACCTCCGAAGCACCTCCACCGCCGGTGCACCATAGCACCACCACCGCCATCACCATACCACCACCTTCACCAACCATCACCATAGCACCACTTTCACCAACCGAAACCACAACAATACCATAACCAAACTACCGTAATACCGCCACATCACCGCCGCCAACACCACCCCAACCCCTCTTTTCCCCAACCATCTCCATCACCGACCACCACCAACCCCACACGCATCACCGGCGACACACCTTCACCATTTTTAATCATGGTTTCATCTTCAAAACGTGGTACACCACCGCCCGGGCGCCCCAAGCGCACCACCTCCAGCCCACCACCACCGGCGCACCAACTCCGACCCACCAACGCCTGCGCACCACCTCTGGCCCAGCACTGCCTTCACACCACCATCATCTTCCCGTTCACATATTAGGGCTCCAACGAAAACTACAGTCATGTTTAGGTGATTAAGAAGAGATTTCCCACCTATCTCTGGTAAGTTCAAAAAGAGGAGGCTTTGGCGGTTGTCATGAGGGTAGTATCGGTGCCGGCGCCGGAGCTAAGGGGTGGTGGAGTCGGGGTGAAGGTGGTGACGGGAAGAAGATGGGTGTGGTGTGGTTTTTAATGGTGTGGGACCCACACATTATTATAACATATTTTTATTTATTTAATCTAAAAAAATGGAACCCATATAAATTATTTTATATTTTAAATATTTTATCTTTTAGTTAGGAGGTATTTTATATTTTTTACATTCACTTAACTGGAAAACTTAACAGAAGTTAATGTTAAAGACCAATCGTGTTACGAATTGATAAATAATTTAGATTAAATCTATAGCTTTTTAAAAATTAAAATTAATATTATAATATAAACAAATCACGTAGTATAATTAACACTAATTTAAATTTTAATGTAATTTTTTTAACATCGTGTCGCAACGTCCTCTTTACTAGTGATTTATTAAACCAAAATATGTAATTCCTCTTAACAATTCGGTCTTTCCATTTCTTCTACGATTGCAAATAAGAACCCTAATTTTCCATTCCAAATTCCCAATTCCCTACTGATTCGCGAGCTCCAATTGTTGAAAGAAGATGTCGATTCCACAAAGTTCATCTGCAGCATCATCTTCTTCCTCCCAATTCACATACTCCAACAGCAATGGCTCCTATTTCCCCATGCCCTTCCACCTTCAACAACCGCAAACCACCTATCCTTCTGCCGGCCCTCCGCCGCCGCCTGCGCCGGTTCAGTACCCCGCTCCGCCACCCGTCTACTCTGCTCCGTCTACTTCCGTCCCGGGAGTCTACTTTCCTCAGTTCCAGCAGGTAATTTCTCTCGATCTTAATTATGCGTTCATGCTTAGCGTACAATTGTAGCACTTTTGCATTACGGTGACTATGGATGATCAATCTTTGATGAAGTTAACAGTTGATGGCTTTCAAGAAAGTTTACTTAGGCAGTTCCATGATTCCATCAAACTATACAGACTTGCTATAGTGTATTTCAGATCAATCTGAGCCTTTTAGAAAATTCGCCTTTAATTTTTTTGTCAGAAGATTTTGAAACCATGTAATGCAAAATGATAAGGGGATACATTAACGTTAAATGATAATGGTCGGGTCAAATTCATTCACCAAGTGAATTTTATTTCTCTAACTTGCAAAATAGTAGAACATGAACTTGCAAGTTTTCGATATAAATTTCTTTGATTTACCAACTTGATAGTTGGAGAAATGGTTTTTTTTTTTGTTGACAGGCACAGCAGTTATTTCAAAGGGACGCACAGACGATTACACCTGAAGCAATAGAAAGTGTGAAGGCTGCACTGGCAAGCAGTGAAGTGGAGCATAAAGCAGAGGTGAAAAAGAAAGCAATACCGCGTAAAGCAGCTGGTCTCGCTTGGGAGGATCCAACACTTGCTGAGTGGCCAGAAAGTATGGTTCAGTTACCCTTCTTCTACTTATTATGTAGGCTAATTACGTATAATGATTACCATTTTCACTAGGCTAGAAAAAAACATCAAAGTTTCAAAAGAGCTCATTTAAGGCACCTAATTGAAAAGAAGTTCCCATTTAAGGTGATCTATAGCTGTTGAAAGACATAATGATGGCGTGGCGCTAACTTTGGGCCATGTTTACTTTGGCATTTGAAACTTAGATGGTTTCTTAAGCTCAAATTAGTTGGTTATCTAAGATATGAGACCAAAGCTGCCCCTTATTTGATCTATTTAGCAAGAAAATCTGTTGCGTATATCTTTTTTTTTATCCATGTTCCTTAACTTTTTGGTATGACTGTGTTCAAAGGATGTGGTCATAAAGAATTTGCTATTTGTCTACCATTGAAGGCAATAACTTGTCATTGAGATATTAGGGATAAAAAAGATGAATTATTGAAATGAATGTGGAATGGAATCCAAGTTATGTTTTAAGGAGTGACTAGAGAGAAGTGTTTCTATATTGCATCCAAAACCTGTGAAAATCCAATTTTGAAAAATGTTTTCGGGTGAAAGGATTAAGGAATAATGACTATTTCTCAGATAACGAAAAGATAATGCTGTCACTTGGAAAAGCACTAGTTAAAAGGAAAATTTTAAAATGTATTAACTACCTTATACATCGTGTATGTTGTCGTTGATATACAGGATGACGGGCAGTCATATGATCATCGTAAGTATAAATGGATGACCAAGTTTTCCTATTCATAGCTTTGAAGAAAATATTCCTCTTGCTCTTTTTTGCATTTTTCATGATGAATTATTTTTATGTACTTTGCTGATAGAAATGGCATCTTCTTCATGATTGTAGTGATGTTTTGCAGATGATTATCGTCTATTTTGTGGTGATCTTGGTAATGAGGTGAATGATGATGTTCTTTCAAAAGCTTTCACGCGATTTCCTTCATTCAACATGGCTAAGGTCAGTTTCTTTTACTGAAGCATAATTATGTAGTATATAAACATTGAAAATTTGCTTTTGCTACCGAGTTGATGAATGTTAGATATGTGTTTTGAATCCCATAAGGGTAGGAATGAACTTTCACATTTGTAAGAAATGTTCACTTAGTGTTGGTAAAAATAAAAGCCAAACTCAAATGTGTAATCGAAAACAAAATCTCAAATCAGTTCTACATTCATCCATTTGTTCTCTGCTTTGTTGAAGGAAATTTATGTCTATTCAGTTGGCTCTCATTTATTCTTACATTTTGGTGGGGAGAAATCACAACAAGAAAGTGTAAATATAAGTAGTGGAATAAACACGATTTAAATGTCAATTCTCAGTGACAAGTACTGAACGTACTTGGACTTATGTTCGTTTTATAGCCAAGTTACCTGGAAATCTGCTATGTGTTGATGGTGCTTGCCCACATCGTATCTGAGATGTTGGTTGATATTATACTTTCACTTAAAAGTTAGTGCAGGTCTTTTTAATTATTTTGAATGAAAAATACAATTGCCCCACCTAACCCCACATAACCCCCAAAAGTTGACTAAAATTTGTGACATCTATTGTGAGAAAATATTCTCATAAGTCTTAACACACTCGTCTTAGACGTTTCATCCAAAAAAAGCATGAGGCACCAAAGCGTAGAGGCTTTCTCAAAAAGGCACAAGGCGAGAGCTTTACGAATGTGAGGCGCCTTGTGTTATATTATATATATAACTTAAACCAAGTATCCAACCAACTGTTTTTTCATGTCATGAAGTTTGGTCACACTAGGATGAAGATCTGTACAAGGCACATAATAAAGAGAAATAGGGTCAATGTGAAAGAGGAAAACCATTGAAAATAAGGCATTATGACTTGGCTTTTTTATAAAAAAAAGGAAGTAGAACCACTTACCACTTATAAATAGAGAGCAGTCAAAAGTGTGTTTTCCCAAAACATTTGCGGTATGTTTTGATAAATCTGACAAATATTTTATCTTTGAACTGAAGTTCTGAAGTAGTTCTAAGATAAATGTGAACACCAACCAAAATGAATAAGAAACTGATGCATTAATGGATTGATCCATATATAAGGTAAATTTGGTGACGTGCCAATAGTCACTCACGAATCAATTAAGTCGTTATCTAAGAAACTAAGAGAAAATTTTATATGGTGGGACTAGATGTTGACAATTTTAACCCGTTTGCTTATAAATGTTTCGATTGGGGTTATGTTTCATCCCTAACAGGTCAAAGAGCTAACATAGTATAATTTGGGTCAGAAGCTGCCCATTGTATATTTAAAAAATTTAATGCATAGAACCACCTAAATAAAGTTATTTAGATTTGAGACAATAGATAAAATCTTTAATCATATTTGACATACTAGTTAAATTCTTTTGAACAACACCTGGAATCATAAGGGTAAAATCACCACATCCTGCACCTTGCAGGGTTAGAACCCACAACTTTTTGGTTGGGGAGTACACCACTTATTACCAGGATGGCCCCTTGGGGCTATATTCTGTATCAAGAGCCAACCCAACCTGTTTCAACCCCATATAGAAAAGTTCTTATTTTGACCTGTTACCCAACCCAATCTGACGCATCCATTTCTTGCCACTAATAGTTGGGGCTGTATTCTGTATCAAGAGCCAATTACCATGAAAAATAAGGACCTTGAGAAGCTTGCATATCTCATTCACAAGATGAAAATGAGTAAAGTGAAAGGTAACAAACGTAGAAAAACCCAAATCAAGTTTAGACGCAAACACACAACTAATATTTAACAGTTGACTTTATCTATAACTCTCATTTAATCTTAAGTTCTCTTTAAGAGGTTAAATTTACTCCCCAATGTTTGGTGCTGTCAACTATGTGGATGACTCATAAGAAAGAACATCTTTAGAAGTTGTCTACTAGTGGAGTCTATTAGTGTTTGTTCTTGAGTCCTGAGTCTCATTTAAGTTTTTGTTTTTTTTCTCCATACTTCTTTCCAGGGGATCTGAGTTGTTATATGATTCCGTCAGTCTTTCTAAATGCTTGTGTTCAGAGCCTTTTGGGTATCATTAATCTTATCATCCGTTTTTATCCATCTTGAAATCCGTCAAGCACATCAGATGTTTAATGTCAACAACCATCGGAGAGTCAATCGGACAACATATTTATATTGACAGGTCCTGGTTCTTGTTAGTTCTATTTTCTTATGGTGGTGCTTTAGAGAGCATGTAATGGGAGGTAGCTTATTCTAGGAGATACCTTGACATGTAAGGTACCTTGTTGTCAATAGCGGCTATAGCGCGCTATAGGCGCTATGTAGCGTGGCGCCCCTCCCTCGCTATTTGTAAATAGCGATTGTATAGCGGGGATTTTTAATTTTTTTAATTTTTTTAATTTTTATTTTTGTTTAATATGAGATTTAGATGATTAGTAATAGAGTGTTTTAGTTATTTTGGGGGTGTTTGCCTAGATTTCCTACTACTTTATTGCTAAACATGCTTATTTATTGAATGTAAAACATTCTTACATATTATCCTACTTAATCGCCAAACACGAAATAGCGGTCGCTATCTACCGCCATTCGCTATGTAGCATATAGGTGGCTTGTCGTTATTTACCGCTATTCGCTATTGACAACTATGGTAAGGTATCAATCTCCCATTAAAAAGTTTATCATCATTGTCAACTTGGTGCCTTTGTTATGTCAGCTGTATTTTGTGTTTCTAGTTGGTTGTACTGTTAATAAAGCTACCTTCATAAGTATTTTCTGAATGGTCTATAATACCATTTGTCTAAATGAAGCCAAATAAAATTTCTTATAGTACAGTGGTAGGAAATACAGAGATGAAACTGCAGTATTCTACTTCATTTGTGTTATGTTTGCTGATACCTTGTTGACCATCTTCTCTCAAGAGTGCATGCATGATCCCTAAGCTGCTGCATCCTGCACTCATTTTCTTGTCATTTAATCCATTCCTTTTTTACAATCTATATTGTTTCAGTTCGTTTAGTTCTCACTTTCATCATTCTCTTGAAAATTGAACATTGTAATGATAATGATGATGATGATGATGGTAGGTTGTTCGAGATAAGCGAACAGGCAAGACCAAAGGATATGGATTTGTTAGTTTTTCCAACCCATCCGATCTTGCTGCTGCTCTCAAAGAAATGAATGGTAAGATCTGCACCCTTTAGTCCCAAAAGTTTTCAACATTCGACATAACAAACGTTCCCCGCTAAAATCTTACTTCTACAGTAGGGTCTGGGAGGTAAGATGAGGACAAACCTTACTTCTATACCATAAGATAAAAAAATTGCTCTTGAGAGAAACCCACTGTTCAGGAAAAAAAACTCCCTTTTTATTAAAAATTTATTTGATGATCGATCAATACCCTTTCTTAAAGAGAAAAGGAAGAAACTTAGTGGTCAGAAATCAAAGTTGCTGAAGTAAACTGGAATTGAAAATGTACCAAAAAGTAGTCATTTGGGACAACCTATAATGTAAAGAATTGTGCTTCTTTTGGAACAAAGGGAGCACAAAGAGAACGAGTGAGTTGTATCGCCATATAACACATTGTTTGGCTTTATATGTTTTTATAAAAGAATTATTATATTGAACATAGTTGCAATTGTTATATTATTAAAATAATGATATATTATATCACATTTAGGATTTATTTAGTAACCTTTGTCCCATTTGGCTTTTTTTTAGTTCTACATTTTACGTGATTGATATGTTTATCTATTATTAACAAAATACAACACGAATGGACTTTTTGTCATATAAACGGTTCTAAATTGCCACACCTTGGACGGAGACATTTGTTCTTGGTTATCCTTACCACCTAGTTGTTTTCTTTTTACTAAGAGCTGAATCTTATAGGTAAATATGTCGGAAATCGTCCAATCAAACTTCGTAAGAGCAACTGGAAAGAGCGAACGGATGTCGAGGCCTTGGAGAGACAAAAGGTAACCTCCTTTCTCCTCAATTTGTGTTCTATGTTGTTTTTCGCTACGCTTTGTTGTCTAAGTATTTATGTAATATTTATCTATTTATTGCAGAAACATATTCAGAGAAAAACAAAACTACCCAAAAAAAGTGTGTTGCACAAGTGAGAAACATGAACATATGTTTTTGGTACACTGACATGTTTTCTGTTCTTCTACAAGCCTTCTGTATTGAATTAAGAATCCTAGTGGTTTCATGTAACTCAGTGGTAAGGATTTAATCTTTTCTGCTATGCCTTATTGTCTTGTGATGAACTTTAAGTTATTTTCTAGAGTAAATTACGTAAATGAACTTTTATCTTGGTAACTAATGTCGGTTTTCAACATTTATCTTTATTAATTACACTAGACAAGTAGACATCCTTTATGTACATGTTTTGTTTCATGTTTGGTTTTTTGTTCTAACAGTAGTTAGTTTGTATCGTTAAGTTAGGTCATATCGTTACCATATAAGGGTATATGTGTAAAAAAACATTCATGTGGCATAATCTAAAAAAATCGACGTATTAGGAAAATATGATTAGTAAAATGTTATGATCGATGAGTAACACTTCAAACAAAGTATATATATATTTTTTATCATCTTTTCTTTAAAATTAGATTTAAGTTTGATTTTACTCCTTGAGATTTGTTGAAAATAACCATTTTCCTTCAAAAGATTAAAATCATCAATTAACTCCAAAAGTTTTATATGTTGTTTCAATTTTAATCCAAAATTTTTATTAGTTGTTTTAACTTTATCCAAAATAACAAAAATTTTGGAGTGAAACCAAAACAACATATGAAACTTTTGAAGTAAATTGATGTTTTTAATTTTTTGAAAAAAAATAGGTACTTTAGTCAAACCTTGGGAAGCAAAATTGAAATCAAACTCTTAAAGTTATCTATAAAATGATTGTATCATATGGTTTATCAATAATAAACTTAATACATTCAACTTGCAATATAATACATTTTCATAACATAATGCAAATTGATTCATCAAAATCGTTAACATTGACATTGATAAGTGTTTCAAAATAGACAACTAAAAACATAATTGTTAAAAGTATAAGTGCTGGACAATACAAAATAAAATGTAGTTTAAAATAGTAACCCATCTAATTATACTTATCATTGGCCTTTACAAGTTCTGTAATTATATGTTTTGTGATTGCACTTATTGTGATAGTTGTGTTTTTCTTTCACATTCTTCAATTTTTTTTCACATCTTCCATCGCTAAAACAAACTTTTTTCTTACATTTTTACGCCTTTTAATTGGTTAATTGGTTTGTGATGGATTAGTGGAGTGATTATTGTTGGGACTTTGGTTACATAGACTTACCATTGATGGGGTACACCTTGAAATTGTAAATATTTTTTCATGTCTTCAACCTATAAACATGTAGTATCTAAGTTTTTGATTGTTTAAAATTGTTGCCGCTACATGTTTACATGAAATCCTAATATGTCGGTTTCAAGGTTTCTTTAATAAAATAATACATTCAATTTCTTTGAGGCTTTAGTCCTTGGTCTCAAGCTTTTATTAATCGTATTTTCCTAATATGTTTATTCGTTTTTGGATTATATATGTCAACTGTAGGTTTTTTACACATCTGCTGTCATGTAATAACCAAGCTATCAAACTTAACGATGAAAACTAACAACAATTAAACTAAATGATCAAAGATGAAACAAATCATATACATAAAAGTTGTCTAGCGTAATTAGTAAAGATAAATATTGAAAAATAAAACTAGTTACAAAGATAAATATCTTTTTCAGTAATTTTCTCTAGTTTTATTTAAGGTATTTAACTTTTTTTTCGATAATTATAGTTACCACACTAATCATTTCACTCGGCCTAATTACCGAATTAGTCGGTGAAAAAAGATTACCATGTTATCCCACCAATAGGGTAAGACACATGTCTAAATCTTGCCATTATTACTATACCTTTAAAACCCAAAATGAGTAGGATTTAAACATATGATACAAGCAACTGATGCATGTTCCTTTTCTCCTTATAAGTGTCTTTCAAGCCTGCATCTTACCCTTAAAGCTTACTAAAACACCCCACTCTCTTTATTATATTTTCTTATCTGTTCCAAAATTTATGTCTACTAGAATCTTCAATCAAATAGACCAAAAATCCAAGCTATAAAGAAACCCAGAGATGATGAAGCAAATGAAGGTCATATCAAACGAGACCCTCAAGTCCTCAACAAACAAAAGCAAAACCTCTTTGCATATAATCAAACATGATCCTTGATTTTTTTTTGAATCAAACTAGGAATTGACAACAAAAGAGGAAAATCAAACGATTCCATAGGTTCAAGAGCAGCGATGTTCATTGAAACACAAGGGCGATGTTCAACGATTTCATGAAAGCACAAATCGTTGCTAATTGGAAGGCTGGAATCGAACATAAGAACAATCAAACAGTTGGATAATCGTCCATATAGGTGATAGAACTAACATGTATGTCACGTCTAATGAATTGAAAAGAAGAACAATAGATTAAACATGCGATTAGAGAATCACCAATAAAAAAAGTAAAAAACATGTCTAGGTGACATTTGTTCCATTATTTCTCTCTTCTCACTCACAATTCACGTAAATCACTATCTCGCTTCTTTCTCATCCCTTCCCCTCACATGCTAAAAAAATAAAGTTCTTGGTCAAGAACTTCAACCCATCCTCTTTTTTCCACATCACATCTTCTCTCCTTCGCATCATCTTCTCTCCTTAAAAATATCAAAAAACTTCTTTATTGAAAATGATCTTAAGGCTATCAAGTTTGAACGACTAGGAAAGAGGAAAGATATATCAAAAAGATAGTTATGTAATTCTGGTAATTTAAATTTTCAGTTCATTTTCTAATCTTACCAACCAAACATCGCTACAATTTTGAATGTATTATGAACGATACACTTGCTCTAAAAGGAAAGCTAACAACATCGAATGAAATAATAACAACACTGCTATAATTTTGAATGCACTATCACTATGAACGATACACTTGCTCTACAAAGAGAGCTAACAACATCGAGTGAAATAGTAATTTTTACGTAGAGTTTTTCTATCTGCGTTTTGATATTTTGTATCGTGGTGGTTCCCAGCGTAACACGCAAGAATGAAAACCTAGTTTAATATTAAAATTCAAAAATTATACTTAAAAAAGAATGAATCAGAATCAAAATAAAAATAAAAATCAAATCCTTACAATTTTTTTATATATAAAAAAACTTAAAAATAATAAGTTAATTTATAGTAAAATTGTGTTCTTTTTTTATGTTTTATAACTAGGTTTATTACCCGTTGCGTGTTGTCACAGAATTGTACGTGACGTGATAAAGTATATACTACAACAGACCCGACTCGTTTCCGAACTAACTTTTCATCAATACGTATGGTAATTCGAATTTATACCGTTAAACAGAAACATTTAATATTTGACCTGACTCTTTTTCAAACAAAATTAAAGTCTAAAAATAGACTTACAATCGCTCCGACCTTTTCCGAACTAAATTCACGTCCAAACGTATAGTAAATGAAAACGCATTCTATTGATCCGACGCGTTTTTAAACAATCCAATGTCGAAACGCAGACCAACTCAAAGCGTACATAAAAATAAGCACGAAAACGTTTTATATGACCCAACTCATTTCTAAACAAAATTATGTCAAAACATAGACGTATGTAAAAATATAGACAGTCTTAAACTGTATAGAGTTAAGCTTGGAAACGTTTTATATTTGAACTAAGTCGTTTGTAATTACGTCTAAACGTAGACGGACTTGAATTTATATTGCACACGGGTAAACTCGGACCTTTAGAAACTTAAAGAGGTCAAAATAACATTTTACAAAATTTTTAAAAAAATACCAAAGGCTGAAAATGTAAAGATTAAAAGTAGGAGGGGAAGAAAGAATGGTGAGAAACCCACCGACCTTTCTTTTTAAGTTAAAGTAATAAAAATATCACCACAATCAAAGTTATTTTCAAAATTATATTTTAAATTAAAACTAATAAAAATAAAATAAATTAATAAATTAAATACTTTGAAAAGTTTAAATTACTAAAATAAATATAATAAAACTTAAAAGTAATATATATTTTATTTATTTAAAAATTTGACGTTCAGAAACCTAGTTTTAACACAAATACTATTTATACTAACAAACCTCCAAACAAAATTGAAAAATATTTTGTATATGTTCGTCTGCTCTTTAATTAAATAAATGAACTAAAATGAATAACTTTTCCCTCGAATGGTTTACTAAACATAAAACTCTAAAATTTTAAAAACAAATAACAAAAACATAGATAGATAAAAATAATAGAAAGTTAAAAGATAAAAAATAACCTATTTTATTATTTAAAAACAAAATAATGTCACATCACCGATATATTAAGCATATAGATCACCATGTCGCAATATATTTAAGAAATATATGGTCAGGTCCGAAATGTCGATTTGTGTCAAATTCGCCTTCAAAGGCCTAAAAAATTTATTTATTTTTCCTTAAAACAAAACAATATATTTCGTTTTTTTAAAAAAGCTAATGAATACAAACATTTCAAAAAAAATCAAATTCAATGTTAATTGGAATGTTATTTCTTATACTAAAAAGCAATTAAATTGTTAGTTATTTTAATATAACTGGATTGACTACTTGATTAATGTGATCATAATATCAATCAAATAAGTCCAGATGTACGAAGTGCACACTTGTTTGCATGGTTTAGCACAAAACCATTAGACAATACAACATCAAACTTTAATGTCATTGTTTTGACGTTTGCTTCAGACCATACAAAGATATTATCAACTTACAAACATTGTTCTCATTACCAGGCATAACAAATCCTTCAGGTTATTTTATATAAATCTTCTCATCCAATTCATCATTTAAGAAAGTAATTTTAACATCAATTTGGTGAATCACAAGATTATGTATAGCTGCAAATGCTAATAATAATCTAATAGTAGAAATCCTAGCAACAGGAGCATAAGTATCAAAGCAATCAATACCTTCTTTCTGCCTAAAGCCTTGGATAACCAATCTAGCTTTAAACTTATCTATGCTACCATCCACCTTTATTTTCTTTTTAAAGATCCATTTGCACCAATTGGTTTACATCTAGAAGGTAAATCAGCCAACTTTCAAGTATTGTTTTGTATAATGGAATAAATATTATCTTGGATTGCTTCTTTCTAGAATGCAACACCTCTAGAAGCCATAGCTTTACTATAAGTCTTTAGATCCTTCTCAATATTAAAACAATATTGATAATTAGATTTAATCCCATTCCTTGATCCTTCAACCAAATAAAGTTAAAATCATCATCCAAAGACTTAGCTTTTCTTGCTCTTGTACTTTTCCTAGGCTCAGCACTAGTGGAAGGTACATCTTGAGTATTAATCGAGTTGTTTCCGAATGTGTTATCGTTTGAGAAACTTTCAAACTAGGAGTCTTGTCCTTTGATCTTGGCATAGAGGTAAATCTTTCTTCATCAAAGATTTCATCTATTGATTGTATAACCGAGTTTGCAGACACATAGTCATTAGATTCTAAGATATAGAATCTATAAGCCTTGGAATGTTGAGCATATCAAATAAATATGCAGTCTATACCTCTTTCACCTAAAGTTTTCTTTCTGGGTTCAGTAAGCCTCACAACAGCTCTACATCCCCAAATTCTAAGAAAATTTAACATCGTCTCACCCTAAAATCCTTCACTTAAACCCGAATAGGACAACATAGAATTAACAATATCTTTCAAAGATCTATTCTTTCTTTCTGCTACACCATTTTGTTTTGATGTATTATACTAGTGGATTGCAAATACACCAAATCATCATACTCACCTTCTCTATCAGTACGAAGAGTTTAAATCAACCAACTTTGATGAAGCTCTACCTCTTGTTTATAAATTTTAAATTTCAATGAATGAATGTAATAACACACTTTTCATTATCTAACAATAGGGTAGCATGCAAGTCATATAAATCACTATGTATGAGACTAAAACTTTACTTTCTCTATTAACATCTTTTAAAGGTTGTCTATTTATTTTACTCAACATGCATGTTTTGCATTTTTTATTATTCATGTCAAAAGCAGGAATTAAACTCATTTTAGACATATCTTTTAACATTTTATAATGAATATGTAGTAGTCTAGCATGCCATAATTCTGATTTGTTAATATTATTATTAAAACTAGTTGAAGCCATACAAATAGATTTATTACCAAAAGATATATTCAAATTCAACTTAAACATACCATTACAAAGATAACCAAATCCAAAAAAATTACCATGTCATGACAAAATACACTCATCACTTTCTAACACTTGTTTGTAACCATAATTATTCAAGATAACACCGGATAATAGATTCTTTTGAATTTTGGGTACATACAACACCTTATTTAATAATAAACATTTCCTAGAAGTAAACACAAGCTTCATATTTCCTAGTGCCTTAATAGGTTCAGTTGCAACATTACCCATCTTTAGTATTGATTCATCTTCAATTGGTTGAAAGTCCTTGAACCAACAAAGATCTTTACACACATGACTAGTTGCTCCCGAATCAACCCACCAGGCAACATCATCACCCTGCATATAGAATGCTTCTGAAATTAGTGATACATAATTCTCACCCAAAAAAATTTCAAACTAAAATATGACCTTGTTGCTTTCCTGGATCCTTAGATCTACTTGGACCAGTATCATTCTTGCCTTTACCAACCCGACAATCCTTCTTGAAATGACCAAGTTTGCCACATTTCCAACATGCTAACTTTGGCTTCTTGTTAGGACCTTTGTTGTTATTGTTATCTTAAACTTTCATTTTCCTTTAAACTTGTTGGCATTCTTAGATGATTCACCTTTTTCCACCAAGTTCACTTGTGAAGGTCCAACCTTGTTTTTGTCCTTAACTCACCCTCCTGAGCCCTTAAAGACTCTTCAATTCTGATGTGACTACCAAGTTGGATCAGACACAATTCCTCCTTCTTATGTTTCAAAGTATGTTTGAAATCTTTCCAAGAAGGAGGAAGTTTGTCAATGATACTAGAAATCGAGATGGATTCATCCGTCATCATATCATGTTGAACAAACTATCCTAGAATGCTTAAAAGCTCATTATATTATTCATGACAGGCCTTGGAATCAATCTTCTTGTAATTTATAAAATTACTAACTAGAAATTTCTTAGTAGAAGAATCTTCTTCCATATATTTGGATTCAAAGGAATCCCACAGTTCTTTGTAGATTCAATGTTTCGATATATATCAAACATGTAATCAGACATGTCGTTTAAGACATGACCAAGATAGATGTAGTTATCATTCGCCCATTTGCATCGCCTCCTTGTCTGTTCTATCATCTCATTATCCATCAATTCTAGTATGGGGGTACTCAGAACGTACATAACCTTCTAAGTGGTCAACAGGAAATGCATATTCTCCTGCCATCTTTAAAAGTAATGTCCTTTAAACTTGTCTAGTTTTGCAAAGTTGCTTGTCATGTCTTTCATAGAATTTCCGTCCGCATCTTCAAAAGTAGATAATTTTGATATTTGTAGAGAAATTAAAATCAAAGCTTGGATAATCTGAGAGTCATATGATCACTATCAGATCGAAATTATTCTATGGTTCACCCAAATATCTCAATCGGATACATCTTAGATGTTGATCAAGATCAAAGTATGATTTTTTGTATGTGCCTTTTGTGAACCGGAAGAAAATTCAAGAGTGGCCAAATTTAGAAGACAATTTGATTTTTGAGAGGGATGAATATTATTGTTTGGCAGTTATTATTTCCAATTCAAAAGGACTAAAATTACACCTTTTTTCCACTCGAATTTCCCATATGAAATTCTAGAAAATAACTTTAACTGAAATTCCACTTGACCCCAGCAACGGGCTCTGCCCCTTGGACTCCGCTACCAAGGGCGTTGCCCCCAGACCCCAGCCAAAGGGGTGTTGCCCCTTGGAACCCCAATTTCTTAGGGGCTTTGCCCCTAAGAAGGTTCAATTATCGAAAATCAAAATAAACTTAAACAAGTGTGTACTCCGCATCTCCGGACTTGTTTGATGGATATTATGAGCATATAAGTTGCCACTATAACTTTTGGTAGTTTATCTTTTAGCATTAATTTTTTGTACTTATAGTTTTTAACCCATGCTTGCGTCATTTTTACATTGCCATGAGTAGGGTTGCAAACAAAACGAACGAACATGAACAAGGTCTTATTCGTGTTCGTTCATTAAAAAATGAACTTGTTTATAGAATGAGATTCCTTGTTCGGGTTAGTTCATTAAGAAAATGAACATGTTCATGAACTGTTTACGAACACTTACCAAACACGAATGAGCACAAACAAGGGCAAACAAACATAAATAAATGTTCATGAATACAAACAAACACAAAAAAAAATTATGACTATAAGCAAATACAAAGGATCATATATTTCTTTTAGTAGAATTTACATTTTCATCATAAATATTATAAAAGATCCATAAAAATTTATAAGTACTTAACATAAATGTATGAAAATACTTGACATAACTATCATAAACATAACTAACATAAAAATTAAGAACATAAACAAACACATTAACAAACATAAACGAACATATTATCGAAGATTCACGAACAGACATAAATAAAGACATTATTAAATGTTCATGAATATAAATAAATGAAAGCGACCTATGTTCATGTTCATTCATTTAACTTAACAAATGAAGTTTTCTTGTTCATGTTCGTTCATTTACTAAACGAACTTCCCACCAAATGGTTCATAAACTGTTCACTGAACGTTCGGTTCGTTTGTAGCCCTAGCCATAAGTTTCACCTATGTAATCATCAAGATAATAAAGGAAATCTTGATATTATAAGCTTTAATAGTGGTCATGAGAATCATTCATATTTATTAATTACCAGCTTTAGTAAACCCGTATAAATACACGAGTTGAATAAATAAAATATTAAATACAATAAAACTTTATTACTTATAAAACAATATTTTAAAATAAGGTACAATTAAAATTATGTATCAGTAAGGATTATAAGTATTAAAACAATAATATCAACTTTTAAACTATTGTTTGTGAAGTTTTTTTTTATTTTCAAAAAAAAAAATTAATCATTTTGTTTCAAAATATACTGTTTTAAAAATTATCATTTTTACATTATTCTAACTCCCAATTTTAATATTTTTTGATTTATAAAAGTTTTACTATTTAAAACTGCTAAGTTTAAAATATTTATTATTTTTAAAAAGGTTTAATGTTTTTGAAAAAAGTTCTTATCTTATAAAAATTTATTTCTTTAAAATAACATTAATATTAAGATCTATTTTTTAATTTATTAAAAACCATTTTTAATGTAAAAACATATTAAGTAATATTATTAGTAATTAATATAATTATTTAATAGGAGATATAAGCGGAAAATTTTTAGTGATCATGAATATGGTGGCCGGTGCCACATATCCCCCATAGTTATTATTTTATTTAGATTAGAAAAATATTTATTTTTTCAGGCTTTTGATGCATGAAGGATTTTGGAGAGATGTTCATAGGCCAACAACTAAATTTTGGGTGGACTAATTCCACAAAGTCAAATGTTCAATGGCTCTCGCACGAATATGTTTTATAAGCAACAATATATTATATATTATAGTAATAATTTATTTATTTTTATTAAAAAACTTTAAATTATAAAAAAAATCAAGAGCCTTTAGAAGTCATAGTACACTGGCATCATTTGTGGGCACTGTTACTAATGAAGATGACAAGTCAACAATTTAATAAAAATCAACCATCTTCATAAAATGCAAATCATCAGATCATAAACAAGTAGAGTATAAATCAATGAGATCATAAGACTGGTAGTGTCCACTATTGCTACAACCAAATCTAGGTCGGGTATCACCATCGGGCCATGCTAAATCTAGCGTCTCGGTCCATCCCGAGCTTGGAACCTAGCTGCAACACAAAAGAGATATAGTTTGAGGGCCCAGGGGGACTAGCCCCGAGGACGCTTCGATGCTCAAGTCAGTGTCTTATTCATGAGTAATTATTGTATTCGTATTAGAGAAATATAATATGTGAATAAGTGTAAGTATGGTGAAGGAGCTCCACAGGAGCGAGTGTGCTTACCATCTTAAGCAAGGATGATGTCGTACAGGCAGATAAGGAAAGGTTGGTATTATTCTTGAAAAGGAAAGAAACTAGGGTCCTTTTTATAACAGGCAAGGAGCCCTTTCCTGTCAAAGAGATAGTATTGATCGTAAAGGAATAATTCTAGTAGGAGGATAGAATAGATGCTAGTAGTGGGTTTCTACTGCAAATAGGATGATCTCAAATGAAAGGATGACCCTCCTATTTATAGAGGAGAAATCACCAAACCCTAATGGGGTTGGTTGTTATGGGCTTTGGGCTGGCTCACTAAGTTATTTTAATTGGGTCATGTGGTTGGCCGAATACGGGACATACGTCATTAGCTTCCTAGTTAGGATTAAGCGTGATTCTAAGCATGGTTGTGCTTGACTTGATCTATATTATTTGCCCCATTATTTCACACTTTCTGTCTAATTTTTATCAAGTCATGGGAGTAAATTCAAAATGACCGTACGGATGACGATCTTCATGATATATCATTCTCCTAAGATACATAAAACCAAGCATGGCGAAAGTAGTTTAACTTATCATACCTTAGCACAAGGTTTTTTTTGTAATGAAGGTGCTCTTGACATATGATCAGGTAATGTGTCTCTGGCTTGGAGCTAAATGTGTTCACCTAACCTGTGGGTAGGTAAGGTTCTTCTTGCACACAATAATGTAAGGATCTCATGATATTATTAATAAGAATAAGGTGCATTTGTCTAATTGGAAAATAACTTTAATGAAATAGAATTTTTTGTTATCTTTTCATATAATAGACATATTAGATGACCATATGTGAACCGATAAGCTAAAGTCAATTATAGCGCCTTATGTTGGCTATCTAAAGATTTTTAGTTGATTCTTCATATTACACTTTTGAAACGATTATAGCTCTCGTGGTATGTTTAACCTCCCATGGAGATAAGTGAGTCCAATTTGGTATAATCAGTTGACTTTTGTTTCTTAGCATTGTTTTTAACACCACTCATACTTTATAGGTCTTATTGTTTGGGGTCGAGAAGTAGCGATTGCTACATGGCAAGGTCAGACATAACTTTGAGAAAAAAACTGATCCTTTGCTCTTGTTATATGGTTAGGGGTGTTGTTTTCCAATAAGACGTCTTTGGTGAATATACCTAGAGGTTTGGCTAAAGGCTAATTGCTAAGGGAGTATTCTTGTTAAGGATGGCAAGAGATCTAAGAAGAAGGTTGTTTGCAAAAAGGGATGTTCTCAGTAAAGGTAGTAGGGAAAGTTAATATGACCAAATCTTACAGGGAACAATTGGCTAGATATTATCATGGAACAACTTAAAGTAACTTGAAAAAAATAACTAAGCTTAGTCTTCTTGAAAGTAATGTTTTTAACCTATGGTTAGGTAAGGTAGGTAGAAAATTTCTATCATATAACCTGACAGGGTACATATGGCAAGGTAGGGTTTTTCTTATTATATGATAAGATAATGCAGGAAAGGTATTCATACTATATGCCAGGTAAGCTCTTACTACTATATGTAAGGGCGAGCTTTTCTTTACGCATCGTCAAGCAATGTTTCTCTAATTAAGATCGGGTAAGTCATCCAAGTTAGGATTCTTATTATGGAATCGAGTAGAATCTCCTTATTTGAAGCTTGCCTTGTGTGAGGCTAGGCAAAGTTACCATATAATAAGTAAGGAAAAGTAACATGAGGTGGGGTGTGGTAAAGTTATCTTAGCTTAGGTTAACATGGTATGTATTTTCTTAGTCATAGTCCTACTTATATTATCACCTACAGTCAGGTGTGAATGTGACACTAATCATGATTGCACCAGACTTGACATGTGTCTGTATGTCTTTACATCTTCCATTAGCTTCATTCGAAATTATTTGTTACTCATTCCTTTAGGTGTTTCTTTATCCATCCAATAATAAAGGACTCAATTGATCCTTATACACACCTTTCATAGAGAAAAGGTAACTAACCAAGTAATAATTATGAAAACAAGGCATGAAGTTGATCATGACAAATAAATGTCATAGAGCAAGGAAAAATTAGCTTTGTCGGTGAGAAATAAATATCATAGACCAATACCCTTTGTTATATAATAATAATCTTGTAAAATAAAGATCAGACCTTGTTGTGTTACCACTAGGTAAGATGCATAATCTTTTTAGCAAAAGATAATGAGACCTTGTAATGCAACATACATACTTATTTCTTCTTACTCTACTTTTGTTGTCATTCTTTTCTTGCTACTCTATTAAGTTAGAAAGGTTTCTTATATACACACACATACACAGATATATATGTCAATCAGGTACGAGGTTAAACTTTTATTCTTTTAATATTTATGTTGTGCAACTTGGCCTTGGGTTTTACTTGCTGTGCTTCGGCCTCTTTTCTTGGCAAGGATCTCGAGGGCAAGTGGTAAATTTACAATGATCTTGTTTTCTATAAAAGGGTGTCATTTTCCACCGCATCTGAGTTCATATTTTGAAATCTTGATTCGTGAATTACTTGGCCCGAGTATAGTTGCATTACTTGAATCATTTACTAAACAAGTGAAAGTTTTTCTTAGACAAGGCACTCATATTTTTTGGGATTGAGCTTTGGATATTGAGCAATAATCTTGGACTAGTGTTGAAGATTTGGTCATAGCATTCTTAGCCAAGAAAGGTTTCGTACAAATAGCATGGCCATGACAAGTTTGGTCAAAATAGGTTTGGCTAAATTCATAGCAGCTTAGTACCACACACTTTCGATAATAATTCATAGTGGTTGGTTGTATTCCATTAGCCACTAGTTAGTCATTCACCAAAGATAACTCAAAGCAATGGACAGAAAATAGTGCGTCTGAAATGAGGTTTCGTAACGTATGACTGGGCAAAGTTTTTTTCATTAGGATGTAATCTTGTATGATTTCACACAACACGTGGCCATTTAATATTCCATTGGCATGGTTAGAGTGGCCGGACATGCGGTGAGATAAGGTTGGCTAAGCAAGGATCTTCTAGGGTTCTAGTAGGTGAGTCCTTATAGTTAGTGCCAATGATAAGACGTTGGATAGGAATGCTTGAGTTAAGGTTAAGTAAGGTATGATAATATAAGATTATCACTAGGCTAGAGCAAGTAACTAGTGGAGTTCCAACCTATCTTTCATAATATCATGCCTTATGGTGGGACATGAGGGAAGGCGCTTGCCATTTTCGAAACATTGAGTTTACGTTGGACCTTAAGATGCAACATAAGGTGTTTTGCCTTTTGGTAAATATAAGTTGAAATAAAACATTATGATGCAACATCATGTAAAAGTATTTAACATTTTTGAAATGATGCATTTAAGTTGTACCTTATGGATGAACCCCTGGTGAGGTGTTCATCCTTTTGGCAAGGACAAGTTTAAGTTGTAACTTGTAAATGCAACATCTGATTAAGTATTTAGATTTTTACCAATATAAGTAGATGTTAGTCCTTAAGTTATGTTCCTAGACCATGTTTAAATTAGATCTTTTGGTATGTTGGCATTATGTTGTTGCCTTATATATGACCAATTCTTAGCTAGAGAATTTTGTCATGTGATTGAATATGTTATAGTCCTCAAGCTTAGACGTTTTTGTTTGTGCACATTATGTTTACATGAGTAGGTCAAGGCCAGATCTCACATAGCAGTATTGTATTAGGTGCTCACCCTTCACATGAGTAGGTCAAGGTCTGATCTCATGGAGCATTATTATATTAGGCGCTCACCTTTTATATGAGTATGTCAAGGCCGTATCTCATGGAGCATTATTACGAGGTGCTCACCCTTAAGTAACTTGATACATTAATATGTGTATACTTGAACTAATCATGCATAACAAGGTGGATCCATTTGTCTGGTATGTTCATGTCTTGAATATTTATTCAAGTCTTTGTATTTATCATAATAAAATTAGAACAAAGACTAGTAATATGTTCACATAGGATATAGTCGCATCCGACTTGCATGAATCCCTATTAAGAACACTTGGAGTTAAGAAAGATTATTGGCCCCTAGCCAAAGAAGGCAGCTTGGCCTGAGGTTCTTGGCTTGGGTAGGTAAACTTGTGTTATGACCTTTAACTTGGCTAGGTAACTTGACTTAGACTTTGAATAGGCGAGATAACTTGGTTCTCTCCATGCAAGGTTACACATCTTTTGGCTGGCGATATAACTTGATCCCTTGCCAGACGAAGTGAATTGATCTCTGTCTAAGAAATTTGATTTGGTTTTTAGCCAAGCATGATGGTTTGGTCTTTGACTAGGAAATTGACTTATGCTTAGAGCTCTGGTAGGTCTTTGTGATTTCAAATTTGGCCAAGTAACTTAACTTGACTTGCTTTAGAGCTCTGCCATGACAAGGTGAAACGACATGGACTTTGGCATAATGTTCACTTCTATTGAAGTCCTAGAAAAACAAGGTTCCATTACTTGGACTTTGGTTAGGAGAGTTAACTTGAGCCTTGGTTTGAGATTCTCGCTAGTAAGGTACTTCGTGCTCTAGGTTCTAGCCAAGCAAAGTGGCTTGACTTAGAGTTTAGACAAGGTAACCTAGGCATTGGCCAAGTAATTTAAATAAGCTTCACTTGGCAATATGGTCAGACAAGGTAACTTGGAATCTGGCAAGGCAAGTTGGCATGGGCCTTACTAGGAAAAATGATTAGAGAAGGTGACTTAGACCCTAGCCATGCAAGTTTGCACGTCTTGGAGCTTTGACAAGGCTAAGTGACTGAGTCGAGGTTTTGGCTTAAAATGTTGGTTGGATTTTTCAAGAAAAAAGGTTTTTAAACTACCTCTTTAGGACCTTTTATTGAGGTATGTTAGAGAAAGTTGACTTTCCTATCATTAAGTAAGGTACTTTGTCTATCACGCAAGGTGACTTAAGGTAACTTAACCTGTTGCAAGACAAAGTGACTTCGCTTGCTAAGGCAAGATGCCTTTTATTCCCCCTTGGCGTTTCCTTAGGCTTATAATATAGTTAGACCTATGTATTTGGCATTTGTCTTTGCCTTTAGTTTATTTTTGTTGTGCAATCTTTTTTATTCTTTTGGTCTTGGTTGCTTCGCTAACAAGATAGGAGGTGACTTCCTTTGGCTCGATCCCTACCTCCTTGTTGTTGGTGTCCTGGCAGTTTTTTTTTGTTGAGACGAGGTTATACATATCAGAGGTGAGTTAGCGTATTCGACCCAAGAAAGATTTCTTGGGAGGTTGTGATGAAGTCAATCTCAAAGAAAGATCATATTGTTTTTAGTTAAAGCATGGACCCTGCTGTGCTAAAACAAAAGTAAGGATTCTTTTATTTTAATTTAAGGTAAAGACCATACCTTGTTGAGGAAATGATCCATCTATGCTTGAATGGAGGTTAGGATCCTTCTAGTGTTGAGCAAGGTCTAAGTATCACTGTCTGCCTAACAAAGGAAAGGTTTCTTGAAGCAAGATTAGTTAGGCCTAACAAGGTTCTTGATGAACTGATGTCAAGCAAAGTTCCTTGCGAGCTAAGGCCAAGAGAGTCTCCACCCTTGAGCGACCTTTTGATATGTTCATGTTGGTCTTCAAACTTATGGTCTATCAGAGACGAGCATAGAATATCCTGTACCATTTCAAGACATCTTGGAGATGTGCTTGTGTCTGAGAAGACAACTTGATATTATTTTAATAACTTCCTTGCCTTTATGTTTCTCATGCTTCATTATCACACAGTTTAGCCTTGGCTTTGCTTGTGTTATACCAAGAAGGAAAGGAAAGAGATACAAGCCATCAAGCATGTGCGCAGATCAATAGAAAGGCTTCAGCCTTTTAATTGGCCTGGTAATTGAGGAAGTCTAGCTAGTTTGTGTGTTTGACCACTTATAGGTCTCTTACAACATCTTTTATTAAAGTTTTTACCTTTGATGTTGTACTAGGCCTACAAGCCTACTGTTTAGGCTATAAAGTTGGCTTTTTATTATTAGGGAAAAGACCTCTATACTTGTGTGTCATAGGTTACCATTACTAAATTTATTTTCTAGAAAAAATATTCTAGGTGGTATCTCGACAATATATATGTAATACTATGCATTTCTTGTTTTCAAGTTTCAAAACATGTGCTGTCATTTTTTTATAAAACAAGGCAGAACTGGTTACGGTTCTACAATAGTTTCACAGTTGGAGATTATCAACTAAGCACACTTACTAGATCAAATAGGGAACCAGGTAGTGAAACAAAGAACAACAAGTAAGAACAGAAAGATTGGTTTTTAAGGTTGATGTATATTGCTATCAAGTATTTACAAGTATTACAAAGCTTATTCACTTAGTCCTAAGACTAATACATGATATATTTTATACTACAACCTACAGCTGACCATATTTTAAAGGCTAGCTAGACTCTAATCTAGACAACATGATCAATGTAAAGTCAAAAGACAATCTGCCTTTTGACAAGTGACTATGACAGGCCATAGTTCACATCCTATTATAATACAATAAGGATAAAAGTACTAAATTAGGAAGTTACAGATAAAAGACCATATTTACAGTCCACAAAAGTAAAAAGGTAATCACCAACTTATAAAAGTTGGTGAGTCTTCAGAGCTGACAGTGGAGAGGTCTTCTGATTTTGTCAAAAGTATGTTAGAGACATAAGTCATCTTAGTCTTCGGAACAATTCAGTCTTCAAGCTTCAAAAGACTTTGTATTTTAGCTTCGAAAGACTTCACTTTGGCTTCGAAAGATTTCTTTCTTTCGCTTCAAAAGATTTGACACTTAGTTATTTTTCTTTGTACATAGTCAAATCTTCCGAAGTACTTCCTTCCTTGTACTTCAGTGCATGCTGAGAGATCTTTGGTTAGCATCAGCCTTTAAGATAATGATCTTGATTTTACAAACTCCCCTTAGGCTAATGATACCAAAACTTGAAGATTACTATGAATATGGATCTTTCTACTTGGTTGAAGCCATTAGAATCAGAGCCATTTTTCTCTTCATTGGCTGGTCTGGATTCTTTAGGTTGTCGTAGTATTTCGTCATCTCCAGGAGATCATACTCAGGCAGGTCAAGTATGGTTTTCTAGAAGAATACTTGTTGACCTCCTTGATCTCTTGTGACATACAATCTGTCTGGTTTGGAGAATACACCCAAGACATGATGGGTCTCTCAGCAGCTAGAGGCTCTACATATAAGGAAGTTGGTTGAGTAGCCTCTTTTGGTTGACCCTCAGGATGTTCTGAATCATCCTGAGGTGTAGAGGTGGATGCCTTAGACTTCTTCTTCTTCTTTGACTTCAATTCTCTTCTAATGGACATCCTTTTCCTCTTTATATACTTTAACTAAGAAGGTTGGTCTTGATCACCTGTTCTTTCTTTTTCCTTCTCAGTTTGGTCCTTCCCCTTCGCATGTTCAGAAGAAGGTTAAGGACCTTGCTATGGGTCAGAAGATAAAGTTGGCTGTGGATTAGTAGTAGGTCTTGGTTTTGTTGTCTGTTTGGGTTTAACCTTGACCACAGCTATAGGTGCAGCTTGACTTGGAGGAGAATGCAAGTCTTGAAGCTCAGCCTTTTTCATTTTCTGCTTAATCATCCTGATATGCTCATCCATTGTGGATAGAGACATGGGACCAAGTCTCCTTCTGGTGAACCCATACAGCTTCAAGAAGCTCACTATCTTTTGTCTATCATCTGACTTTTTCTTATTGGCTTTGATGGTGGCCCTTGATTTTTCAGCTTCCTACCTCATCTTTCTCTTAGTAGCTTTTCTTCCTTTAATGGCTTCTTGTTCAAGCTGATTAAGATTCTCGAACTTCATATAATCATAAGATAGAGGGAGTAAAGCTTCTCCCTGGTAGAAACCTGTGACACTCAAGTATTGATCATGTTCTATCTATCCCGCTCTTTGCCCATTTGAGATCCTTATTCTACAGCCACAGTTTCTACCTTAGGCATCTCTTGAATGTGGGAGAGAACAAGAGCTTGATATAATTTTCTTTTCTTTCTTTCTTTATTGGGTTTGAGAAGCAAAACAACATCCTTAGCCTCCTTCCTCTCTTTAGACACCTCTGTGTCTGCCAATTTAGTTAATACATCCAAGGGAAGATAGATTAGATCATCAACATTGTAGTTCCTAGTTCCCAGGTAGTTTAATCTTGTTGCCCTTAACTCATCTTCTTGAGTGTTTTGCCTTTGAGCAACCTTGATTGTAGCCTGCATGAAACTAGGAGTCTCTCTTTGTCTTTCTTCCCTTGCTTTCCTCTTCCTCTCCCTCTTATCCTCCTTAACCTCCTTTATTGTTAAAACCTTCCTTCCCTTTTCAATCACTAGCTTGTGTGACTAAGGGGGCAGAGAGATTTGGCCTTCTTAAACTTGTTTTTCATTTGAGCTCTGGCCAAGGAGAGGCTATGAGACACCTTCACCACCTGATGTCTCACTTAGACTGGTTACTGCCGAAGGAGCAGGAATCTCTAGGTTTATAGAGTCCATAACTAGGCCTTCAATTGAGGTTTCCCCTTTGAAGATAATCTTAGGGTCTAACTCAGTATCCAGTTGATCAATTGTTTTCCCTACTAGCCTTTGTTTGTAAATACTTATTCTTCTTTTGAACTCCTCAGACACCCTCCATTGAATCCTCATTGCTAACCTGTCAGCATTTCTATTTTGTCTTGGGTTGACAAGTGGCAGGATTGCAAAAAGGAAGCTTTCATAGAATCCCAGGTTGTATATGTTGAAGATTTCTTATTGACCCGGGAATCTAGAAAGCACCAAGGCCTATCTATCAATGTCATACCTCCATCCTATGATTGGATTTTCAATAGGATTGGATGGAGGTGACATGGCCCTTGGTACAGAACCCTCCTCAAATAGGCTTTGAAAGATGGCATCCATATTAATATGGGCAAGAGGAGGTTGTTAAGTCTGGACAATTGCAAGCAAGGGTGGTGAATCCTCTATGTCAATCCTCTAGGCATAGCTCCTATGTTCTATGCTTGTAGTGACTTTCTCTCCTTTTTGGTAGCATCACTTAGCTGCACAAGTGAGTTGGAGATTAGGTTCACTACATCCATAGGTTCTTGTGGCTATGGTTGAGCATGCCTAGCAGACCTCTTAGCTAGCTTAACCTTGAGATCGGTGATATAAAGTTTCTGATTGAGCACCTGCCTTTGTAAGGTAGCCACTTCAGATTCCAGGTGACTAACCTTTGAAACAAGATATGTGCATGTATCCATCAATTTTTACACCTTTGGTTTCATGCTCCCCTCATCTTCATTAGAAGAATCATCGGGGATGAGAGTACATAACCAAAGTCCTCCCTCTCACCACCAAATATTTGTTCTTGGTCTCTGGATTTCCCTTACTCTGTGACAGCTTCATAAGAAGTGTTAAGAAGCTGGGTTGCCGTGGTTGAGGTCTGAATGATGTAATCACTTGCAAAAGTGAGAGCATCTTTCACATGGACCTCTTGAACATGTTTAGAGAGGTCCACATCAGTAATGGGTGGATGATGAGGGCTAAACATGGGAGTGTCAGGAGTACTCATCTTTCCTTAAGTAGGGGAAGAGTAAAGAGATTCATGGTACTCATTGAATCCCATGTCTTCATCATCATAGAATTCAAGGTTAGGATATGGTTGGTTAAGATCTAAAGGCTGGTGATAGTAGCTTTCCCTGAAGGTTGATCATCTGAGTGTTGAGACTTAGGATGATGGCTTAAGGCTGGGGTTGTGAGCTCATCAGGCTGAGCATGAGGAACCTCAGCACAGATACTTGAAGGAATGGGAGTGGTTTTCTTCTCAGGAGAAGTGGGATCTCTTGTTTTCGCTTTCTCCTGTATGGGTGAGTATATGAGGGCCTACTCAATCTGAATAGACTGAGAAGGGGTTCGTTTGGATTTTCTTGTGTAAGTGATGGTGATTTGAGGCTGTGTAGGTGGTGCTGAACAAGGTGTGGGTTCAACATTAGCTGGGATTGCTAAGTCTTCACCTTGAGCAGGTTGCTCTAACATTTGTGGGACAAGGGTTGTCTATACTGTTGGTCTAGATGATCGTTTGAACGTGTTTTTGATGAAGATTTAACACAAGAATCCATAAGATATCACTATATCTAATAGCTTGTGGACCATGTAATGATATAAAATGAACAAAAATCAAACATAACCCATTTGCAAAAGGATTTGTAAGGATAAAGAAGAATAATGCTTAAAGATGACAAATATAAGCTCCAGTAATACACAATCGATCAATAGACTCAAATCAGTAATATCATTAAAGTTCCAAGAGTCATAAAATGAGCAACAAGCAAACATATTTATACAGGACCTAGTTTCGTATACAGTTTCGCATACTGCAAAACTGTATGCACTATGGCATGTGAAACTACCGGGTGAAACTGCAGTTTCGCATGCAGTTTCGCTTGCAGTTTCGCATGCCACAAAATACAAAACAAGACAAATCTAAACTAGATCTTATTACAATAATATCTAAGCTATAATAAACTATGACTAAACAATAACAAACGGCAAGGTGAATACCACCCTATACTTGATCATCATATACCCCGGAAAAACCAATAGTGGTTTTCCTCATTATTTTACAGATGTCGGTCTTCATCTGTCCCAGCTTTAAAATATTACTTGTTCCCCTCAACTGGGAGCCCAGTTCACAGTTGAGAGTGTGCTGGACATATCTAGGGAACATATAATATTCAAAGGAATTCAAGTTTGCAAGTCAATTTGTGTAAACAAATTAAGAGTACCTGAACTTGATCCCCTGGACCATTCCATGGACTATGTAGGATAGGTCTTCTGGAACTTGGTCCCATACTCCATGCTTGTTAGATAAAGAGTGAATAACCACATGGAGGAGGTATTTCCAATATAAAGATACCTTTCCCTTTCTAAAGGTTCTGACTCTGTAGTTACCTTCATATCCCATATGATGGAATGATCCATTGACTTCCTCCTTGGTGAAGGACAACTCACCATCTTCATCATCCAGTTGTAGATGTTGGTTTATGGAGGTTGGAGTGATAAAAACTATCCTCCCTTACACTGAAGCCGAGAGTGCCTTCTCACCGTCCAAAATTACTTCTTGGCAGGTCTTCCAAAACTCCAAAAGTTGATCTTCATAAAGAGGAGGGTCAATATTAAGGGCGGTAAGGTAGAAGGAGTGAGAAAGAAAGTTGCATATCTCTGAAAAACTAGGTTCTTTTTCAACAAATAACAGAGCAACTTGGTTGTGTTGCCTGTATAGATACATAATGAAGGCTGTTTTCTTGTTTTAGGGTTCAGGGTTGGCCATTTATGAAGCTTTTGTGAGAGATATTGGAAGAAAACGAGGGTTTCTAGAAAGGTTTAGGGCTTGAAAGATTCAAATGAAGAAGAAGAAGAGAGAGTGATATCCGTTGGAAAGACTATTTATATGCTTGGATTTGAGACAAAGTTATTGCAAAAGATATACTTTGAAATCCAGTTTTAGGTCCCACCTCTGAAAATGTGCCAAAAAGGTAGTTATCTCGAAAGTTTAAAATCTTTAGAAGGTAATTTGTCTTCGGAGTTTAAACTTTCCAAGCTAAATTGACTTGGGAAGATATTCCTTAGTTTGAGAATAATTGCTTCGAAAGAAAATATACTTAGAGTAATTTTCTTCTGAGACAGATTTGGTTTTGGAAGATATTAAGTTTCAGACTTTATTCTCAAGGAGAAAATCAAACTTACGAGACTTAATTGCTTTCGGAAGAAAACTGTCCTTTAGAACATATAAGTACTTAGAAGCAAACTTAAGCTTTGAAAGATATATTAGAATTTCTGCTGAAGTTAAATTCCTTAGTAAGTAGTTATTAGTTTTGAATACATAATTGTCTTCCAAAGTCAAATCAATTTCTTTCGAATGAAAATCTGTCCATACTTCTTAAAATTCTAAGGAATATGTAATTAGAAAAATTTCTTCCGAGATTTACAGAGTTTATATGAGTGATAAATTAGACAACAATAAAAAATCACACCTTTTTGAATTTTGAAATTAATTTAAGAAAATCTACTCAAAGTTAATCATCCCAATAGCAGATACAAGATATTTAAATCTCTGTTCCTTAAATACTTTTATGAACAGATCAGCATATTATTCATTTGTGTTAACTTTGACTAGTTTAATCAATTATTTTTCAAATTTATCTCTGATCAAATAATACCTAATATTAATGTGTTTGTCTTTGAGTGTTGCACTAGATTCTCTATGATTGAGATAACACTATTGTTGTCTATGTGGATAGGAGTCTTCCTGAAGTTGAATTCATAATCTAGCATCTGATTCTAAATCCAAAGCACTTAAGCACATCAGCTTATAGCAGCAATGTATTCAGCTTCATTAGTTGATGTAAATACAAAAGATTGCTTCTTGTATTGCCATAAGACTATCCTTCCACCAAGGAACTAACATCCCCCAGATGTAGACTTGCCAGTCATATTGCAGCCACCATAGTCACTATCTGTATATGCATACTGATTGAAGTTAGAATTATTTGGATGCCAAAGTCCCAGTTTGAGTACTATTTTGAGGTATCTAAGAATACTCTTGATAGTAATTAGGTGTGACATCTTGGGGTTGGCTTGATATCTTGCACATATGCATGTAGCAAACATGATATCAGGCTTGTTGGCTATTAGGTACATAAGAGACCTAATCATAGCCCTATATTGATGTTAATCAACACACTCCCCCTCAAGATTAGGTCCTACATAGTGGTTTCTAGCTATGGGAGTCTTAGCAACCTTACAATCAGTCAGATGAAATCTGGTTAGTTTGTCCTGTACATACTTTGACTGGTTTATGAAACTGTTGTTTTCAACTTGCTTCACTTGAATGCCTAGAAAAAAATTAAGTTCCCCCATGACACTCATTTCAAATCTATTCTTCATCAACTTCTCAAATTCTTTATAGAGCTTTTCATAAGTTGACCTAAAGATGATGTTATCAACATAAACTTGAGTGTACCCTTGGACTACCAGTCTTTCTTTGTTCTTGATGACAAGTCCTCTATCGTCTTTCTTGGTCCAGAATACCCATTTGGTTCCTATTGGCGTCTTCCCAGGAGGAAAAGGACATAGGTTCCAAACACCCTATCTTTTGAATTGAAGTAGTTCCTCCTGCATTGCTTCAATTGCTTCCATATCTTAAAGCTTCATTTACTTTCTTTTGCTCAATCTAGGATAAGAAGCAAGAGTGCAGACAAACGTTTTGATCATGGGTTTGTCCTCTTGTTCTCACCCTAGTTTCAACATCGCCAATGATGTTTGTGGTAGGATGTGACTTGTGGATTTTTAGCTGAGGAATCACAGCAAGTTGATTTGATAGATCCAACTTTGAGAAATTTAGATCTGGTGATTGAGTATCACCCACCACATCAACACACCCATCAAGTGTGACTTGATCTAGAGATTGTGTAACATCATTGATGTTGTCTTCAGTGGAGTCATTTTCAGCATGAAGATATTCTTGATCACTTTCACCATCTTCATCTTCTCATGCATTGGAGATCCCTTCATTTGAGTTTTATGCCTCATTGTTAGAATTGGTTGGCACCTCAGATGTATCTGCAAAAGAATGTGTTATGTTTATGCTGACAGGATTTCCACTTGCAGTGTTTGTTACCACTGGGGCTGAAGGGATTTGAACATTTGGTCTTCTCAGCTCAAATCTTGGATTAGGATCTTTTGTAGATTTAGTACCTGTTGTACCTGAAACATCTTCATAAGATTTGTTAATACAGTTGGTAACTAAATCAAGATCAAATAGCTAATCAGGACCAAAACCTTTCATACTTGGAGGGTGTTTATTGATGGTCACATTGGCTGACTCTTCAATTGCTCTAGTTCTGAGATTGTATACTTTATAAGCTTTAGCTTGAGAAGAGTATCCAATGAAATATCCATCATCTGCCTTCTCAGGAAACTTGGCTATATGATCTTTGGTATTCAAGATGGTGCATGGATATCCAAATGACCTGAGGAAACCAATAAAAGGTCTCCTTTTATGACACAGTTCATAAGGTGTCTTACCATGAGTTTTGACTACTAAAAAGAGTTAGAGAGCATGGTTCTAGCAGCCTCAATAAGTTTCCTATTTCTCCTTTTAGTAACACCATTTTGTTAAAGAGTTCTAGGAGCACTATATATCTTGAAATACCCTTTTCATAATAAAATGAATCAAGAATTTGGTTCTTGAATTTAGTTCCTTGATCATATATTATGATCTTAACCTTGTGATCATAATGATTCTCAATATTTAGAATGAAGTATTTCAAGATTTCAAGGGTCTCATCCTTACTTTGAAGAAATAAGACCCAACTATATCTTGTGAAATCATCTGTAATCACAAGACAGTATGAAGTTCTTCCTAAGCTCATTACACTTGTGGGGCTAAAGAGATCCATGTGTAATAAGCAAATGGGAGTAGTGATGGAGTTCATTTCCTTTGCCTTGTGAGACACTTTGTGTTGCTTTCCTTTCAGGCATGCAATACAATGATCATCACTTGTAAGCTCTTTCTTTGGCATTCCAGTTACCAAATCATTCTTAATTAGTTTATTCATGTTCTTAAAGTTTACATGGCACATTCTTTTATGCCAAAGGAAACACTTATCACTATTTTCTTTGGATAGAAAGCAATAAACTTCTCCAGAGGGGGAGGTTTCTTGCAAATCCATCTTGTACTTGTTCCCTTTCCTAAGGACTCTGAGCAAAATATGCTCTTGAGGAATAATCACCCCAAGTTTAAGAACAATGCACTTATGCTCACTAAAGAGCATGTTATGTCTCTTGTCATAAAATTGAGATACACTCAAAAGGTTGTACCCTAGCTCCTTAACAAAGTTTACCTTTTCAATGCTGAGCTTACGATTTGTGACCCTACCCCTTCTAGTAATGTAACCTCCTGATTCACCTACGAAAGCAATTGGCCATCCATCAAGTTTTTCAAAGTTTTGAAGCAAAGAGCCATTACAAGTCATGTGCCTGAAAAAGACACTATCAATTATCCATACATTGCTTTTGCTCTTCAGTTGTTCTCGCACATGAAAAGAGATGATTAGTTATATTTGGAAACCCAAGCCTTGCTGGTCTTGGGCTTATCAAGATGAAGTGAAGATAGTTCAATATTTATTGATCCTATATACAGGCTTAGGGGATCCTTGGCTATTGTTGATGAAGAAACTTTAGTCACATGGCCTTACTTCATCTTCCACACCATCTTTGGAAGATTAGACTTGGCTTTTAAAACTTTGGAAGTTTTTATGACATCGAAAGTTTTGGAGACTGAACATTTGAAAACTTTTGCATCCACTACAGCAGACTTCAGTACTTTGGAAGCATTCCTTTCTTCTAACACCAAACTTGCTTCCGAAGATAGTTTTCCACCTAAATTCTTTTGGGTCACCTAGATGCTTTCGAAGGAAAATGATTTTCCTTCCAAAGCTTTTTTTTTTTTTCAGAAGTCTTCTTCTTGTTCATGTGGATGGCACTCTTAGGATTGTAAATACAATCCTTAGCATAATGAGTTGTACCACCATACATGATACATTCCATAGGCTTTCTTCTAAGAGTCTTGTCCTAAGGAAAAGGTTTAACCTGAGCCTTTTCTAGCTCCTTCTTCATCTTCTTGGATGATGCAGCATGCTTCAAGCTTGCCTTTGGAGTTGGATGGTCCAGCTTGTGCAACACAGTTGCATATTGGTTCAACCTTCTTCTACTTGCCAAATTGGCTTGGAATTAAACTAGGACTCCTGGTACTAGAGTCCTTGGTTAAGTCTTCAGTCTTCCTCACCTCAAACCCAGCAGAGATGAAAACTTGTTTTTGCCTAGGGTTGAAGGTGAGTTTGATCTCCAGCACTTTCTTTGATCTTCTTTTTGCACCCTTGATCAAATTCTTTCTTGTAGACTTGGCCATTTCTGGTATCTTCTTCTCTTCAGGAATATAGTGACCTTTCTTAGATTGAACCTCTTCACTCATTTCTGGTTAACCCTTCACTATATCCTCTTCCTAAATTTCATCTTTATCTTCCTCTAGGATAGGATCAATAAGTGGTAGCTCATCTTCACAAGTTCCACACCTTGGTTCTCTGACTGATTGTAGTGTGTATGGAGGAGCTATTCCATTTGATCCAAGTCACTACCTATTCTAATAACAAAATTTTGCATGCAAGGATGAAGATATAATATTCTTGAAGGTTTCCTCTTCACGAACACATTTTTCTGCCTTGGCTTTGCTGATCACAAACTCAGCATGGTATTCTGTCAACTTGGTAACAATATCTTTAATCTGAGTCCTGTAGTTTGTATTATCATGTTTTAGAGTAGAAATGGTTTTCTCTAAGTCTTCTATTTTAAGCTTATAATTATTTTCTGATATTTTAAACTCATCTTTTAAAATGTTTAAGGACTCAAGATCAGATCTTACTTCCAAGTTGTAGCAATGCATTCAGGGGAGCAAAGATGTTCCAATACCTTTGATTCATTATGATCTGCTATCAAGGCTTGGTTTGGGGAGACATATTCCACTTGAAAACTCCAATCAAAGCCTCCTTCTTCAAAAGCAACTACAACTTACAGCTTTGGTTGGTTGGGCTTATCAGCTTTTGGAGCTACCTCAGTGTAGTTTGGCCTGGACTGTGTACGACCACTATTTGTTTTTGGTGCCTTACACTCCTGAGCGAAGTGGCCCATTTGGTTAACGTTGTAACACTTTACTTTTCTCTTGTCCAGCCCAAACTTTCCACTAGACACATTGCTTGGAAACTTCCACCCGGACCTCTTGTAAAACTCCTTATCTCTACGAGTGAGAAGAGCCATCTGCTTAACTATTTCTATGTACTCCAGATCATCTGGATGGATGTAGTCCAGGTCTTCAAAGGTGAAGAGAAAGTTTTTTGAAGTTTTATCTGGATACACAAAGACCTGAGAAGAGCTGGGCTCTTGGAATGGACTTCCTTATAGAGTAAGGTAATCAAATGGACCCTCTCCATAGGTGTCTCCGGGAAGGTAATCAAATGGACCCTTTGGTGAGTTGCCAGGGTAGTAGTTGAGATGACGCTCTAGTTCTCTATTGTCCCTTTCAACCGCATGAATTGTTGAACTCTTTTGAGCGCTGGATGAGCTGGTAGAAGGATTTTACATGTTCACCTCCATTTGGTAACCGCTCAGGATACCATCCAGTTCAGTGAGAGTGAGGGTAGAGAGGTTCTCAGTTCTCTTGATGTCCATATAGTAGTGTGTCCATTCTCTAGGAAAAGAGAACATGAACTTCCTCACTATATCCCTGTTCTTAAGTTTGACTCCAAAATCTATTAGTGTGTCTACAATCTCAACATACCTGAAGTATATTGTTGAGTCATAGTTTCACCTTTCTTATAGGTGAAGTTTCCAAACTGCTACTTCATTATGTCTTTCTTGTTCTCCTTAGCTTCCTCAGATCCTTCATACATCAGCTTAAGTGCATCCTAAAGTTTTTTTTTTTTGCATTCTTGCACTTCTTGAAACCTCTGTAGATGGAGTTAGGAAGAGCAGTTTGAAGAGAGGTCATGGCTTTCTGATCAATGTCTATTTTCTTTCGGTCTTCTTCAGAAGAACCAACAACTTCTCTGGGTATTATCCGACCTCCAACAGTTGCTGAAGTAGTGTTGGGATGTGAGGTCCAGAGACTACAGATCTCCACATCCTGTTATCTTAAGACTTGATGAAGTCTTCCATTCTCATGCTCCAAGTGTCAAAATCATCAGGAGTGATTAGTAGAGACTTATTCATTGTGTCGATTTCCATATTAGCTTTAGAAAGAGCTACCATTTGAGCAAATAAGTGAATGTGAGATTGAAGAGTGATTCAAGATGGTGAAATCTTGCAATCAAGAGCCTGAGATGCTCGATTATGGTTCAACAACAATTTCATAGTTGGAGATTATCAACTAAGCACACTTACTAGATCAAACAGGGAACCAGGTAGTGAAACAAAGAATAACAAGTAAGAACAAACAAAAAGATTGGTTTTTAAGGTTGATGTATATTGCTCTCAAGTGTTTACAAGTATGACAAAGCTTTTCCAATTAGTCTTAAGACTAATACATGAGATACTTTTATACTACAACCTACAGTCGGCCATACTTTGAAGATCAGCTGGACACTAATCTAGACAACAAGATTAATGTAAAGTCAAAAGGTAGATTGCCTTTTGACATGTGACTATGACAGGCCATAGCTCACATCCTATTGTATTACAATAAGGATAAAAGTACTAAAGTATGAAGCTATAGAGAAAAGACCATATTGTACAGTTGACAAAAGTAAAAAGGTAATCATCAACTTATATAAGTTGGTGAGTCTTCAAGGCTGACAGCAGAAAGGTCTCCTGTTTTTGTCAAAAGTATGTCAGAGACACAAGTCTTCTTAGTCTTGGAAGAGTTCAGTCTTTAAGCTTTTGAATACTTTGTCTTTTATCTTCAAAAGACTTCACTTTGGCTTCAGAAGATTTTTGTCTTTGGCTTCGGAAGGTTTGACACTTAGTTATTTTTTTTGTACATAGTCAAATCTTCCGAAATATTTCCTTCCTTATACTTCAGTGTATGTTGAGAAATCTTTGGTTAGAATCAAACTTTAAGATAATTATCTTGATCATACAAACAATTTGTAAAATTCTCATCAGGGATGAAAAACCCATGTTAAAAAAAGTATGGGATAAATTCCATTAATGTTTGAAAAATAATTTTTTTGTTTGCTCTATGTTTATGTTTTTATCTAAACTTTTTGTGTACCCATAGACATACTATATAGATTATAGGGTTTTAGGGTTTGACTTTTAAATATAACCCATACTCTAAGGTAATAGTAATAGAAAAAAGTTATACGTTCCTCTAATTTGACACATATGTATGCGAGAGATTGCTTTATATATGTATATATACATATAAATTATGTGTGTATATACTATATTGAGTTATTATAATTGATGAGACTTCTTTGAAGATATTAGCCAAAAGGTCATTACAAAGATTAAAAAAAGGTAATTTTGTTAAAACATGACTGTTCAAAATTTAAAAATATGCTTAATATTATATAATGATAAATGATGAGACATCTCAATGTTACTTTATTGAAAAAACCATAAGAGTATGTGTAATTTTAACATTGACACACTCCACTCATATAAATTTAAAGATACTATGTTTACTCTCTCTCTTTATTTTCAAACTAATATACTGTACAGTGTATTACACGAGTTAAATAAATATAATATTAAATAGTTTGTAATAAAAATTTAAAAATTATAAAATAATATTTTTAAATAAGATGCGATTGAGTTGCGTATATGAAAATATTTCAAGTAAAAATAACAACAATATCATTTTAAACTTTCATTTTATAAAATAGTGTTTTTTAATTGTTTTTTAAAACATTTTTCTTTTTCTTCTAAATTTCATATAAAAATCAACCTTATAAAAAAACAGTTCTAGATAGTTTGTATATTAAAAAAATATTTTCTTTATAATATTTTTTATCTTATGTATTTTTTAAAGTGTGGTTTTTAATAAACAAAATCTAGTTTTTAGTTTTTATAATATCAATTTTTTTATTTGGAAATATTTTAAATAATATAGTTACTATATACTAGGGGTGTTAAAAAATATCCGAATCCGAAACCATATCCGAAATATCTGAAAATCCGAAATTCGGATATCCGAAATTTCGGATTCGGATAGTGATTTTGAGAATTTTCGGATATTTCGGCGAAATATCAGAAATATCATAAATATCCAAAAATATTTTTATAAAATTTTAAAAATATTAAATATTAATTAAATATTTGGATGTTTTTAGATATTTAGGATATTTTAATAAAAAACTTCGAATATCTGAAAAAAATTCAATAAAAACTATTATATTTTTATAAAATTTATTAAATAATAAAAAAAAAATTAATTCGGATATCCGAACGGATATCCAAATCAGATCTGAAATTTCGGATATCCGAATTTCGATATCCGAAATTTCGGATTCGGATTCGGATTCGGATAGTGAAATTCACTATCCAAAATTTGCGGATATCCGAAATTGAACACCCCTAATATATACTATTATCATTTATTAGGAAAGAGGCGGGAATTAAAAATAAGAAAGCATAATATATTGAAAACGGTTCTAGATAGTTTGTATTTTAAAAAAATATTTTTCTTTAATAATATTTTCTATCTTATGTATTTTTTAAAGTGTGGTTTTTAATAAACAAAATCTATTTTTTAGTTTTTATAATATCTATTTTTTTGATTTGGAAATATCTTAAATAATATAGTTACTATATATATACTAGGGGTGTTCAAAAATATCCGAATCCGAAACCGTATCCGAAATATCCGAAAATCCGAAATTCGGATATCTGAAATTTCGGATTCGGATAGTGATTTTGAGAATTTTCGGATATTAGGACATCCGAAATATCCAAAATATTTTTATAAAATTTTAAAAATATTAAATATTAGTTAAATATTTCGGATGTTTTTAGATATTTCGGATGTTTTTAGATATTTAGGATATTTTAATAAAAAACTTCGAATATCCGAAAAAAATTTTAATAAAAACTATTATATTTTTATAAAATTTATTAAATAATACAAATTTTTTTTTAATTCGGATATCCGAACGGATATCTAAATCAGAATCCGAAATTTCGGATATCCGAAATTTCGGATTCAGATTCGGATAGTGAAATTCACTATCCGAAATTTTCGGATAGTGAAATTCACTATCCGAAATTTTCGGATATCCGAAATTGAACACCCCTAATATATACTATTATCATTTATTAGGAGAGAGAGACGGAAATTTAAAATAAGAAAGCATAATATATTGACAAGTGGCATTTTAAAACTTTCTTTTATTATAGTTAATAGATTAATTACTATAATAATTCTCCTTGAATCATGAGTTGTATTCTTAATTCTTAATAAATTATATTTTACTAATAAAACTCCAGTGATTATTGTGATTCTATTTTATAAAACACTGCTAAGTAGTTTGTGTCTTTATGTACAAATGTATTTTATGCTTTTATCTTGTAAGAATATTCAACAATTGTTTTGTTAGGAAACTTTGGGAACATTTTTACTTTGTCACAGTTTTTTCTTTCAAACATATATTAAGTGGTAACAAAGAGTTTCGGTGGACCCAAAATGTTGGTTATATCAAAAAGGTACGATCCAAAGCCCATTTCCGATAGGGAAATATAGGAGTTGGCAGGAGACAAACGAAAAGTTAGCCATGATATGGGCAAGCAAAAGTCAAAACATCAAGGAAGCCACGATATGGGCAAGCGAAACGTCAAGGGTTGCACCTGGGCCTACCATGAATGTTAGATTGATAGTCAACACCAAACGCAATGGCCATATGTTTAGCAAGAGAAAGCTAGCTCTTCAGTTAACTCTAGTCGAGGAAGCATAATTGTCTAAATAGGCAACTATGTAAGGTGGTATATGAATCGATGGTTGTTTGCTAAGCACATTTCCAATGGAAAATTTAGCAAAGCATATGGAGATCTTTAGTTCGTTCATGACTACAAAAGATGAAACTTTTAGTTCGTTCTACTGGATTGAAAGGTAGCTGCTTTAGAATTTGTTGCCGAGTTTGTAAGTGGTTGACGATGTTGTATCAACCCTTTGATTCTCAGATTTCTTAACAGTGAAAATAGAACAGATGATGAAAATTTTGATGGAACACATCGACACTTTCATTGATAATCAAACTAGTTTAAATAGACTCATACAAGACACAACGTGGACATCCATGCATACACTACCAACTAAGCCCATGATCCCACACACCCATGATCTTCTACCACTTACATAATTCATTAAATAAAACAAACTAAAATTACTAAATTAAACCGAACCGAAAACCCGACCCGTCAAGATTAACCCAACATTCACCCCCTTTAATCTTGACACGGACCCATGCATTCATCAAAGTAAGGCCGGTTCCTCTAATTCAATCAAGTTGGCTTCTTTCTCCTTGTCTTTCCACTTTGTACACTCATAAGCAAAATGTCCAAATGCTCCACACTCATAGCACCGAAACCCGCTTTTATCTCCTCGGCCCGAGCCCCTTCCACATCCTCTTTCTCCTCTATCGGATCCTCTTCCTCGACCTCTTCCCCTTTCATATTGTCTATCCTCTTGTTCACTAGTAGTTACAAAAGTTGCCCCTGATCTTCATCCTTTTCATCATGACTTTTTAGCCTTTCTTCATACGCTTTGAGTCTTCCCACCACTTCTTCAAAAGACATTTTTTCTAAATCGGAGTATTGCTCGATCGAGGCTACAATCGGCAAATATTTCTTTGGCATTGAATTGAGAAACTTTCTCATAATCAATTCTTCATCAAGGCTTGATCCGAAAGTCTTAAATTTTGCTACAATGCCATTAATCTTACCTGAAAAATCATTGATCGGCTCGTCCTCTTTCATTTTTAGTATATCCAATTCACTCCTTAGATTTTGCAACCTTGCTTTCTGGACCCGATCGGCTCCTAAATACCAAACTCGAATCGATTCCCAAACATCTTTGCGTTCTTGTGTTTTGCAACTTGTAGTAGAATGTCTTCTGGTAGAGTTTGAAAGATGATGGCCTTCGTGGTGTAGTTCTTTTTCTCTTCCACACTTGCTCCGGTTACAGGATCCACCGACTCCCACATACCGTATGCCCTTAACACCGTCTCAACCAAGATAGACCACGAAGTGTAGTTAGTTTCGGTTAATTTTGGACATTGAAGTGGTACATTGCCTTGCTCGCGGACTGCTACGGTTCCTGCGTTCTCTGTCATTCTTCTTTGCTTCAATTTCTTGCTGCTCTTACTTTAATCTTGGCGTCTCTTGCTTTACCTTGCTGCGTCTTGCTTCAACTTGCTGCTAATCGATCGGTTTTCACCAATCGATTCCCTTGCTGCTTGCTTTTTTTCTTTCTTTGCGGTTTTATTACATTGAATCACCGCTTCATTTGCTTACAATCTCCTCCCGATATGAGCCTAGGGCTCTGTTACCAAATGTTGGATCAACCCTTTGATTCTCAGATTTCTTAACAGTGAAAATAGAACAAAGGATGAAAATTTTGATGGAACACATCGACACTTTCATTGATAATCAAACTAGTTTAAATAGACTCATACAAGACACAACGTGGACATCCATGCATACACTACCAACTAAGCACATGATCCCACACACCCATGATCTTCTACCACTTACATAATTCATTAAATAAACAAACTAAAATTACTAAATTAAACCAACCCGAAAACCCGACCCGTCAAGATTAACCCAACAGAAGAATTTAGAGGACTCTTCCACAGCAGATCGATCTTCATAAGTAAACCACGAATCAAAGTCTTATGTTGTAATGAGAGCATAAAATGTGATTGTTTTGGATCCCATGAATGGCGCCACGCTTGGAACCTAGCTACAACACAAAAGAAATGTACGTTAGAAGGCCCGGGGGGACTAGCCCTGAGGGCACTCCGATGCTCAAGTGAGTGTCTTGTTCATGAGTAATCAATGTATACGTATTAGAGAAATATAATATGTTAATAAGTGTAAGTATGGTGAAGGAGCTCCACAGGAGCGAGTGTGCTTGCCATCCTAAGCAAGGATGATAATTCTAGGAGGAGGATAGAAGAGATGCTAGTAGTGGGTTTCTAATGTAAATGGGATGATCTTAAATGAAGGGGTGACCTCCTAGTTATAGAGAAATCACCAAACCCTAATATGCTTGGTTGATTTGGGCTTTGGGTTGACCCACTAAGTTATTTTGATTGGGTCATGTGGTTGGCCCAATAAGAGACAACGTTATCATCCACCAAACCCGTATGTGGAATACTATAAAAACGAAGAGTATTTCAAGTGGTAGAGGGGAGAGGTTCGATAATAATAATAAAAAAAACACCATAAATAATCATTCAAGTGTGGGATTAGGATATTAAAATTTTACCTTGCATCAAGTAAGGATCCACTTATGGTAAAGGGTATCTTCCGTTGTCTAAGCTCCTTCATGGCGATCTAAGAAATTAATGAATAAATGAAGACTTTGATTTGGTTGGTCCTTTGTTTAAGAGGATTTTATTTTATGATAACGGATCAAATGGGTAAAACAAAAATATTTCAAACAGGTTATAGTGAATTAATAACTAACCATATGAATAAAAGTAAAATAAAAGATCCCGCATGTTTTTCATCCTGGTTTCCTCCCTGCCTCCCTCGAAGACACTATATATAAGAGGCATTTGAATGGCGTATGGGAACTGATTATGCTATACCGAATGATCAGAAGTATATAATCTGATGTAAAAAAACTTGTGGAGGCGATGAATTTTGTATATGTTTTGTTGCTATAACCAGTTTTGTAGGGATTGTTTTAAAAGACATTCTTTACCAAAACAAAAGTCATACAACGGGCATATGAATCATTATCTTATGAGGATTAGTTTCACCCTCCAATTAAACCATCACCGGAGCATTTATCAAAAATAACCACAACTCAAAACTTTAACCTTGGTTTATAAAAGAGCAAGGCACCCGAGACATTTTGGTCCCAAAAGCCAAGGCGCGGGCGTGAGCATCACGTGCGTGAGGCGCAAGTCTATGTACAACCACATAACTTTATTTACAACCAATAACTACATATCTTTACATAATTAGATATAAGTGTTGATATTTGCACCCCGGTCTACTAACACCTACTATATAATCACTTATTATTATCCTATCATTCTTTACTTATTACCTTATTATCCAATTATTTTTTTCTTATTACCTCTATCAAGACGCGTTTTGTCTGGGTAAGCAACTCGTTGGGTGAAAAAAAAACTGTGAGTTCCTAGATGGTAATCCATCAGAGGCAAAACCGATAATATGTTGGTACAATTACGTGGGCTATTACATACTCTATGATCTAGACATAGTCATTTAACTTGATGATAAGTGTCTATACATTGAATTAGGTGGTACATATTAATTTAACCGTGTAATAGATTATTTGCTTGGAGTGTGGCCTATTGCTATCATATGTGAATGTCAGCTCTATTACACATTATATCTTGGGCATATAAGTCCAACAATCTCCACTTGCATAAAATTCAATATATATATCCAAGTAAACAGTAGTGGTGTTCGTA